>CM076577.1:1296592363-1297190918 GCA_034641835.2 Pinus albicaulis
TAAGTGCTTCAAACTGTTCTTTTGTTGCGGTTCTCTTTCCTCCTCTCCCTGAGGAGTGTTCTAAGTCGTCTGAATTCTCATCTATTGGTACTTGCTTTAAGCAACAACTGCAATCTCTTCTGGAAACACTAAGCTCAACAGAGCCTCATTACATAATATGTGTTAAACCAAACAGTTTACTAAAGCCCGGCATTTTTGAGAATCAAAATGTCTTGCGACAACTACGTTGTGGAGGTGTTATGGAAGCAATCAGAATCAGCTGTGATGGGTATCCCACAAGACGAACATTTGATGAATTTCTTGATCGTTTTGGTATTCTTGCTCCAGGGATGCTGGATGGGAGCTATGATGTAAACACTGCAAACAAGAAGATGCTGGACAAAATGGGTCTTCAAGGTTATCCGATAGGGAAAACAAAGGTTTTCCTCAGAGCAGGACAAATGGCTGAATTAGATGCTAGAAGATCTGAGGTACTGGGAAATTCAACAAAAAATATCCAGCGCAAAGTTCGTTCATACATTGCTCGGAAATAATTTCTTTCTTTGCACAATGCTGCCATTCATCTTCAGGCCTTATGGAGAGGTAACCTTTCACGAAAGCTTTATAGCAGCATGAGGAGGGAGGCTGCTGCATTGCGGATACAAAAGCATGTGCGTAGATATCAAGCTCAGAAATCTTACATGCAACTCCAATTGTCAGCTATTGTTATTCAAGCAGGTTTACGTGCAATGGATGCTCGTAATGAATTTTGGTTTAGGCGGAAAACTAAAGCTGCAATCATTATACAGGCTCAATGGCGATGATATAGTGCTTTTGTATACTACAAGAAATTGAATAGGGCAACTAATATTTTCCAGTGTGCTTGGAGAGGAAAGGTTGCTAGGAAGGAACTAAAGAAACTTAAGATGGCTTCCCAGGAGACTGGAGCACTCCAAGAAGCTAAAACCAAGTTGGAGAAGCAAGTTGAGGAACTTATATGGCGTTTGCAGTTGGAGAAGCGTATGAGGGCTGACTTGGAAGAAGCCAAAGGACAGGAGACTGCAAAACTACAATCTGCTTTACAGGAGATGCATGCCCAAGTGAAAGAATCCAATGACTTGTTGGAAAAGGAGCGAGAAGCAGCTACAAAGGCAATGGAACAGATAAAGCCAGTTATAAAAGAGACTCCAGTTGTTGTTGTGGATACTGTAAAGCTAGAGATTCTCACAAAGGAGAATGAGAAATTGAAGGATTTGGTAAATTCACTCGAGAAAAAAGTAGACGAGGCTAAGAAAAAATATGTTGAATCCGAAAAGCTGAGTGAAGAAAGGTTGAAAAAGGCAAAGGAGGCAGAGAGAAAAGTTGAGCAACTAAAGGGCTCTTTGCACAGGCTTGAAGAGAAGCTTTCAAACTTGGAATTAGAGGATAAAGTCCTTCGTCAACATAGTTTGGTGAAGTCTCCTATAAATACTTTCTCAGAAAGCTTCATAACTAGAGTTACTCAGCCTATGGAGAATGGCCACCATGAACCTATTGAAGTTACTCCCGTAAAACATATACCAAGTGATGTGACTACGATCAAGGAACAAGCTGAAATAGAAAATAAGCCACCAAAACCTCTGCATGATAGACACGAAAACAGAGACACGCACACTTATCAAGTGTGTCTCACAAGTTATTGGCTTCAGTCAAGGAAGGCCTGTTGCTGCATGCATTATATACAAGTAACTTTTTCATTGGCGGTCTTTTGAAGCTGATAAGACCATTGTGTTTGACCATATTATTCAGATGATTGGCTCAGCGATTGAGAATCAGGAGAACAACGATGTGCTGGCTTATTGGTTATCAAATACATCTACCTTATTATTCTTCTTGCAGCGTACGTTGAAAGCAACAGGTGCAGCTGGAATAACTCGCCAACGTCGAAGATGTAGGTTTTAACCCTGAACAGAAATTATCTACACACAAATCTTATAACAGAAAATAAACAATAGCAAGAGCATAAAACATAAAATAGATAAACACAGAGATTTTCCCCTGGATCCCAAATCGGGACGACCAGCTTGATATTTCATTATATTCCTTTTAATGTTACAACACATATATATACATGCCGAAGCATACATAAGTCCTAATCCATTAACCCTAGATTAGAACATAACCGTAGTTCCTTTGACCGGATCTACAAAAATACCAGGGCCGAAAACCATCGTACCCCAAAACCATGTGCAAAACCATGGGCGCGGACCACCCACCGAAAATTAAAGACCAATAAATTTTCGTCGGGCCACTGCCGCCCCCCCTCTTACCCCCCCGCGTGTGATTAGTCGTGGAAAGAATATAACACATACCCAACAGAAAGTCATCTTCAACTTTATTTGGAAGGATGACACAAGGTTTTCGATCACCATCTTCTTAAATGGTTTTAAGAACACATTTAAGTATTGCATCTCTTGAGGTCCACCTTTATTTCTTAAAGACTGAAATTTGTTACTCTGAAGAACTATTGAAGAAAGAGTGCATAAGGTGGCAAGCATGGGCATTTGAGGATGATCACCATTGTTGTATATTGCAGAAGAGGATTCAAAGAATCCTGCATTTCACATACCACTTTACATGGCACGGCAAATGACATACCTGTTTTATGGCATGTTTAAGTGGAATGATCTCATGATAAGTAGGTTGTCTGATAGACATTGCACACCCTAGAAAGACAAGTTTAGGTTGTGGTCTCTTTGAGTAAGAGGGAGTAAGATCAGTGAAATATTCTCTTTATCAAGAGATGCAAGAAGCAGAGGGATTTTTGAGTGTTGCTAAAGATCTCTGTTAGTAGATATGTTGAGAGGAGCTATTGAGGCCTCCAACAGACTTCAACGATGCCTAGAATTACCCTAAGAGGTGCGAATTTCTCTCAAAAGACTCTCGGCCCTGTGACAGAAGAGAACCGAAACAATTAAACAATCCTTGAAGACCTCGGCTGTCTCAGACACATATTCAAGCAAGTTGATGTATGTAAAATGAGCGAGAAAACACCTCTATATATACCATTCGGTGGGGGTCAAGAGACGTGACCATTGGCCTAGGTGAGCCGACATATAGGTGAGGCCAACCTTGATAATTTACATGTGAGAAAACATAAATTAAAAAACCCACTTTTCCTTATCCAAATATGACGATCTTTAGGTCGATTTTGGTCCTCTTGAAAAAAGGAATTCAATGCCATAATTATATTCTCCAAAGGAGTTGTCCAAAGTGGAATTTGGACCTAATTGCCTATTTTAACAATTGTCCTTCTTGAGTTTAAGACAATTACTTTTGAAATGCCCATATTCATTACATTCATAACATAGAATATTAGACATATTAGTAATTTTGCTTCTGTGATCCATAAATTGTGTAAGAAATTTTTTATTTTTTTTCAGTGAAAATTCCCTACATGTGATTTTCACCGAAAAAATTTCTTACACAATATTAGACATGTCGATTTTATTTTGAAATCTTTTTCAAGACTTCCCTTTCTTCCTTGCCATTGCTGCATATGCTTGAGTTTGTTCACTTGATCCAACGTCGTTCTTTGCCTTCAATCTGGTTTCTTCAATTTTGCATAATGACCATAGATCATTGAATGGAGTAGTTTCTTTCTTTCCATAGATACTTCATACAAAGTTGCCCAATTCATTAGGTAGTGCATTGAGCACAATGGTGGTCATCTCTCGACCAGACATCACTTCTCCACCGCCCAACTGCCGCCCTCTTTAAGAGACCCTCAACTCGCTCCCAAAGAATGTCATTACCGAAACTCAACAATCAACAATCCTCCAAAGGCTTGAATGGCTTTACCACACCCAGATGTAATTTGGTAGGATTTTCCGTTGAACGTCAGGAAAGACACGTCCGAGAATGCCGCGTCACATTCACGAATGTACTGATTTAGATCTGACATCCCAAAAAAAACATATAACCCCACCAATCTCCACGTCAACCTCTCAACCACCTCCCAAAACGCAAAACGGCCAAAACTCCCAACACCGCCAGCTAGTTATCCCACAAACAAGACCCCCTCCAGGTCATCATCTATCAAAATGAAAACATGGCATCATTAAACATATGTACCTGCAAAATAAAATATATCCAACCACCCGATCCGAGATAGGACTATATTAAAGTACCATATCTATAAACCACCAACCCATTGTCCTTGCTATCAACACAAGAAAGGGAAAGAAATACGAAAAACCTGAAGACCCTTTTTAATAGCACTCGCACTCCAAGTACGCCGAGGAGCAATGAATCGTCTCGTACCCCTAGGCTTTGTTCAAGGCGATCACATGACAAGGAAAGAAATATTCCAGGGAAAACGAGAAGTCTATATCACCCCAAAAATTTAAAATATCATACCGGCATCCAAACCCAGCCACCAATCGCATTAATTGCTCATACTTAAAACCACAAGATAGTTTGAATCAGACCCGCAGCTTAGATGTCACAACAACAACATATACACCTTTACAATACTACTCAATGATGACAAGCTTACAACCTATATCCCAGGAAGTCTTGATATGAATCAGGATGTCCCACCACTCCACTAAGAGCTATACTTTACTTGAAGTGATCCAATCCAGCTATAAAACCCACCGAAACAAATGAGCTTAGCAGTGTTCTCCTCAACACATAGCATCTATAAACACAGGTTCACGAATTTGAACAAATTCGAACCTGAAGGCGAACCTAAAGATGAACCTGAAGCCAAATTTTATAATTAAAAAAAAAAAAATGGGGTTTGAGGTTAGAGTTTGGGCAGTTTTTGTCAGTTGTTTTAAGGTTTATGAGAAAAACCATGGGCAACACATGGTTTTCTCTGGTTTTGCTTCCCGCTAGTGGCCACTGGTTTGTCTTTATTTACCATGGTTGTCGATAGATTTTCACAAGCCAACTTCAGCCTGAGTGTACTCGCTCTATTGTGCTCAGTGTTGTATTCTCTGCAATTTCTTGAATTCAATTTCTAGACGTTGCTTGTTCCCGCCTCCCGGAGCATGAAGTGAATAGTGGTTGTGATTTGTGACTCATGCGTTCTCATTGTTATTCATATAAATTTATTGATTGATTTTGATTTATTATTATTATATATATTATATATAGTCGAACTTAATGCCGAACCTCATGCGAACCTCAATGAAAAATTCGAATTTGAATCGAACTTAATCGTTATTTAACTCGAATCCGAATCAACCGTGACATAGCAATGAGCATTTTCACATGAAAGCAGTCATGATAAAAAAACCATATTATTACCCAAGCGACCCTCCCCCTACACAAATACACATTCCAGTATGTTTATAGGTGTTATAGCATCATTTTTCACCCTCATGTGAATAATGATTGTCTCTTTGGCCTTGGGCACCTTTTCCCCCAGACTTGAACAACTTCATAAAAAACAGTGTCTAAAATCCCATACACGATTATGCCTAGACTTTTCTGCGTATATACGCGAGCCCATTTATACTTTTCCGCGTATGCCATTTAAATCATTAAAAAATATACAAAATTTCTTATTTTCGAGGCAGGGTGATGATTATTCCCGTAATTCAACCACCCCAGCCCGTGGCTCCACTGTTTCCAACTGCTGAAACTACTTTAAAGGAGTATAAAAGCCCTCATGTGTATGGCCTAAGGGAGAGAGAAAATTATAGATATTATACTCTGTTGGAGCCCTATTTCAAGTCTGATATTCCCATGCCTCCTGCACTTCCCAAGTATATTCAAGAAACCCCTGTTTCCTTGAGATGATCATCATCCTATATGACATCTTGTGTGCACACATCTTGGAAGAATCCTAGCGAGGTGAGGGCTGGACGGATCCAGAGGACGGTCTGCTCGAAGGCCGTGGAAGGATTCAGGTGATCTCTCCACTTTTCTATTATTGTACATGCCATTTATAATGAGAAGAACCATCTTGTTCCCAAAATTCACGTGTTTAAATCTCTTTATATATGTGTAAAGATCATTAATTAAACATTCAGTATTGTTTATATGATATTATACATGAGTTACACTAACATCTAGGAACAATATATGCTGTAAAACTAATGTTTCGTGTTCGTTCTTTCTTGATTTCCAGGTTACGAAGCACGAGGAGTTGTTGGGGGTTTGCACCCCCGAGATCTACATCAAACGTAGGAATTTCGGGTAAGTTCCGCAACTTGTTATATCTAGTTTTCAGCATAAAAAGATAGGTTAAGTGACTCCTTCTTGAATGGTATGCCCCAATCTATGAAGGTTTCCGACCCAAAACCTTTAGGGAGTTATTTCCCGAAACAGTAGAACGTCTTATCTAGAGTCCCCTTAATCTTATAATAACCGGCCCAGAAAATGAACCTCACCCAATCAAAAAACAAAAGCACAGAAAGTCACAAAAGACTGGAGTTAAAGGCATATAATAATGTAATGTCCAGTGCAACTATTACCCAGTTTTATCCCAACAGAAGCCATACCAATATCATCCTCACGCTTCTATAGGGTTCGTTTCTTACATACCAAACATCATAATGATCTCCTCATACACAGAGCTTATGCCATCACTGAGCTTCTTATATATATATATATATATATATAATCGATTTAGCTTTGGACGGTGATATTCATAGCTGAATTTAAACTTACTGCGTCGAGCTCCAGCCAACGCCATGGGTTGAAACTGAGAGCATCCTTGTCATTTTCACAGAATCAAAGTTACAGTCCGCAGGGCGGCGAAGTAAAGGGAAAAGCAAAGGAGGAGCCGGCGGCACTAAAGTTTGCCCCGTAGTTTTCAGGGAGAGTGTTAATCTACTAGAAAATGAAAAAAATGGCAAATGTTTATACTTATAACAGTGTGATGGATGCTTATGGTAAACATTGAATGCTCACATAAATGGACCAGGTTCTTGCTCATATGAAGAAAGACAAATGTAAACCAGATATCATTACTTTCAAATTACTTATAAATGCTTATGGAAAGCGTCAAGATTTTATCAAAATGGAACAAGTATTTAAGAGCGTGCTCCTGTCAAAGGAGAATCCTACTTTACCAACGTTCAATTCAATGATCAGCAATTATGGTAAGGCTAGGCTTATGAAAAAGGCAGAATTGGTCTACGAGAAGATCACTAGCTTAGGCTATTAAAAGAAGGATTTAAAACTAAAAGGAGCAGAGTTGATACGCAGCAACCCATTGCTCAATCCTACGTCTTTTAATGTGAAAAGGATGTGGGATGATGATGTTGTTTTCAGGAAACAAACCCGTAATAAATCTCCCAAGTGCTTCATCAATGATGCGATTAGAAATTATTTTCCAGCTTGACTTTGACCTTAGATAACACATTTTTCACAATTTTTACAGGCCTAAAGCTAACTGAAAACCGTTCAAGTAAATAATTTTAAATACATACAGTTAGCAGAGAGAAGAGACTTACTTGCGTTCGAATTTGTCTCTTACAGCCGCCTGGTCACAGTTGTTGGCTGATTTGCCTTTTCACAGCCACCTGGTCACCACGCAAAATAGCTACTATATCAATAAAGTCGTAAGCAGAGAAGCAACAGCTCTTGAGATCCATTCACGAAATTGTTTGAAATCCAACTCCATCATCAGCCATTTATACAAGATTTAAAACCCTGAATTTTACACCACTTTCTAGATTTCCAGGAATGGGCGCGAAATAGCCCCTAACCCACGGCCATTCCTGCAAATCGGGGGTTATTGAAACCCCATTGAAGCAATCAAATCAGACATGGCCAGTTTTATTTACTTTTTGTTTTAAATAATTTAATTAAATAATAATTAAAAATAATTTTTATTAATAATTTAGTTACTCTAATGGTAAATAACATTTAAATAATTCAACTAAATAAAAATTATAAATAATTTTTATTAATATAATTCATTTACTCTCTAATGTTAAATAATATTTAAATAATTCAATTAAATAACAATTATAAAATTTCATTAATGGTTGCGTTCAAGCTATTCAAGTTCTGTTGTGGATCCTCTGCGCGCCGCGCCAATTCCTGTCGGGACATTGTCTGCTTGGGTCACTGCTGCGATCTCGCTTCTGATGCCGCCGTCGCCGCCCATTTACTCCAGCTAGGGCTCTTCCGTGTCTGCCCCACCTCGGTCGACTGATGGCGGCCTCTCAGGGTGCCCCTCCGCCTCCTCCTCCTGAGGTGGAGGCTTTCTGCCTGTTGATCGCCTCTCAGAGGAAGAAGCTAAAACAACAGGCATCCAAGTTTGTGAAGAAACTGGATGAAATCCCTGAGCGACCTATGAATGTGGCCCTCTCTCTCACGAAACGAGCACTGATAGGGCAGTTTACAGGGTTATGGCGATCTCCAAAGACTACGGAAGCTTGGGTTAACAAAAATTGGCAGCCACTCATCAAGAACAATGTCACATCTTACTTTTTGGGGCGCGGCTATTTCCTGTTTGAGTTTAATTCAAGGAGGACAAGGAACTCATCTTTAGAAATGGACCATACTTCATGGGTCCGCAGGGCTTGTGCTTGAATCATTGGACCCCTGATTTTGATCCTTCAATCGACGTCCCCTCTTGTAAATTTTTGTAGATGTTCTATGCTTGGAGCAACTTTACTTTTCTTCCAGCAATCACACAAATAGTTAAGTAAAATGCAGATAGAACATATAAGTGGATCTTATAGAAGACAAATCAGAAACAGGAAAAATGTGGTGGTGCGTTACGGCGGTCAACAGGATGCTTCAACCAGCAAAGTCTCCTTGGTCAGCCAACCCAGAATGTGTCACAATAGTCCTCCAATCAGCAAACGAGTCAACTCAAGTCAACTCCAAAAAAGTCAACGCTGTCCTGAAAAAGTCAACGCAGGGCATCAAGCTAAAAGTCAACGCAGCAGCAGATTGGTCAACCCTTTGACCTTGATTTCTGTGCCAAACAGTACGGCCTTCCAAAATCGAACTTCTCACCAAATTTCAGCTCATTCGGACCATGCGTTGACCAAAGTCAACGCTGGTCAAACTTTCTGCAAAACCCTAACTGCAGAAATTCGTCCTTCAGCTCAGCCGTACAGATTTGTCCTTCTTCTCCTTCACACGTGTGGGCTGAACTCGTCCTCCAAGGAGCTCGTACTAAATCAGATGAGAGAAGAAGATGTGAGTTGAGTTATTGTGAAATGCTCTCCAACTTTGCCTGTATTTATATCCATCATTGGGGCGTGTGACACATCTGCTGGGGGTGTGAAACCTTAATGCCGACCTGCACATATAATTTATTATGAATAATAAATTCAAAATAAATGTTCTGCTCATCGGATTAAGACATATTATATATGGATTTTACACCTCTCCGAAAGAGGAATCCAACAAAAAATATTAGCCTCTTAATCTGAGCATCATAACATGGAGTTTGGACCTAGTTGTCCAAATTTAACACTCCCTCTCAACTAGGGAGAACTCCATCCATCAGTGCAATCAAACATCGTGCGTCATCCCGCCGTAACTTGCTTTGCTGGCCTCTTTATTTCAGAACAAAAGTGTGTCAGTCACAAAGACAACATCCCCCGACTGACATAATCAGTCCAGAGGTTCAAAACCTCTATCAAACTCATAAAGAGTATCCAACCAACCCAAAGTTGGTTCATCTGACCCGAAGTCAGGCAGAGGTCCCAGACCTCACTAAACTTGATCCCAGATCAAGTGGTTGGACTGTGCCATCCTAGATAGAGAGTACGGCAATCTCTGACGCGTCCATCAGTCTTTGCTAATAGTCTCTAGCTTTTCCCACCTCATTGGCCAAATGAGAGGTACTTCCCATGAGCCCTGAACTCAATGGGCAGGATGCATACGGGGCACAGATAAATGAGAGGCGAACCAGCTCAATAATCACAAGGGTGGGGAAGAAGCATTATGAGTGCTTATAGCTCCGAGAAGCTATCCCCAAAGCCCCCCAGAGCTCCCAGAGCTCATCGTCCAACAGGACCCACATCATAGGGTCTTTCCATGACACCAAGACTCTCACGGAAGGTTAGGAACTTGACCTTCCCCAGGGGCTTAGTGAGAATATCCGCGACCTGCTCATCAGTTCCTATATGATCGAGCCTAACGGCGCCTCGCTGTACCATATCCCGGATAAAGTGGTACCTGATATCAATATGCTTGGATCGGTCGTGGAACACAGGATTCTCAGTCATACGAATCCCACTCCGATTATCACAGAGTATCACAGTGGTATCTAGCACATGTCCAAACAGCTCACTAAAGAGCTTCCGCAACCAAACTGCTTCACAACAGGCCATACTAGCAGCAATGTATTCGGCCTCCGCGGTGCTCAAAGCCACCGACTTCTGCTTCCCGCTCATCCATGAGATCGAAGCAGAACCAAGATTGAAGCAGCATCCCGATGTGCTCTTACGATCCACCACACTGCCAGCCCAATCGGCATCAGTATATCCACTGAGTGTCACACTCCCGGCAGTGTATCTCAGCCCATGGTTTATCGTGCCCCGAAGATATCTCAGAAGATTCTTGGCACCAACCTGCAAGAAACAGCTAGAGGCTAATCATCCTCATGGGATCAAAGTGTTCATCGCAAAACATATATCCTACGTGGGATTCACTAAGAAATGATCAAAGTCTTGCGTGAGTTGACGATACTCAGTAGGATTGGCCAAGATAGGCCCAACAGCGCTGCCACTCAACTTCTTAAAGTTGAGTTCCATTGGTGTCGACACGGACTTACAGTCTACCATCCCAAATCTTTCCAGAAGCTTCACAATATATTTTCCTTGAGAAAGGAAAATCTCTCCAGGTCTCTGCCAGACCTCCAGGCCTAGGAAATAGTGCATCAGTCCTAGGTCTTTCATCTCGAACTCAGCAGCGAGCTCCCTCTTACATTGATGAATGAGAGGGTCATCACCTGTCAGGAAGAGGTCGTCCACATACAACACTAGAATGAGAGGCTTCCCCTGCACAACCTTGAAGTAAAGGTTTGGATCAACATTACTTCGAGTGAAGCCCAGCTTCATCAAGTAACTATCCATCCTCTCGTACCAAGCTCTGGGTGCTTGCTTTAACCCATAGAGGGCTTTCTTCAACCTGCAGACATGAGTGTCTCGATCCCGAACTTCAAATCCCAGAGGTTGTTCCACATACACCTCTTCCTTTATTGCACCATGCAGAAAAGCGGTCTTGACATCCATCTGATGAAGACTCCATCCTCGCGTAGCAGCAAGGGCTATGATTGATCGGATGGTGGTATATCGTGCCACAGGTGCAAATATATCGTCATAGTCAATTCCTTCCTTTTGAGAGAAGCCACGGGCAACAAACCTTGCCTTAAACTTTTCAGCACTCCCATTAGATCCATGTTTGATCTTATAGAGCCATTTAGCGGTGACAACAGATTTGTCCTTCGGTCTCGGGACCACATCCCAGACATCATTCTTCATTATGGACTCATATTCTTCGTGCATAGCATCCTTCCAAACTTGATGTTTTACGGCTTCCTCAAAAGATCCAGGTTCAGATTGTACAATAGTACTCATGGCAGCTAGATACCCTTGGTATCTACACGGCTTCTTGCTTTCTCGGAATGTCCCCCTTGGGGCAGCATGACCCTCAGCATCTTCGAGGGTGTCCCCGAGCCATGATGGTCTCTTTCCCAGTGAAGGAGATGGATCAATAGGGTCCATTGGTCCTTCAATATCAGGCATTGTCTCATCCTGCGGTTCTTCCAGATTTCCAGGCCTTTCTTCATGATTTTCTCCAGATCTTGGAAGATCTACCACTTTCTTCAGGGAAGCATCTTCGTCAAAAGTGACATCATGGCTTATTTCTACTTCCCTTTGACCAGGTACATAGACTCTATAGGCCTTAGAAGTCTCACTGTAGCCCACAAACATTCCTTTCTTCCCAGTAGCATCCAGCTTACTTTTCTTTTCTTTCGGCACATGAAAATAGACAAGACATCCAAAAATTCTAAAATGTGAGACATCAGGTTTCTTACCAGAGAAAACCTCTTCGGGAGTTTTGGAGTCCAAAGCGGAATGAGGGCATTGGTTTTGAATGTACACAGCAGTATTTGCAGCTTCTCCCCACAGAAACTTCGGTAGACCCTGGTCACATAGCATGGCACGGGCAGCTTCCACAATAGTCCTATTCTTGCGCTCAGCAACACCATTCTGCTCAGGAGTATATGCAGTGGTAGTCTCCCTCTTAATGCCAGCTTCTCTGCAAAAGTCTTTGAACTCATTTGACTCATATTCAGTGCCATTGTCGGTCCTCAAAATCTTGATCTTCTTTCCTGTCATGTTTTCCACCAAGGCTTTGAAGGTACGGAACCACATGAAAGCCTCATCCTTCTTCTTCAAGAAGTATATCCAGGTTTTGTGAGAGAAGTCATCAGTAAATGTCATGTAGTAAGAACATCCCCCCAGGGATGTCACGGGCAACATACCAGATAGATCAGAATGGACCAGTTGCAATATATCAGATGTCTTTGTGACACTTGAGGGGAAAGGTCCTCTTGTATGTTTTCCTTCAGCACAGCCCTTACATACACCTTCATGATTATTTCCAAAGTCAGGCATCCCTGTCACCACCTTCCTTGCTTCGGGAAGGGCTTTGTAATGAAGGTGTCCAAATCTTCGGTGCCATAGTTCGGTTTGACGGATAGTATCACAAGTCATAGCTCCCAACGAACTCCCTCCAACCTGGTAGAGTGTACCAACTCTAAAACCAATTTAGATAGCTTCATTGAAGCTCTCCTTCCACGTGAGCACCTTTCCATCAGAGAAAGTTACATTGAATCCTTTGTCTTCCATGGCAGATACAGACACAAGGTTCTTCTTCAATTTAGGTACATAGAGTACATCTTGCAAACGTAGGACTTGTCCTTGAGACAAGTGGAGGGTCACAGTGCCTGTCCCTTTCACGGGATATGTGGCATTATCCCCAAGGATAATTTCTAGATTAGTATCCCTTTCAACCATGTCAGAGAGTGCTTCCTTGAATCCAGTGATGTGTCTTGAGGCACTACTATCGATTAGCCAGACATCCATAGTGTCGGGTGGAGATGTAGCAGAGAGAGCAGATACAAGAATATACTCATTTCTTTTATCAACAACATTAGACTCCTCATACCTGGTATTTCTAGACCTTTTAGAAGGTTGATTGTTTCACCAAAGTGAGCCTTCCTCTACTTTGATGACCAAGCAATTCGATCCCCATTCCTTCGGTTGTTGTTGTTATCGTCATCATCGGGAGAATCCTTCTTGAAGGGGCATTCTCTAGCATAGTGTCCAGGCCTATGGCAGGTGAAACATTTACCCTTCTTCTCTTGAGTCTTAGTCCTTCCTTTGTCCTTAGAACCACCAGAGTTCTTCTTTCGGGAATGAGCACCATAGGCAACATTTCTTTCATTATCAAATTCCTTCATCCTTGTTTCTTCTTGCATACATCTAGACAGAAGCTCATCAAAGTTAGGAATGGTATTATTGTTGAGAATGGTAGTTGTGAATACTTGCCATTCATATGGGAGTCCTCCAAGTGCGGTGAGAACCATCTCACGATCAGCTATTGTCTCCCCAATAGCCAGCAGATTGTTCCTTGTTTCGGTCAATTTCAGAAAGTAAGTTTGAACAGACTCATCCCGGCCCTTCTTCATATTCTTCAACTTGTTCTTGAGGAATAGCACTTGGTTCACATTGTTTACCTTGAACATAAGGATCAATTTGTCATACATCTCCTTGGATGTGCCTAGTTCAGATATATAGGCAACCAAGCTCTTATGTATGGATTCCTTGATCAACAGCTTTGCTTTGATCTCTCCCTTCTTATACTTGTTTCTAACAGCAGCAGTAGCATTGGATGGAGGTTCTTGAATCTTACCGAGCACATGATCCAAGAGATCATGATCTTCCAACTTGAGATCTAATATCATCTTCCAGGCATGGAAGTCATCCCTTCCAGTCAGCTTGTCATTCTCCTTGAATTCAAGACTAGTGGAACCCATTTCTTCCGGTGGTGATTGCTAAAGATAGAGTTTGTCTTCACCTCACCTCTGATACCATGTAAATTTTAGTAGATGTTCTATGCTTGGAGCAACTTTACTTTTCTCACAGCAATCATACAAATAGTTAAGTAAAATGTAGATAGAACATATAAGTGGATCTTATAGAAGACAAATCAGAAACAGGAAAAATGTGGTGGTGCGTTACGGCGGTCAACAGGATGCTTCAACCAGCAAAGTCTCCTTGGTCAGCCAACCCAGAATGTGTCACAATAGTCCTCCAATCAGCAAACGAGTCAACCCAAGTCAACTCCAAAAAAGTCAATGCTGTCCAGAAAAAGTCAACGCAGGGCAGCAAGCTAAAAGTCAATGTAGCAGCAGATTGGTCAACCCTTTGACCTCGATTTCTGTGCCAAACAGTACGGCCTTCCAAAATCGAACTTCTCACCAAATTTCAGCCCAATTCGACCATGCGTTGACCAAAGTCAACGCTGGTCAAAATTTCTGCAAAACCCTAACTGCAGAAATTCGTCCTTCAGCTCAGCCGTACAGATTTGTCCTTCTTCTCCTTAATTCAACTAAATAACAATTATAAAAAAATTTATTAGTGTAATTCATTTATTTTTATTATAAATAATTCATTTACTCTCTAATGTTAAATAATATTTAAATAATTCAATTAAATAACAATTATAAAATTTCATTAATGGTTGTGTTCAAGTTATTCAAGTTATGTTGTGGATCCTCTGCGCACCACGCCAATTCCTATCGGGACATTGCCTGCTTGGGTCACTACTACAATCTCGCCTCTGATGGCACCACTGCCACCCATATGCTCCTACTAGGGCTCTTCAGTTTCTGCCCCACCTAGGTTGACTTATGGAAGCCTCTCAGGGCGCCTCTCTGCCCCCTCCTCCTGAGGTGGAGGCTTTCTTCCTGTTGATCGCCTCTCAGAAGAAGAAGTTGAAACAACAGGCATCCATGTTTGTCAAGAAACTGGATGAAATCCCTAAGGTTTCTCTTACGCCTGAGAGACCTATGAAGGTGGCCCTCTTTCTCGTGGAATGAAAGGTGATAGGATAGTTTACACGTTTATGGGCATCTCCAAATACTACATAAGCTTGGGTTAATAGAAATTGGTAGCCACTCATCAAGAACAATGTCACATCTTACATTTTGGGGTGTAGATATTTCCTGTTCGAATTTAATTCATAGGATGATAAGGAACTCATCTCTAGAAATGGACCATACTTCATGGGTCCACAGGGCATGTACCTGGATCATTGGATCCCTGATTTTGATCCTTCGATCGATGTCCCCTCCACTATCCCAGTTTGGGTCAGACTCCGAAATCTTCTAGTGCACTGTTAGAGTTGGGACTCCCTGATTCAAATTGGGAATTCCATTGGGAAATTTATTGAGAGATCCTGCAAGAATTAACAATATGATTTTGTTAGAATATGTGTGGAAGTCGACCTAGAAGTTGGGCTACCTGAAGCCATCAAGCTCACAGTTGGGAATTACTCCCACATTCAAAATATTGAATATGAACAACTTCCATTCGAGTGTCGTGCATGCCACGAATATGGAAATTTCACCAAAATATGTCCCAAGAATGCAACCCCAAAGAAAGAGAAAGAAGCAGAATGACAGCCAGCAAAAAAATCCAAACCTAACTCGAGGCTAGGGCCAGACAGGTGGTGAGTTGCTAGGGGGGAAGGCAGCTTTTCCCCTTTGGGAAATGCCTCCATACCCGTGACTGGCCCAAAAGATAATGAGAACAGCTTCACGTCTCTGAGCTCATGAACTGAGGGAGATCAAGGGGTTGTCGCAAATAATGCATAAAAGGGCCCTCCCATGCGGGAAGTCGTGGGCTCCCCAAAATCTAGTGAGAACCAAAGAGAAATAAAAAATGAGAAATAAATAGGGCTAGAGGATGAACACCTCGACTTAGAGGAATCAGAGGAAGAGGGATAAATAGGGGAATCCCATTCCTCTATCAGAAGATCCACCAGGGGAAGGAAATCCCTCAAAGAGAATTTGGAGAAAGAAACCTACAGGGAAAAGCTATTAGGCAGTCAAACGACCCTAGAGAATATGTTGGCTAAAAGCCACAATCCAAGCAAGATTCAAAGCTAGGGCCCTAAGGGAGCACCTTCAGCCCAAAAAATAAAGTAATGAAGATCGTCTCTTGGAACTATAGGGGGATGGGGAGAAGCCAAAAAATGGAAGCAATGAAAATTCTGGTAAGACTGGAAAAGTCTGACATTATTCTCATCTAGGAGACCAAAATGGAGGAAGGAGAGTTCCTCCAAAAAAGTAAACAGTTTTGGGGTAAGGGCGGAAGCATAGTTGTCTCCTCCAGAGGAGCGTCAGAGGGTTCTAGGAGTTTTATGGGACATGACCTCCTTTAAATAAATCTTGGTTAAAACATCCAAAAATTGGATTCTAATTCAGCTTCAACATTTGTAAACTAGGGACACACTAAATATCATTAATATTTATGCTCCAGCCATCTTGGCAAATAAACAAAGTTGTTGGGACACCATTTGTGATTTAGCCTCTGAGCTACCGATGGAAAATTTCATTCTTGCTAGGGACATGAACCTCACTCTACACCAGGATGAAAATCGTGGGTGTAGAACCCTTCCAAGGAATGGTTGGAAGATCTTATTTAGGACTGGGACCTTCTTGGCATCAAGTCTGTCAAAGTAAAATATACATGGACAAATAGAAGAGCGGGACCAGGCCACATAGCAGCAAGGTTAGTTATTTTTCTTATTCAAAGATTTTTCCTTCTTCTTGGTCTTGAAATCAATTATTCTATCTTCCCATGTTCAGTCTCTGATCACAAATCCATCTGGCTTGAGATGAAGCTGCTTTTCAATTTGGGGCCTATTCCACTCTGCTTCAACCCTATTTGGTTCCAACAATCTGATTCATTGGGGATAGCTGAAGATGCCTAGAAGCCCCCTGTCAATGGTTCCCCATTTTTTGTATGGGAAGAAAAACTAAGGAGGGTGAAAAGGGCCCTTAAAGATTGGGTAAAGGGACTCCCTTTCCCTTCTCCAGCTAGGAAGGAGAATCAAGATAGCCTTGAGAGTCATCAAATGGAGATGGAAGACATCGAAATATCAAGGGATAGTCTAACCCAGGAAGAAGAACTCTAAGAAAATTTCCATACGACTTGTATCTAGGAAGAATAATATTAGAGGCTCAAGTCCCGCACTCTCTAGCTCCAGACTGGAGACATAAACACTTCCTTTTTCCACACGCAGACACAGGCCAGAAAGAGCTTCAACTTCATAAAAAAAAAAAATTCTAGAGGACAATCCCACAACGACTTTGCCAGCATAAAAGCAGTTTCTCATCAACACTTTAAGGAGTTGTATACAGAGGATAAGCAGGAAGATCTATGCCTAGATTTGTTGAAACTTGTCCCCAAAAAGGTTCAATGAGGAGATGAACTCGATGTTTAATTCTCCTATAACTATAAATGACATCAAGCATGCCCTTGATAACATGGATCCAAATAAAGCACCCGGACCGGACGAATTCACTGGTCGCTTTATCAAAACATGCTAGAATATTATCAAGAAATATCTACACAAGATGATCCTAAAATCCCAAACTTTCCATAAACTTGGTGGGAGAACTAATTCGGCCTTTCTGGCCCTTATCCCCAAAGAGAAGGGTGCCAACTCTTTCAATTGGTTTCAGCTAATATCGCTCTGCAATATTGGCTACAAGCTTATAACAAAAGTCATGGCTAATAGATTGAAGGGTCTCCTCCTTGAAATTATCCGTATCAATCAAGAGGGATTTGTCAAAGGCAGATTGATTATGGACAATTTCATCTTGTTCCAAGAAGAAATACACTCCAACATTCAAAACAAAGAAAAAGGTATGGTTGTAAAAATGGATCTGGCTAGTGCCTTTGACATTGTAAGGCACAAGTTCCTTTTTGGGGTTATGTAGTAGTTCACAAGTATCAGAAGGTATTAAAATTCATTTAATAGAGAAATGATTCTTCGTATTTGTTTTTGAGAATGCAGAAGACAAATCCGAATATTCAGAAATGGGTCATACTTCATGGGGCCTCAAGGCCTATACCTAAATAAATGGATGCCTAATTTTGACCCTCCTCAAGACGTGCCTTTTGTTGTCCCATTATGGGTACGTCTTCCCCACCTTCCTCTACATTTCTAGAACCAAACATCCCTACAAACCATCGACAACACTCTTGGAAGATACATCGATCAAGAGGTGAGAAAATATCAGTACTCCTGTGCTCGCATATGCATTCAGATGGACCTAGAAGTTGGGCTGCCAGAAGCCATAAAACTAACAGTTGCAAATTGGACCCACATCCAGGGATTGAAATATGAAAATCTATCGTTTAAATGTTGACATTGTCATAGCTATGGCCATTTTTCAAGGCATTCCAAAAAAATTCCGCCAAAGAAAGTGAAATTTTGAAAGCTGAACAATGAACCACAATGCAAAAGACAGCCCCATCAAAGCCTCGAGGAAATGGGGCAGCAAAATTTAAAAATTCCCCACTATATGGGCAAGACCATGGGGCTAGGAGCTCCATCCCCTCACTGATAGTAGGCAAGCTCAATTAAGAGGTTAATATTGCAACAGAAACAAATAAGGACAGCAACGAATAGCCCAAGCTTCCAACCATTGAACAAGAAGGTCATCCCAAGGTAACCCCTGAAATCTCCTCCTCTCCCTCATATGCATAAGTTGAAGCTGTCAAGGATATTTTTAAAACATAACCTACAAATATCCTCATGCTCCAAGAGTCTAAAATTAAAGGGAAACCCTTCTTGAGATCAGCAAAAAGAAATGGCAGAAGAATGCAGGTAAAGAAATAAGCTCAAGGGACTCCTCAGGAAGAATTGGCACCTTGTGGAAGGAGGAACAATTTCAACTTGTCTACTCCTTTGAGACTCAACATTGAATTTTTACCGAGCTAAGGCATAGAGCAAGTAATTTATCTCTCACTCCTTTCAATATTTATGTACCAGTAAAATATGCAGAGAAGAAAGAATGTTGGGAAACTCTAAATGATTTTTAATAACTCCACTCTCCAAATAATATCATCATTTCCAGAGACCTTCATATAGTATTGAATATAAAAGAAAAAAGATGAGGAAGTAGTTGTAGGGATAAAATGCTTCATGTAGTTGAAGACCTAGTCCTCCGATGGGACCTCATGGACTTTGAGCCAAATAAAGGATTATACACTTGGTCCAATAATAGAATCGCAGAAGAACACATTTCGGCCAGATTGGACAAATTTCTTGTCCAGAGCTCAATGTTGTTGGAAAGGAGGCTCATCTCCTCGAAAATTTTTCCTAAGCTTACCTCAGATCATAATTGCATTCTTATTCGGCTGGAAGAGGAAGAAAACTTGGGCCCAATTCCATTTAGGTTCAGTCCTCTAGTATGGAGTAGTAAAGATGGATTCCTTGATATAGTCTAATTGGCTTGGCCTACCTCTATCTTGGCCTCCCCTAGTTATGTGTGGGAACAGAGGTTAAAAGCCACAAATAAAGCACTTAAGGAGTGGAGCAAAAAGCCTTCCATCACTCCTAACAGTTAGAGAAAGGAAGTTGTGCAATAGTTGGAAGATATATAGATGGAAATGGACACCAAAGACATCACCTCTGCAGAATTGGCAAAAGAATAAACTTCCCAATGCAATTGTTATCACTCCTTCCGCAATGAAGAGGACTATTGGAGAATTAATTCACGTATTCTATGGTTGAAATCTATAGATAGAAACACCCCCTATTTCCATTGACAACTCAGAGCCCATCTCTCCCACAACCACATCTCAGAAATCACTACCTCTGAAGGGGTGATATGCAAAGGCAATGGACAAATTAAAGTTGTTGCAGTCTCTCATTTCCAAACCCTATACAACAAAGGAAATGAAGGCAGCGAAGAGGATATCTCAGAATTTTTCAGCAACATACCTTCATTGGTAAATAGATATGACAATATAGTGCTTACAAAACAAATTTCTGAGGAATAAATTAGCAATGTTATTTGTTCCATGGAACCTAATAAATCCCTTGGACCCAATGGGTTCTCAATCCACTTCTGCAGGATCTACTGGACATCAAAAAATTCGACTTGGTAAGAATTGTTAAAGGATATATGTAAAAATCAAAGATGGGAGGCAACACCAATTCTACCTTCCTTGCACTAAAGCTGAAAGAAACAAATCCTTTCTCCTTTCAAGATTCAGGCCCATCTCCATCTGTAATGCCTCATATAAAATCATTGCTAAACTCCTTGCCAATAGAATCAGACAACTCCTCACAAACCTCATATCCATATCGCAAGGGGAGATTGTTAAAGGTTTTCATCGATGCTCAAAAGAGCTTCACACGATCCTTGGAAAGAACCATGAATCTTATCTTACTTTTATGTTCATTTTAGAGTCTTGCCTATGTGGATTATAGATTCCTTGATATGAAGATTTCAATCTTCTTTATTGAATATTATAAGGTGGTTTCCATTGATAAGGATGAAATGAAAGATAAAAAATGGTATTTCAATCTTATAAGTTGTTTTCCGTTGCTAAGGATGACATGAAAGAGGAAAAAGGAGCTATTGGGCGCTGCACTCCCACTCCATGATGGGAGGAACCCACAACATTCTAGATTCTTTAATAAGAAGAGTTCAATCTTCTTCATTCAATCTTGTAAGGTGAGTTCCATTGATAAGGATGGAATGAAAGAGAAATAAAGGGGATTTCAATATTATAAGGTGTTTTCCATTTTTAAGGATGAAATTCAAGAGGAAAAACGAGCTAGTGGGCGTTGCACTCCCACCCCATGATGGGAGGCTCCCACAAAATGCTTGCAAGCGTTGGAGCCAACAATGCCACAAATCAATATGCAGATAGTTTCCATGAGCCCTTAATACTTTTAAATGGTGATAGAACATATATATGGGGCCTAATATTTGAAAAAATAGAGGGCCATGCCCTTGGAAATAATTTAGTTTTTATAAGTTTTCATAATATATATAAATAATAAATGTAAAATGAAATAGATTGAGAGCAGAGAAATTTAAAGAGGACATTACATCATTTCACTTTAAACAAATATATTTTATCTCTGTTTTTCCATGAAAGCTACCATAAAAGAGGTTAAATGATTCATATCGAACTTGAAAAAACAAAATAAAGAAATAAAAACAATGAATTAATAACAATGTAGTGAAGATAGAAGAAATCAAGGGTGAAAGTGAAAATAATTATCTAGGAATAGTAGAAATGCACTAAACTTATGCATTAGTTTACTTGGGTTCATTTGCTAGAATCCTCAAAGAATCTCCAAGAATGTATGGACCTATGGATTCATGTAGTCTATTTTGAAATTTCTAGTGACTTTTGTTGATGTTGGTTTTTCATTTCCTTCCAAAAAAAACATTATTATTCCAAATATCATTTTAATTTTGGATTATCAAAATCTTTTAAGATCACAAAACATGGTAATGTTGTAAAGATACACAATGATTAAGTTGGATTATTGATTTTTTATTTTATTTTTTATTTTATTTTTTAACTATAAAAAATAGGTTAATTATTGAAAACCTAAATAAAAATTAAATTCCCACCAAACAACTTTTAACTAAATCCAAAAAAAAAATACATAAAAAAATTAGTGTTTTCCCAACTAGATTTTGGCGGCACTTAACCATATTTAATTTTGTGGGAGGGGTTCATAAAAACCCCTTTTTATTTATAAGGTTGATCTCTTTTGGATAGGTTGGAGGAGGGCCGACTTTGCCTCAGGCATTGCAGTGGAAACAATTCGCTTGGTATGGGAAATAATTTTCATGTCACATAGAAGCTTATGAAAGAGGTGATCCAAAATTTTCTTTCGCTCTCTACATTCTCTAGAGAGCTCGGGTTGCAGAGAATAAAACAACCAAAACACCACGCTCGCTATTGGTTGACATGATGGATTAATTGTTTGGCCTGTGTGAGGGAAACCTACATGTTTTTTAATATAATTGTGCAAGGACATGTGAGACTTCATCCATTTCATTTGGCTCTGACATTGAGGTAATTGTTAGCCTCTATGAGGGTGATACCATGCCACTATTTTGTTGGGCTATGCGATTCTCATTTTCTCTTCGCCGTCAATTTCGACCGCAAGAAATATTGACATGGCAAGGATTTTGAAGGGTGTTGGTTTCAAATCATGGAAAATCTTAAAGTGGTAACCATAAGTGACATTGCTAATTATCCCTATACTTTAATATTTTATGCCATACAATAAAAACAGGGTGAGTTAAACTTATTTTTATCATTCAATTTATAAGCTATTATTCAATCTCAATATATACAAATGCTAATACATAGTGTCTATAATCATTAGGTACTCACATTCTCTCCATAGATTTTTGTTCCTACTACCAGTGTCATAATTTGTTTATCATCATAGCACAACCATTAGGATTTTGTTTACAATTGAGAATGCTTTAGGCCTATTTTTTGCCTCACGAACACTATTTGGAATGGGAAAAGAGAACTGGGTTGTTGCACCGATTGAAGCAAGGCCAGCTACAGCCCTGATGGGGGGAGATATTCATTACTTCCTATGTGTGTAATGCCTAAACAAAGGCCAACATGAAATAAAATTTTCTTTATGAGTGGTGTATTTCCTACAAGTGGTGGACTTTCATCACAATTGGATGCTGCAATGAGTGCTTTCTCTTGTTGTCAGTGGATTGAGTAAGAAAGGTTGACCTATTCAAAACAGGGGAGTTGAACCCTTATGGTAACTAGTTTAGTTTTTATGATATATAATATATACAATTATACATCAACTTAGCTTTAGTGGGTTAGCTAGATCAGTTTGAGCCAACCTGTTTCAACACGGAGATTAGTGAGCAGTCATGGATACAAGTCTTGTAGAGTTCCTCTAGGTTAAGAGTACATATTATAAACTAGCAGAATTTATCCCAAGTACCACTCCCGAAATGTAAGGAGGTTCCTAAAAGGTTTCCTCAAGGAATTTTTCCAAATAATAAAAATAATAAAAACATAGATCTGTCTTAACAGTAGATCTATTAAGCTTCAAGAAGTTTAAAAGGGGTGATTTTCAATCTCTCTTAGTGCTTAATAGATTCATGTTAAGATGAATCTATTCCAGTGTAAAGTTTATAGTGGGTGGCGAAATTCCTACAACTGATTGAGTTTTATCACAATTTGAAATACCATGGAGTGCTTTCATTCCTAGTCTCAGTAGTGAAATTCCTACAATTGATTGAGTTTTATCACAACCTGAAATACCACGGAGTGCTTTCATTCCTAGTATGAGAACCTAATGAGGAAGGGACTTAGTAAGGAGGGTTGAGTTATTCAAAATTCCAAAACTGAAGATTGGTGATCATAGTATTTTCACAATAAGAAATCTGGATTTAAATAATCTAGGTGAGTTCAAGTTTTATATGGTTCCATTATTGACAATCCTGCTTTTGTGGGTTGTGTAGCATTTTTTTATCCTGTGTTAGAACATATATTTATATATAAGAAATAATTATCTAAGTTATTGGAAACTAGATATATCAGAGGGGCTAGTTCAAAGTGAAAGAATGAAAACCCTGAAATAATTAAAACCCCGACGATAAAATTTCAACCAAGAACGAAAGTAGTGTAATTTTCAAATAATTAATTCTGAGCAGATTTTTATTTTCCTTTCGGTTAATCCATATGCTAATTCACATGTGTTTGCTCAATATTACTACCTTGGCATTTCATCCTGGGCATGAAGATGCCGGAAATGAAAATACACCCATTTCATCATTTTCCTCACAAAACTTCAGTGAACTGTAGAATACAGTAGGAATGCATTATAGTAAGAGACCTACTAAGCTTAGATGGGATCTAAATAGTTCAGAAGGATCCTAGGTACCTCTTATAGATGAAGGTGAGATGAATGGATCATGAAGGAAGGGGAGCTGATTTTTGACCTCGATGCCAATGCTAGCACATGTAAATAGTACTTTGATCTCAAAATCATTTTATCTGCCAATTTATTTCTCACATAGCATGACAGCCTTGCATATCATTTACTGATGTACATGTTATTTTTTGCAGACATCTATTACACTCCTTTTAATAGTTAAAGCTTATTTTAAGTATACCCTTGAAAAATTTTAGCGAGGAATTTCACTAGCAACAACATTATTTTCCTTTCTCTATTTATTATGTATTGTTTAATTCCTTTCAGCAGTTTTAGTTTTTGTCACTTGCCTTACTGAATAATTTTACTTGCAGGTGGTGAAGAACAATTGAAAACTATTGTTTTTTAGAACGTTTTTCCTTCTGAAGGACCAACAAAAGAAAGCATTGAAGGAGAAATTTATTTGAACAAAAGAAAGGTATGACTAACCAATTGTATCACCTTTTCGAGATTTCTAGCGAGATCCTTGTCTAGTATTTGCTCTTAACTTTGACAGGAGAAATTCCTGTTGTAGATGATTATTTGGCCCTTTAGGATATCCTTTAGAATTATTTTTCACCTCCAGGTAACGCAAACAAAAATCAACGTAGTAATTTAAATATTTCTGATCCGTTAGGTTCTGTCACTCTTGCAGATGTCTTTGGCAACAATAAGCATCCTAAGCATCCTGTTTCAATTGAAGAAAAAGCCTCATCATCCATGGTGGAGTTTAATAGAAGTAACGTGAATCAACACACTTTATCTGTTTTAGATGGTTTGCATATAACTCTCAATAGAATTGGATATATGAGGAAACTGAAGAATTTTATGCAGCAAGATGCTTCTTTTTTTCCACAGAAACAATCATAACCTCTATTATATGTAAATAAAATTTACATGTTGTATATGCAATTTAGCATATTAATATCAGCTAGGGAGTTGTAATGAGATAAAAAAAAAAAATTCATCTAAAATATAATCCATTTCTCAAAGCATAATCCAAGTCTCCTATGCTAAGGTTTGTCGAGTAGTGTTGTTACCTGTGCTATTGAAACGGGCATGACCAAGTATCTTGGGATTTTGGCACTATATGCAATTTTTTTCTCTCCAATGTTGTGTTTTATAAGCAATGTTCTTGTTTTATAAGCTATGCATAAAACTACCGCAAAAAGGTTGTGATATTCATATTGGTTTGCGTAAACCACTTGTCTCAGTAAACTGCTGCAGTGTTATTTCTCAGATCCTTTGCTCTTTTCCTAGAAACTTAGTTTCATTGTTTTTTTTTTACAGGAATGGGTATTGGAATATATTAAAGCCTTGGCATGAATGCCTCTTATCGGGTTACATGATGGAAGGGCAACACCCAGATTTCCTCTCTTGCCAAGAGCACCATGGCACGGACACTTATAAACTAGTGGTTCTTACATGAAACAATAGAATTCATCTTCGTAATTTTCCCAATATTATGGACAAAAAAAAAGAGCTTCAATAAAATGCAATAAAACATATAAGAAAATATTTTAAGGTATGGGGTCCCATGCTTCATCCTTTTCTCTTAGAAGAGTGCCAACAGAGAGGAGGGCTACTTTGTTCGCTTTAGAATCCCCATCCTTGTTATTCTCCCTCAACACATGGAAGAAATTCAAACTCTGAAAATTTTTAGCTAGTGTTTTGATTCTTGACATCAATCTTGTGAACCTGAAATTTATAGGGGTAGAGTTGTCCACTATAGTTTTAATTATGGACAGAGAATCACCAAATACATTTACCTCTTTGATGCCAAAGTCTTTGATTTTCTTGAGGCCTTGGAAGAGAGCCAATGCTTCAGCTTGAATGTTGGTGTTGTGTCCCAAGCCCCAGGTGAAACCATGCTCAATTCCGCCTTCTGTATTCTTTATGACTCCCTCTGCTCCAGATTTTCCTAGATTTCCTTTCCCAGCCCCATCAAAGAATAAAGAGTGTCTATATTTCTTGTTAATCCAATCTGAGAAGTCTTTCTCATTGACTCTAATTTTCCATTCTTTGGTTGGGTTGGTTAGCCTTACTACTTCATGAAACTGGAAGTCAAATATGGCACCCTATTCAATATTCTGCTGACTTAAATTTGTATCATCCAACTGATCTATCAAGATTTCTTTAAACTGGAATTTGATCCTCATAATGACAATATTTACATCCTCCAATTTATCTCTCAAAATCTTCTTGTTCCTCTCAAGCCAAATTTTCCAAAAAATGATCTTTGGCAGTGAGATCTAGGCAACCTTAATGTATTTATTTTTTGGAATAGCTCCTAGATATCTGAGCATCTAGTTTGCAAATAAATCAATGATGGAGTTGGGAAATGTGAAGTTGATTCTCCAAGTGCCAATAAGCTCATGCCATATCTCTACTATGAATTTCCATTCCAACATAAGATGCAGGGTATTCTCTTCATTTTCTCTGCACATTATACATCTGGAAGTTCCAAAATATCCCCTTTTCTACATCTGTCTTCTGTCAGGATTATGTTATGGCACAATATCCAGTAGAGAAAATCAATTTTAGGAAAAGATGTATCGTTCAATATCCCCTTCCAAGGCGCAGGATTCAGAGGGACGTGGGGATGCTTCATCAGTTTTATATAGCGCCGCGCCACAAACTAGCTTCCCAACAACGAACCCCAACCATGAATGTTGGGACTCCTAGCATGAATTGAGGCCATGCCCTTCAAAAGAGTGAATAAGACTGCGCAGTCTTTCTTAAATTTTGTTGGCACATAAAGGTGCTTCGAACTCAACCAATCGCAGCTCTCCCAGCACGGGATGTACCACAACATTGAGAAGCCAACATTGGACATCCAAGAATGCAGCGCATACAGTGAGTTGATTTCAGCAAGAGGAGCAAAATTCATAATGCAATCTTCCCAGATATTGATTCGTTTTCCATTCCGAGGTATCCATAACGCATGGAGGTTGATCAAAGGAGTGGATTTAGCATAGAGCTTGAGGAATAGCAATCCGATTTTGGGGAGGGGTCTATCAAGACAGTGAGACCTTTGTCCTTTGAAATCTTTCTTCCATAACACAGATTGTGCCCAACCAGTATTAGGAGCAATAATCCTCCAAATTATTTTTTTTCCTATAGCCACATTTTTAGTGTAGAGATCCTTGAAATTCAAACCACCTTCCATCAGGGACTTGGAGACTTTGTCCCAACTGACAAGAGGGATTTTTTTCTCATTCTGTTTGCCCACTTTCAAATTTTTTTTTTGAATGTAATCCTCCATTTTCCTAAGAATGAAAGAAGGAGCCAACATAATAGATAATTGAAAATTTGGGAGAGTGTTGAGGACAACCTTCATGAGAACCGACTTACCTACAAGGTTGAGCCAGGAGAAACCCCGGGCCTGAATCTTGATCTTGAATCTCTCTAACAAAGGGAGCCAATCTTTGTTGAAGGAATTCTTGGAGAATATAGGGAGTCCAAAATACTTGAACGAAGACCAGTTTGAGGAGGCAGAAAAGCCCAAACAGCTAGAAATGGCACTGAGAGTACTGGCTGAAGTGTTCCATCAGAATATACGACATTTCCCATTATTAAGTTTTCTTCCCATTTCAGCACAGAATTCACCCAACACATATTTGAACCTTGATGCCAAAAGCACATTGGTTGCGCCCAGCAATAGAGAATCATTAGCAAATAGAGCATCATTTATAATTTTTACTCCTCTTGCTATGTTGAGACCCATAATCTCTTGGTATTGCTGCTTCATGTCCAAATAAAAGTTGAGAAAAAAGCTTGGAGAAAAAATAGGAGGCGTGAAAGACACCCCCGCCTAAGCCCTCTCATAGCTTTGATGAAATCATCAACTCTCCCATTCACTAGGGGGGAAATCCAAGGCTCAGAAACACAAGCCCTAATTGAGTTGATGAAGTTGATCCCAAACCCAAGCTTATGTATAACATCCAAACGAAAGTTGTGTCTAACCCGGTCAAAGGCATTTGCTATATCAATCTTGACAACCACACCCTTTTCTTTTCGATGCAGGCTTGAATGGATCACCTCTTGAGCTAAGATGAAATTGTCCACAATCTGCCTTCCTTGAACGAAGCCACCTTGATTCTCCAGAATAATGCTAGGAACGATAATTTTCAATTTGTGGGGAATCACTCTGGTTATTAGTTTGTAGCCTATATTGCAAAGATAAATAGGGCTAAATATGTTGAAAGTGTTGGCTCCTTTTTCCTTGGGGATGAGGGAAAGAAAGGCAGAGTTAGTGTTTCCCCCAGGTTTCTAGTAGGCTTTGGATTTCAAAAGTATTTTGTATAAATACTTTTCCACTATCTGCCAACAAGATTGAAGAAATCTGGTTGTAAATCCGTCTGGCCTGGGGTTTTGTCGAGCTCCATATCAAAGAGAGAAACCTTTATTTATTTTATATATACCTTTTATTCCAATATCTGATTCATCGACTATCAACCCTTGAAAGACAGAAAATAAGGAAAAGCAACTAAGGGATGGTTTTCTACATGAAAAATAGAGTTCTCTATAGGAAACTCTAGCAGTGCCAGAAATAGATCAGGAAGCCTTGGGCGAGGGAGATAAGGAACCCATAGGTGGGAAAGAGGCCCAAGAAGTTCAGAAAGAAGCACAAGTTGAAGGGTAAGATTCCAACGGGGAGGAAGAGAAGGAGAAAAAGGAGGAGCCTACCTCCCTAAAATATATGCCTAAATATATATCAGCAGTTTCACACCCTATCCCTCAACAAAATCGTAGTTCTTACTATACATTTATTGAAGGGGGGAGAATGATTCCTCAGAAGCTTGTAGTCCCATTATTTTATCTGTTAGAACAAGAATATCACACACTCATTGTTGGATGAAAAATTCTACAACAAAAAAAATTGCATGACATGGGGATCATCGAGGAGAAGGTAACTGAGTTGGGAAGGGATTTTTCTGATCTTAGAATCATAGAATCCATGTTGAAAGAGAAACATTAGGAAAAGCAGACATAAAATGAAAGATTAGAAACTCAACTTCAATAAAATACAAACAAATTTCCACCATGGAATATTTTTTCATGGAGGCCATCCAACACAGATATCCATCAAACTCCTATGCCATCTACCTCAAATAATAGTGGCTCCAATTTCATATCAAGACATTAGCCTCTCATGGGTCCTTAAATTTTTAGAATTGCACACAATTCATCGAATTTTTCAATCATTTGAAAATGGGAGACAAGGCCAAGATGGCATATTTCTACATGCACAATCTTATTTTGACAGACTTAAACATTTGTGACCCTAACCCTAGATCGGGAGATATGTAGTTAATGGAATTAGCTTCTTGGATAGCTAATTGGGAAGTAAGATTAGAGGAAGTAAAGAAGGTGTGGAGAAGAGATAATAAAGAGCCTCTACACATAAGGGTAGAACTATTCAGCCCTAGGGGAGTTAGAAAAAATCACCTCATGATAGAGAATGATGTCAGCCTTGCAGACAAGTACCTCAAAACACATGCACAAGCCATTGCACATTTCGATCATATTTCTATGTTGTTTGGAGATGAATGTGTAATGGTAATTAAAATAAGGTGGAATGACATCCCTCTTACTCTCAGAGACATGGAATATTATACCCCGGAGAGATTTAGGAGTACCCTAGAAAGGGCACCATTATACAATAGGTCTATGAAGGAAATGTAAATACAATGGATTAGCTTGAAAATCAGTCCACCTTTACTGTTGATACTGGGGGAAGGGAAATACCAAGATGAGGGAAATAGAGAATGGGAGGAGGCAGAAAAGAATGTTGGATTCTACCCTCCTGAAGGAACTCCTTCACTTCTTCCTTGGGAGGTTAGAGGGGCCACTAAAGCATTGAAAGAAATGAAGAAGGAGGACTAGCTTTCTCATAGGATGAGAAATAATTTCGTAGGAGGGTGATGATGAGCACCATCATTAGGTATAATTGGAGGGATTAATTGTCACCTTTTTAGCCTTATTAATCTCTCTGTCTCACATTTAATTACATTATGGTCATATGTTGATTAGTGTAGATGGTGATTAAGGCTTGTGATACACCAAATGCCTAATAATGTTTAAATTCAGGATAATCATGAAGATATTCCATTTTTGTTGAATATTGTGCAATCAAAGCTCATAGTAGATAGCAAGGGGAGATTATAGGATGGTTTTCCACCTCCTTAACTCATAAAGGTAGCCAAGGGGTCCTTGAGAATCCCTCCAACAACTTGAAATCAAAGGAAACCAATAAAGTGGGAGATGTTGGTAGCTACTCTTTAGCTTAAATAGGGTAGAGCAAGAGCTCATTAGGATTCGAATTTTGGAGGAAGTAAGTAGACTCTTATATCTTGTGATAGACTTTTGAGACTTTCATGGTTATGTAATGAGACTACTTCTGAAATAAAATGAGTATTTATTTTGTCCTTCATGGATTTAGGTTCAAAGAGTTGAGCTTGTGGGTTAGGGCCTAGTCCATTGGCCTGAGTCTCTCTCTTGTGTATTTTTGTTTATTTTTATGTCATTGTAGCTAGTTTACTTCATGAGTTTTAGTTAGTTTTCTTACATCTCTTTTTATGTTTTTTGGTTAGCTTCCATTTCACATTTTTTGTAGTTACACTCTTATAGATAATGGTACAATATCATATAAACTCCAAAAGCTATGTGTCAAAGCCTCCCTCTCTAACCTCTTTCATTGGAGCTTCAGGAGGGAAAATAATCACCACAGCCAAAAATTTCTCTTTAGTTTATGATTTCTTGGAAATAATAGATAGATCTTTGTATTTGTCATGAACATGTTGAGAATAATGAGTTAGATTTTTGTTTGAATGTATAAGTAGGTTTTATTATCAAATTTAACTCATCTTTTCCATCTTCTTTATCATAGATTTATCAATTTGTATTGCATGAATAGGTATTTTTCTTGCATGTTTGACTAGAGTAATAAAGGATGAATCCACCAGCATCCCTAACTCCATTTCTCACCCTTCACCAACCGTGTTTCAACAAAATTTCCCTTAGCCCTGTTTTTGATATTTTCACCACTGCATCGAGAGTAACCCAATAAGTGAAAGAGAGGCTTTTAAAGAAGTTCTAAGCATGGAGAAAGGGTTCGTCACCTTCCATCCACCTAGATACACCTTCATTTCACATTCCCTACCCATTTCCTCATCAAATATGGCTTCCAAACACCCTCGGACTATTTCCTATAGCATTGACAAGACATCATGTAGCACTATAGGAAACCTATAGCAGATCCTGTAGTAGTGCCATTTATCCTATCCTTAACCCCATAAACCATCTTCCATCTCACATAACCATTCCATAACATCTAAGGCACCTTTAGCTCTAAATCTATGAGTTTGAGACCTTCCTAAGCCACCTTAGTGCCTCCTTCTTTTGTTGCAAGACAGTATTTTCAAGCATATTTAGCCCATGAGTAGATGCTTTGTTACAACATAGTTTTAAATCATAAAATAGTTATACTTTACTTAGCCATTTGTCCTACTAATGTGTGATCGGATTATTCTTCCAATCTGCAATTTCAATTTAGCCATTTACCTCATGGATGTTGCCTAGTTTACTTCTATTTCTTGCAATAGCCTAAATTGTAGATTTATTTCCTTGAAAAATAGCTAGATGTATCTTCTTTCTTTAGAATATTGATTTGATTGTTGATAGAGTAATGGTTTGGAGTCATTTGGATTTCTAGGTCTAATTCAGAAGTGTGACTGACTTCACTCAGAAACCCTTGCAATAACACCCTTTCGTAGGACTCAGAATAAAATGGCACGAGTAAAATGAATATGTTGTGTATATAGAACTGTCACCTCTAAGTTTGTAGGAACCCTGTGTTGATAAAGTAAATTAGAGTAGCCTCTAGGAGTTACAACACTCTTCGTGCAATACCAAGGCTCAGCAGCTGGTGGCAGAGCAATATTTGTGTCCCTGAGGTTAATCCTCCATACTACTATCCAAGCCTTCTTGTAGTGGAGCAACACTGGAGATGAAACTAAGGCTCTAACATTTATTTTAATTTTATACTTATATACTACTTGTCCCCAGTCGAAACAACTCAATTTGACTTGACCTAGTTAAGTGTGTCATCGATGAAGATAATTATAGGGACTATGTTTATAAATCAAGCTAATTAAAGAAGCTATAGTAATCAATGAACTAAATAATCCTTCTTAAAGAGTTAGAGTTTCTTTATCAAAATTTTTCCTATGATTCAATTTTGGAGCTTTCCCTTCTATCAAGAGGTGCTTATCTTTTATTGTCATTAAGTATTCACGTTTTGATAAAGACTTATATTTTCATGCTGTGCTTGCATTTTCTTTTCTTGATATTGGTCCAATAATTTCAGTCACAATGTAACCTATTGACTTGACCTTGCTACAGTTTTGGAATTTTCTTCATAAACTATGAGATATAGGAGGCCAATACAATATTTAGCTTGATAATGGTGTGGTCCTTAATGGCAGCACAACACTAAGCTCAGAAACTATGCAAGCCTTTCCTTCATCTTAGAAGCTATGAAATTCACTGAGTCTGGAAGTTAGGAAATCCCCAAAAATTGTGCAATCCCCCTTGGCAGTGTGAATGGAAATTTTCCTAAAAAAGTGAAAAATAAAACCTAAAAAATAGGGATTCATACTTATTTCCTCAGGGTGGCACAATTGTTATTTTTAAAACTTTCCGCCAAGTGTCACTTTTTCCTTTATTTTAGGCATAAGTGTCATAAACCCTAATATGCCAAAATAAATTTAATAAACACCTCTAGATATCATTTGTACATTTGATCTTGGAGTTTTATCATTCCCAATGAGATCAAGGATCCTTTAGTGGAGTTTTTGTCACTTCTCCAGGCGAGTTTTTATTTTGTCATTTTTTGCCACCTTTTCTGTCACTTCTCTAGGTGAGTTTTTATTTTGTCATTTTTTGCCACTTTTTCTGTCACTTTGTGTATTTTCACTTATATGAGTGTTTTTCTTCTTGTTTATCTTCATGGTTTCTATTACTTATATTATCTTGCATAAGTGTTGGCTCAGTTTTGAGTTCACATTTCATAAGTGTCACATAAATTTTTTTCTTTTGCACACCGGTGATTTTCGTTCCGGTGACTCTCGTCATATGTTTGTTTTTCCTTCATTTTTATTATTATTTGCACTTGATTCACACTAATATATCCATATTTAGTCATATATTCACTTTAACTTACATCATGACTTATATCAGCTAGTTTCCCACACCCTCACTGGGCATATCTACACTTCACTTGGCTATGCATTACTTGTGTAGTTGAGTATTTAAAAAGTCTAAGGACCAATATAAAAGCTTGGAATTTGTAACTACAAAATTCAATGTACAAGCTGGCCCAACAACATATTGTGTAGTTCCAGATCTCATGATTGCCACCTTTTCCATTAAGATTGTACAATGTGCATTGCCTCCCTGAATCTTCCCAAGATGAACTACATATTGCGTAGTTTTAAGCCTCACACTACATCACTAGATACTGATACTACACAACGCAAAGTTCCTTCCACCAATATCTCACCCTTTGAATTAGGAATTATGAAATATTTATTATCATTTCAACGTTTTCTTCCTGGTCTTGCTTAGCATGTTGATTTTCTTAATCTAATGGATTCTTTCCATGAGTCCCCTTTCCTCCTCCAAGTATTAGAGTTGTTGATAAATTCTCTCTAGCAGTCACTATTACTGTTGCACCCAAAAGAAATGCTTCAAAAAATACCATAGAGAGCCGTAATGGGGAGGCAGTTGAGAGTATGCCATTAAAATTTCCAATGTGTCCAGATACTCAATCATTTGTGGAAAAGGAATCATATATAACATGATAGAAAGTGAACGAAGCTTTTTCTGCAAAGAGCGTTAAGGAAGGTCTAGAGTACTGATAGGTATATGCCAATTTTCAGCGCTCGTGACTACAGAGGGCTGCATGAAGATATCTAGCCTTCCCATGTGCAGGTGTTATCAACTAGATTATTTCACATATTGATGTGAAGGCTATGACTTTTCACAATTCCATCGAATAGAAGCTTGCTATTTTTTTGGCATCAAATAATTGTCTCATGTACCATTTACCCAAGCCAGAATCACCCCTAGATTCATACTTCTATGTCACCAAAAACTGTTTGAGCATGAAGGACATTGTTAAGGTTTGGGTGAAAGATCCATCAAAATTTCATCAGACACCCAACAATACTTACAAGATAAAAAATCTCAAGAGGGCCTATGAGTTGTTGATTTTTTTATATTGCAGAGTGTAAAGTAAATAGAGCATTACTACCTTTCCTGAAGGGGGCATTCATACTGAATTAGGTTGTGAATCAAGGGAATTTTTTAAACTTGTTAAAATTGTTGGATCGACAATTAAATGCCTATGTAGATAATGCCCTAAATATTCCCAAGGACGGGAATGATATATTTTATATGTTCTCATATTTATTGGATGTAATTCACGTGCACAATTCATTTCTCGACATGAATTGGACTTGGACACCACGTTACCCTATCATGCATATATACTATAGAGTTCTTTGGAATTACAGTCATAGAGGAGTTAAAGAAAATCTAACTGACCATTTTCTCATTCCATTATACAATTTTATCTTTGAGGAAGAACCAAATTGAATGTCATGTGGGGAAATGGAACTAATAATGAAGGTAACAGATTGGTTTTCGTCAAAAGATGCTACCTTCCATAGAGTGTTTGGTAGACAGAAGTCACCAAATATTTTGTTGAGGTATGCCACCGACAAGCTTGTCATTCAAGAAATTTAATATCAACTATCCATAGTTTTTTCAATATATTTCCACATGAAGAATAAAGAACCTTAACCAAATATTCCTACCCAATTTGGATTTTACAAGGTAAAGAACCTGAAAGTCATGGATACAGAAAGGAAGGAGATATAAAAGTTTCCATTTGGTACTCTATAATTTAATATTTAAAATCCTCGTGGTGTTTGTAGATACCAATGTGGGAGAATTCATTTTTAGTGGCTGAGTGGGATATTCCACTGGCCAGAGGAGGAACCGTGCAATAATTTCTATAATGCCTCCAAGTCTCACAAGCTGATGAGTTTTGCAGGAACTTCACAGGTGACTCTGTAGAACAAAGCTACTCTAGAAGAAACACTAGTAGAAGGAAGCAACCACACACACAAAAAAGGAATGAGGAAGGTTTCATATAGCCCAAGGGGAGAACAAAGCTGCAAGTTCATAGTAGATCTATTTCTTATGAAAGAGGCTTTAGTTACATAGGCAAGGAGGAAAGAAAGGATGCAGAGGTTATAATGGAGGAAGAGGAAATAACATAGGAGATTGGAGGAAGAAAATAAAAATAAAGAACAATAACATAAGCATAAGAAGGAAGAAGAAGAGAGGCGAAGAGTAATATTAGAATAAATAGCACAAAAATAAGTTAAAAAGAAAGAACAGAATCAACAACCAAAGGAGGAGAGTGGAAAGATGTGCGACAAGGATCTTCCCCAGCAGATTGAAGAGTTGATAGAGATGAATGACATGGAGGTAGAAATGGAGCCACATAATCAATATGTTGACCTGATTCTAAGAACACAATAGGTCACCGTTCAATATCTACCCACTCAAACATCAAATCTAGCTCCAAGTGAGGAAAAGGAAGTTGTTCCTCTTGTTGAATATTTGGTTATATTAATATTTTTCTTACTATGAAGTGAAAAAAAATATTGTACATGCATGTGAAATGAATTTTCCAGATGAAATCACATCTCTTGCATTTATTTGATAAGGGGTGATTATGGAAGAAACTAGGAAGAATGCCAATTCCATTGCCACAGAAAACTTGGCCTTCATTAGTGCAGAAAATTATAACACTGAGTAATTGATGGCTGAGAATAAGAAATTGGCACAAAACTTGTAGGATACTAGGAAATAGGTAGAACAACTCTGAGAAACAACTCATAATGCAACTTCCCTATAGGTTCATTATGAGGAACTAAAGGTAGCAATACTCGGTGAAGTATCAACACTAGGAGAAACCATGAAGAATATTTATGAGGATTTTGTTACCATGCATAAGGTATTTTTCCACTTGCACGGCTTGCAACAGAAGTGTATATACTTTATAAAATATCTTAAGGTTGTACAAGAAGCCATTACTATCTTTCATAAATGGGATACAAATGGGAATTTCTTTATCTGGGAAATAAAATAAAGAAAGAGTCAAAGCTTTAGAAATAAAAGGTTTAAATGATCTTCAAGAATAAAAATCATCTCGCATCATTAATTTCTATAATTCATGCCTCGTATATATGATTTTATAATAGTATGGATGTCTTTTTTCAGTACCATAGGATCCCATCAGTTGGATCACTCAGTAAATACACACACAAGAACCAGGTCAGGCAAGAGATAAATGAATTATTCGAGCAGTGAAGACAGATCTCCATTAGAGGAGACCTTGAAGTGAACAAGAGAAGTATGTAGAAGTACATTGGTGGTATTTTCCAAATGAAGAGTATTCTTCATATGTTGAAGAGAAAATTAGATACTGGTTCCAAGTTAGTGTACATGGATGCCATGGGCACTAGAGTCTGCTTTCATCCTGACCTAATCAAACATTTTGAGGGGTTGATTGCACAATATAGATATTTCACTGTTATGTGACTCAGACACATCAAGTGGAATTTATTGAGCTTGAGTTTCCCCATACTCAAGCATGATTTTTTTTTTCTTATTATGGTGTCTAGTGGGCTCTACCCAATTTTTTCTTATATGGGTATGAATAATTGTAATATTCTTTTGTAACTAATTTATAAGTGAAATTCAAAGTGTCAATTGTGGGATGTGAGGATTCATTATGTAATGTAATTGAAAATTTATTTGTAAGGAAGTTGAAGAGTTATGAGGGAAGTACAAGAGTCAAAAATTGGAATTTGAAGAGTTACCCTCTTTTGTTATAAATTCATCCTCATAACTCATGTAAAAGTATTTTGGGAGCCAAGATTTTGGCTAGGCTTAGGCATAGAATCAAGCGCTTTGGAGTTTTGTCAGAGCTTTGCAATCTTTGTAGCAGAGAGGGAGTATAATTCTTTGGAGAATTGGGTGATGTAGAGTTCATGTTCCACTATTGGGGCTAGTGGGTCATCAATGGTATACTTATGATTGCAACTTTCACTTTAATAAAATACTAGATTTCACATAATGTTTTCATGCATATGTTGTGAATATAGTAGGACTATTCTAATTGTATTTTTAGTGTATGTTATTTAATTTACACTTCTTCTTATGAACTATTTCATTTGAATTGATATGAATCTTGTTTCATGGGTGTTATTGCATTACTCCATCACTGTTAACTTGTCAAATATTTCACATATTAGCTGGTGATGTCTTTATTATCATGTGTTATTTTCAATATGAGTACTATTAAAATCTTCTAATGGGCTCACTCATTTTCCATTTGTTTGTTAGAGCCTTCATTCATCACACTTGAATTTTTGCAGGCTCACACTCTTTCTCTCTCCGAAGTCACCATACATCATTCTATGTGTTATTACAACCACGAAACATCATTAAAACAAAATTCAATGACAACCAGGTCGTATTATGGATGCAAATCCTACAACAAATGGTGTGATGTCTAATTGGGATTACATATTTGGGAGATCCCCTCAATGTTATATGCTCCATCACCATTGAAAATTCCACAACAATATATTGAAGCATAGGGGTCTGATACTTATCTAAGAATTGTCAAGGAGGATTGATGTCTCCTCTTGCACTTTCCTCGTCTTTGTCTTATTTCTCCAAATCCAAAGAATTCCATACTCCTCCAAGAGTTCTTCAATAAAACACCAAGTTTACAAGAGAATGAGGGAGAGAGAGAGAGAGATAATGAGAGCTCCAAAAGAGAGCTAACAAAAAATCTACCAAGTGATCCTTAGGAGCCCTTTTGTTGATGAAGCCTATATTTCTTCAATTTCCATTATTTTTCCTTCATTTTCTGACTCACATGAAACTTGTGACATTTCACCTCCCTTTTATCCATTTCTCCATTATTTTCATAAATAAAATGTCAATAAATACCTCATTCCTTTCCAAGGCCTTTTCCATTTCCTTCTCCAGCTTCCATAGCCATTAATTAATCACAAGTGATCTCTATCACTATGTTTTGCTGAAAATTCAACATGGAATATGTGTCCCATGAAATTGGTTAATTCGTTTCCTTTATTAGCTTTATTACATGGATTTTTGATGAGGGTTTTTACAGTACCCTCCCCCGTGGGGGAAAACCATTGTCGGTGTTCAATTACACCTAAAACTAGTAATAATGCTAAAAATAAAAACATAATACCCATGGAGATTTATAACCTAGCTCGGTGCCTTTTTTATAGTGATCATCCTCTTGCAAGGGAAAAAACACACCCAACATAACAAACACAAAAATATGAAGACCATAACAACATGGTACCCGTACCACTTATTAGAGATTTATAACACAACTCATGGTAATATTTACATCCATCTACATATACATACATACATACATACATACATACATACATACATACATACATACATATATATATATATATATATATATATATATATATATATATATATATATATATATATATATATACACACCAAAACATGAGACTGAAACTCATGTGAAAAACGTTCTCTCAACCAACGAATAGAGAAGGATACATAGCATGCATTTGATCAACCATATCCCATGTATCTTCATTGAGCCCAAAGTACTTCCACTGCACTTCAACTTGCTCGATTTCTCGATTCCAGAGCATAAGCATCCTTCTCTCAAAAATTCACTAAGGTTCAATCTAGAATTTTCCTTTCAGATCCACCTGCAATACATATCAATTAATCACATGATCAACATATTGAGCATACATCTTAAGCAATGACACATAGAAAACATCATGTACTTTCACTATCGAAGGTAGCGCATGTCGATAGGCTACTAGTACACAAGCTCCCCAACATAAAAATACATAGATATATTTTTCTAATATGCATAAATATTTTCTGTATCTTATGCTTTCTTTATATTCTTACTGATTACTTTCATTTCCTAATCCATCTCTGCCAACATATCCTGTCCTATCAACACCCTGTTCATTGTATCACTCCAACTGATGGGAGTGTTACAACTCCACCCATAGAGTGTCTGAAACAAACTCATCATTAGTGACTCCTAATACCCATTGTTGTAAGAAAAATATACCATTGAAATATTCTCTTCCCACTTCTGGTGTTGATGCATGACATACATTCTCAACATGTCCTCCAAAAACAATGTTGACCATCTCTGTTTGTCCATCTTTTTGCAGATGATAAATTGTGTTGAAGGCCAAATTTGTACCCAAACCTGCAAATAATTGTCTACATAGCCTATAAGTGAACCTGGCATCCATGTCTGAAATGATATTATGCAGAAAATATACCTATACTACATCATTGTTTGAATACATATACTTTTCTGGAATGAAATGGATTATCTTTGTGAACCTATCAACCACAACCACGAAGAATCATGTTTTCTAGATGTACTCGATAAAGTTGTAATGGAATCCATGGAAATAAATTCCCATTTCCATTATGGAATCAAAATTAGTTGTATTTACCCACCTAAATACTTGCACTATACTTTAACGCGTTGAAATTCCAAGCATCTAGCCACATTCCACCACTTCCTTCTTTAAATTCTACCCATAGTAGAACTTATTAATTATTGTCAACATCTCTTAATATGACGGGTGACCTATATATGACTTAGCATGATATTACTTGAATATAATATTCTTGAGCTCACTATTGTTCGGTACATAGATCTTGTCCCTAAATCTCACTTAACCATCTGTTGTGAGACGATAATACACATCATGATCACCTTCAACTTGTTGTAATCTGTTCATAATCTCCCTATACCTGTCATCTTGATGTCCATTGTTAGGGCCCTATATTACTAGTGTTGTCCCTTATCATTGTTAGTGTAGCCACATTATTTTTATTGTTGTACCCCTGTAGTCCTCATATTTTTATCATTGTGCCCATTAGAAGCCCACTATTGTTATTGTTGTGCCCTTACATTTGTATTGTTAGGTCAACTAGGATTATATTGTGACCCATTGAACTCCTATATATATAAAGGAGGTTTTTTATGTGTATGATCCAAGAGTTGCTCATTTATGTAATTTAATGGTGGTTTCCTCCTCAGAGTGGCTAATTTCTAAGTCATTGGTCTCTCTTTTCTTGTATTTTGTGAGCTGGTTTCATAACATTTGGTATCAGATCTTTGGATTCTAGGGTTTCACTGCTTCAAACAGGCCATCATGGAATTTTCTCTATAACCTCGTTTATACAAAGGTTCAAAAGCTAAAACAAAAATCCATTTTCCCCAAACTCCAGAGGAACTTTGTTGAAAAAATTTAGATTTTGGTTCGCAATATTTTTGAGAGATGATCTGTGGAAGTTAGGGTTTTTGTAGGCTCCTGAATTTCAACTCAATGAGTTGACCTTGGGAAACATGCCATAACTCTCTCTTTGAGCATCATATTGGAATTCTGTAAAAAATTTCTGAAGTTAAACATGTTGTATACTCCTGTGTATCAATTGTAGAGCCATGGGAGTAAACAGTGACACATGGCACATCGTATAAGTGCGCTCTACTGAACCAGTACATAATTAGGTCATTGTGGGAGATTGGACATAAATTTTCCTTGAAGAATCAAAATCTAGTATGACCTATGGAATTGAAAAGAAGATTCATAGGGATACTATAGGACTGAATATAGAACCTTGGGGATCTCAAATTACATAGATACATTAATTTCAATATCGTGCTCCTCAAAAGCAAGAAAAAGGTATGTATTTTTTTTTAAATTGCATGTCTTGGTTGAAAAATCAGTTTGAAGTGATTCCAAAGGAATATTGAAGCATATATATTAGTATTGGGTTCTAAAATCCCCCCTAAGAATAATTCAACACCTAATAAGCGCTCATAAGGCTCTACTATGACTCATGAAGAGGAATAAGTGCAAAAAGATATATCAAAATTATAAGAACAAGTGCAACAAATTTTGCTCTCCTACCGAGTAACAAAAATGGAGTATGGATTGTATATAAGGAAACATAGATGGTTTGAATAAAGGCATGGAAGGTAATATGAATGGTTTGAAGAAAGGCGTGGAAGCTAAGATGGACGGTTTTAATAATTGCATGGAAGCTAAGATGGATGGTGTGGAAGCTAAGATGGATGGTATAGAAAGCAACATGGAATATTTGAAGAAAGACATGGAAGGTTTGAAGGAATTTTGGAAAATATGCTACACTAAAAGCTTCCTAATAGCGAAAAGGTAGTAGAGGAAACTCATGATGAAAACAAAAGAAATGTTAATCATCATTTCATAGACTCTAATGCTAGATTTAAGACCCACCATAGTCCAAATATAGATATGAGGAAGTTTTATGGAAATGATCTGATAACTTGGATATTACAAATGGAGCAATACTTTGAGCTCCATAATGCAAAAAAGAAAAGAAAAAGGTGTGCACTGCAGCATTATTTTTAGAACAGAATCAGTTTTTATGGTATCAATGACTTTTTTCTCGTAAACCACTAGTCACTTGGTCAATTTTTATGGAGGAAATGATAGCACATTATGAAGATACAAAGAGCAACACCATCTTTAGCCATTTGATAAATGTCAAACACAAGGGTTCAAATGAGGACTTCCAAAAATTGAATATAAGGGTAAATAATATTCCAGATGAACATAGGATTGATGTCTTCATAGGGACTCTAAAGGATAACATCTAACATGAGGTTTTCCTTTGGGAACCTTATACATTGGATAAGGCATTCAGGTTGGAAATAAAAATTCAAAGAAAAATTATGGCAACAATGAAGCCTACCACTCACAACTATAAAGATTGAAGTGTTGCTACTCCTAGAATTCCATAGCCTACGAGGATGACACCACAACAATTGGAAGAAAAAAGAGGAAAAGGGCTTTCCTGTAGCTGTGATACCAAATAAACTAAAGGTAATAAGTGTGATGAGAATAAATTATTTTACATAGATTGTGAAGAGGAGGAAGAAAATGAATAAGAAACTTCAAAAGAAGAGGATATACACCAAAAACCAACCCTAGAGGAAGAAGAAATGAATTCGACCATATCCTGTAATGCATTGGAAAAAATTACCACTCTTCAAAATATCAAGATAAAAGGAAATAACAAGAAGAAAAATGTAATAGTGCTTACTGATTGAAGTAGAACCCATAATTTTATTCATTCTAAGGTAGCCCAGAAATTGAATTGCTTCCTATACCCAGTGCCAGAGTGTTAAGTGATGGTGGAAAATGGAGGAACTATAAATTTCTCTATAAAGTGCCATAATATCAAGCTAAACATGAGGGAATATCTATAGAATAGTCAAATTCTTTCCATTCCAATGGGTGGTGCTGATGTTGTACTAGGAGTACAATGGTTACAATCTTTGGGGTTGGTAGCTTTTAATTTTGAAGAACTTTTGTTGAATTTTTTTTTTAGGAAGGAAAGGAAGATGAATTATGGGGAATTGTAGTAAATTAGAGAAAGATAATAAGCTCCAATGTCATGAAAATTATTTTGAAGAAAGAACAGCAAGGCATCATTGCACAATTATTCTCACTAAAAGTTCCAATATCAAAATCATCTATTTCTCCAGATCTCAAAAAAGTCTTCGACAATCATTCCAAGGTGTTTGAAACTCCTAAAGGACTCCCACCGATTTGCGATCATGATCATGATATTCATTTGATTCCAGGAAGTGTTCCTCCAAACATCAGGCCTTGGACATATCATTATGTCCAAAAGAGAGAAATTGAATGTATGATTGAAGAAATGCTAGAGGCTGGTATAATTCAACCCAGTAAATTTTTTTTCTTTTCTCTAGTAGTATTGTTCACAACAAGGATGGATCATGGTGTTGGATGTGGAGCATGATTATCTTGTTTATTTTGTATCACAACATTGGACCCCTATACCTTAAATGGGGAAGCAACTCTACCCGTAATTAAATGCTGCATGGGGGGTCCAGGGGGGTGGCTGCGACTTTAAGGAGCCCCCCCCCCCCGACGAGGGGTTTCGGGGGCAACACCCCCAAAGCTAAGAACGGATATAAAATTTCCTTGTAAAATTATAGTAATTTCTAGTCAGTCTGGGTCATTCATTAGGCGGATGATCTGACGGTAGAAGTTATGTTTATCTTAGATTCTGTTGCCCTAAAAGGAAACATATCACTTATACAAGGGTATTGTATTGTGGCTATGTATTTTATTTGTATTCTTAGAGCGAGAAACAGATAGGGTTATTATGAAAGAGAACAGACGATATTACAACAGATCTGTTGTAGGTTGTGTCTCTTCATTTTGTTGGATAATAGAAAGGAAGGATTGGTTGTTTGGGGTGGACGTAGCCCAAACTGGGTGAACCACGTATATCTGTGTCTCTCTAGTTTTATGTGTTTTGTGTGCTTCTGTTTTCCACATGTTTTATGTGTTGCATTGCTCTGTAATATATAATTTTGTAACACATGGAACATGTGTCCAGATTATAGGGAAATCAATATGCTCAGTATTAAAGATAAATTTCCCATTCCTATGATTGATGAAGTATTGGATGAATTACATGGAGCAATTTATTTCGACAAGTTGGATCCCCATTCAGGATATCGTGTTGGGGGGGGGGTTGGGGGGGGGTAAAAATAAAATAAAATAATAAAAAAAATAAAATAAAAAAAAAAAAAAAAAAAATTATTAATAAAAAAATAATGAATGGAAATTCCCCACAACCATAAAGTATTTGCGATGATTTCTTGGGCTAAAAGGGTATTATCGCAAGTTTGTTAAGAATTATGGGAAAATAGCAGCACCTCTAACAACATTATTAAAGAGATATGCATTTTCATGGAATCTTGGAGAAAATAAGGCATTTGAACATCTTAAAGAGGCAATGTGCCAAACACTAGTCTTAGCTACACCAGACTTCACAAAAACCTTTATTGTGGAATGTGATGCCTCAGGAAATGGAATTGGTGATGTTTTAATTCATGAAGGAAGACCCATTGCTTTTGAAAGCCTTCCAATAAAAGGAAATGTTGGTGATACTAAATGTACTAAAGAAATGGAAACCTTACCTAATTGGAGGACACTTCAAGGTAAAAATTGATCATGATAGTCCTAGATACCTTTTGAACAAAGACTATCTTCAGAAAAGTAGCAAAAATGGGTCACAAAGATGTTGTGTTATGACTTTGAAATCATCTACAAAAAGTGAAGCTAAATGTTGTTGTGGATGCACTCTCAAGAAAGGATAATGATGTGGAATAATTTCTTTGTGCCATTTTTATTATCCAACCAGATTGGATAACCTAAGCAAGGGAGGAATGAAAGAATGATGAAGATGTATGGACAGTCATTCAAAATTTGCAGCAAGATCTGAGTACATCTGAAAAATTTAGTTGGAAAAATGTTTCCTTATGGTAGAAATCTCACTTATATATTTTTAAGTATTCCCAAATAAAAGAAAATATTATTTTGGAATTCCACACCTCTCCCTTAGGAGGAAACTTGGGACTTTTAATAACTTACCACAGTGTGATTTGTTTTTGGGGGATGGCCTTAAATCTGATATTCAAAATTTTGTGGCGGAATGTTTGGTTTTCCAACAAAATAATGTTGAGAAAATTAAGACCCAGGTCTGCTACAACCTTTATCCATTCCAAGTCAACATTAGGAGGAGGTTTCATTGGATTTAATCACAGGTTTACCTAAGTTTGAAGGAAAGAGTTTCATCATGGTGGTAGTTGATAGTCTTACCAAGTATGCACAATTTTGTGCATTATCTCATCAATTTAAAGCAAGTATAGTGGCTACTGCATTTATGGAAACAAATAAAAGATACATGGAAACCCAAATATTATTGTAAGCTATACAGGTACCATTTTTAGTGGAATTTTTTTGACATAATTATTTTCTTGTGTGGGTACTCATCTAGCTCATAGGTCTTCTTATGATCCTCAATCCAATGGTCAAATTGAGATAGTGAAAAAATGTTTGGAAGGATATATTCGTTTCTTTGCAGCACATGGTTGATCCAGGAGGATCTTGATTAGTACGGAACGATAGAGTTCCAAGTACAATCGACATCCAGTTTAGTCTCCAATCTGCCAGTTCCATCATTTTTGTCAGTAAAAGGTCCTTCAATGTCATGGGCGTCATGTGTTTCGAATTTGGGTTAAAATGGTGATGTAATATTCCTAAGTGCTAAGACCTAATCATAAATCCTAAGGTTTAATCCTAGCACTAAGCATCTAAATCTTATATAAAAATCATAAGTCTAAAACCCTAATTCTAAATCCTAAACATTAAAACCTATCTCTAAACCTATGTCTATTCCTAGCGCAAAGGTTCCTTGGTACAAAACTTAAGGAAAATCATAAAACCCACTAGGACTATGGAATAAAACAAATATGAAAACATAACATAGCGGTAGGATAATCGTGCAGTTAAGAAAACTATGTCGGAGTTGCAATAACATGTGAGTAGAATCGTAGTGGACAAGGCTTATGGTTAACAGCTGTCAGGTATTAAATTTTGACTACCACTATTGAAGAACGTTGTCACAGGCAACTCTTGTAATAAATGTCATCATAACTGTCAGGATAGGCCATGATTGCCAGAGGAAACCGTAACCACCGCAACCAACCTCTCCACTGCCTGTTCACATGTTAGTATTAAAACCTCCGCCCAGTTAATAAGAATCCAGTTTAATATATGGTTTATTTATGGGTTTCATCATTTATATTAGCACTAAGGTCAAAGGATATTTTATCCCTAGGTTTTAGGTTCATGAATAAGAGATATGGTTTGAGACCCTTATCACACCAAATGCTCGACCATCTTCTAAATTTGGATTTCAGAGGTTCGAATGCAGCTTATATAAACCATAAAAAATTGAATCAAAGGACATTGTGTGCTTTTGGAGATCAGTTTCAGCAGGACATAGGCGGTTTTGTTTGCAGCATTACTCAGTTGTCGGGTGTTGGAATTGAGCGCAGAGATAGGCGTCCGAAAGTCGAGAGAGAGTAATTTATATTTACAAAGTCCTAAAGTGCCTGTGAGTACAATCATTCTGATTCATTTCTGTGTGAATAAAATTCCTCAAGATAAATCCTAATAAAAGCATACGCCCACTTGAAAGCAGACCCAAAGATGTAGTCCACTAGGGACGAACACCGTAATCAATTGTTCGCTTCTTCTTCTCTCTATTTATTGCTGTTATTTAATCATTTATTTGTTTTTGGTTTATTTCGTCTTCCATTTAAAATATTTCTTCAGTTAACAATAAATCTAAAGGAAAAAATAATCAAACTGCCTAAGCACTTTATTCGATCATATTCAAATCATATCTGGTATCAGAGCAAGTTGTGCGTTATAGTTTGTTTTTAAGTGGACGTTAACCATGTTGGGATTGCAACATGGAAAATGCGAGCTTGAGGAATTCGATCCAGAGATCAGAAAGTGGAAATTCGATCATCAATAAATGATGATAGATACTGATACCGTTGAGACTCCTGAAGCTACTTAAAAGAAGCCCATGTTGGAAATATTGTCATTGATGGAAATGAAGGCATCAAAAATAGAGACAGACAAAGGAGGCGGAAAAGAAGTGAATGAAGGAAGCAAAGGAGACAGGCAAAGGCAGAGGCAGCGAATATAGAGTCAGAGCCGTTATCAGAGGTAGAGTCAGAGGAAAAGCCATTATCAGAGGCAGTGAATATAGAGGCAGAGCCATTATCCCAAGAATCACTACCCCAACTGGTGGATACATGAACACAATTCCGGGAACCACAACCCAGGTGGAAGAATAGACAATATTCCAGGAATCTTAGACCCAAGCGGCAAAGTATATATATACCTTATTCCAAGAATCAAAACCCAAGCTGGAGGATATGGATATATATATATATATATATATATAAATTCCGAGAATCGCTTACCCCACTGGAGGATACTCTAAATCTGAAACATAAAACTTATATATATATATGCAGCGCCTTATACACAAAGGTTCAAAGCATATATATATATAAAATTTTAATGGAGCACTTTAATGGAAAAAGAACCAAAGGTATCAAAGCCTTATATGGTGGAACCCTTTCCCAATTGCATCAGAAAATTGACAGTGGAACAGGTTAACAACAGGTTGCGATTGCGATGAAACCTGGACCCGATGGGTTTATAAACCCTAATTGATATGTGTCAGAACATATATAAACAAAGAAATTGCAATTGCGATGAAACCTGAATCATATAAAGAAAGGTTCAAAGCATAAATATATATATTTATAAGTGGAGCGCTTTATGATAAACAAATAACCAAAGTACCATAAGGTGGGACCAAATCGCATCGGAGAAAAACAAAGCAGGGGAACATGCAAACAGGAAGTTGCAATTTCGATTGAAGTTTGGACCCGATGGACTTATAAACTATGATGTATACAAGCTTCAGTTCCATGTCAAAGAAAATCATTCATCTCATCGGAAAAATTGAGTTAACAGTGATTAATTGCATCGGACACATCGCATCGGCACATCCAAATGAACAGTGTTTCATCGCATCGAAAAATTTAAGCACAGTGGAACAGGTTAATGAAACTTGCAATTGTGATCAATCGCAATCAAAAATATATGGAGGGTATCAATCGCATCGGAGCAAGGTAGCTTGTGATTGCGATCAATCACAATTGGAAATCTGTGGAGGGTATCAATCGCATCGGAGCAAGGCAACTTGCGATTGTGATCAATCGCAATTGGAAATTTCTGGAGGAGAAATAGATCACATCGGAAAGTGTGGAAAGTGGGATCGAAAGGGAATTTGTTAAGTATTAACATGATTCTTTATTATTATAGTGGAAAAGGAAGTTTGTATGATTAAACTGAGAAATTAAATTGGGTTATATATATAAAAGGCATTGTTATTATGTGCCGCATGGTCTGTGGACCCACGGGCCTCGGCTTAAGGTGGAGGGCGATTGTCAATATAAAACGATTGTGGTGTGTGAAATTTCATCGAGCCATAAAACAAAGACCGTGGTGTATGTATGTTCCACTTGCGAAACTGACCACATCAACAAGACAGTTGTTGTGTAAAGCGTTGGTATTCACCCAGATTTAGAGTCAGCAGTTATATATATAAAAGGGGCTGATATAAAAATCATAGTTACAAAGGTATGACATATGGCTGTTACCCTGTGAGAGCGAATAAGGAAACAAACAGAGCTAAAAGGGACAAATACACAGTCATAGAAAAGACAAATGCGCAGCAAGCCAAGAGACAAAACGAGTGAGCTAGAGTTCTCATTTGTAATTTGAATGTAAATTTTTTATTTAATTTATATTGTTGTGATGCATTGTCAAGTCTCTGGAAGAAGAGAAAATATCCCACTGTAATGTTAAAATAAGCACCTACAGTTACATTTTTTTGAGTGAGCTGAAAAGAAATGAGAAGGCTGAAGACCAAGAGGTATGACTATCCATTCCAAATTCCTAGAGGAATACAAATAGTCATGTGAGGAACTCTATATATAATATCAACTAAATATGCATAATAGAGGTTAGAGAGAGTAAATATAGAGAATGTAGAGTATAGAAGAGTGAGGCAGAGAATATTAAGAAAAGAAGAGAAAAAAGAGATGCAACAGAATAGAGCTGATATCTCAGGTAAATTAGCAAACATTCAGTTTGATAAATTGAGGAAGTTGGAGCTTCCCTATCAAGTTGCAGCTTGATAGCTATCATTTGTAGCTAACTGAGGTTGGAGCCTCCTGTAGGTTGGTGCCTGCAAAAAATTGAAGGGAGTTGGTGCTTCCTTGCAAGTTGTATCTTGCAGAATTAAGGTTGGAGCCTCCTGTAGGTTTGTGCCTGCAGAAAAATAGTGGTGAGAGGGAGTTGGAGCTTGCCTTTGCATCACAACAATAATAATATGTGGTTTTCTCCCTTTATGGGTTTCCACTTATATCTGGTGTCTCTTTGCATGATGTTTATGTGTTGATCCGATTTATATCATCTGCTTAATACCTGCTGCTCTCATATTAAGTCTACTGTTATATTATATTAATACTTTCTCCTCACATTCTAATATTACTCACATATTAAGTTGGACATGAAATGAAGGGTAAATAAGTTTTAATGAAAATTTTAAAAATCCATGAATGTGTTAAACTGATTCACCCCCCTCCCTCTCAGTTTAACTAAGGGTTCAACAATTGGTATCAAAGCCAGTTCCTTTCTACCAGTTAAACAACTAAAATGAGATTCTAGGTTCTTAGGATGGCTAGTAAAGAAGGATGCTCAACCAATAAAGCCCCTTTCTTTAAAGGTGCAAATTATGACTTCTAGAAAATCAGGATGAGGACATACATAATGTCTCTAGGAATAGAAGTTTGGGGTGCTGTGGAATTAGGATATGCCCCAAAGGAAACTAACTCAGAGAAATAATCCAAACAAGATTTTGTAGCTAACGCAAAAGCCATGAATGCCATCTTGAATGGATTATGTGAAGTAGAGTTTATCAAAGTAATGCACAAAGACACTGCCAAAGAGATGTGGGATACTCTGGAGAACATCCATGAAGGAGACAAGAAAGTAAAGACTGCCAAACGTTAAGTCTATATAGCCCAGTTTGAGAACTTAAAAATGAATGATGATGAAGACATTGACAGTTTCTTCCTAAAAGTTGCAGAAATTGTTAACAATATGAAAGCTCTTGGAGAAACCATGCCAGAAAGTATAATTGTGAAAAAGATTCTAAGATCCCTTCCATCCAGGTTTAATCCCAAGGTGTGTGCAATAGAAGAAACAACTGATTGGGAGACCTTGACCATGAACCAGCTTCTTGGAAATCTAACAACCTATGAGATGAGGCTCCCACAGAAGAAGCCAAGTACAAGGGAGGCAACCTTTAAAACAGAAAAGAAGAAAGAAGAAGAGGAAGACATATGCTCTTGCTCAGATCAAGAAGAGGCAAATTTTGTCAAGAAACTAGATAGAGGTTCAGGTAAATACAAAGGTATAATTCCTTTCAAATGCTTTAACTGTGGAAGAGTTGGACACTATGCTACTAAGTGTCCTCACAAGAAAGTAAAGAATTAGGCTCAAGAATCAGAGAAAAATACATCAAAGAACTGGTACAAAGGAAAGAAGTTCAGCAGAAAATCCTTCTATGCTCAACAAGACAATAGTACATCTGAAGACTCAGATGAGCCTTCAAGTGAAGAAGGAACCTCTGAATTTTTATTGATGGCCATAGAAGAACTTGAAGGTCTCCTGCTAGAAGATGAAGTTGACCTTGAGGGGGAGCTAAGAAGTTCTCTAGAAGAGATTGATAGACTCAAGCTGAAATGCAGAAAACAAAAGGACATTCTCCTCAAGTATGTACGAGAAGAACATAATTCAGAAGTCCTTATGCAGCTAAAGATAGAGCTTGAAGAGGCCAAGAAGATAGAGGACATGTTACTTAAGAAAATCAAGGAGAAAACTCAGGAACAATAGAAGTTGGAAGAAGAAGTAGTATGTCTGAGGAAGAAATTAGAAAATGATCAAAGGAAAGTGGCTATAAATTCTTCTCAAACAACAAGCTCTAATAAGTTGAATGAAATTCTGGTTGCTCAAAGATCTCCTATGATAAAAACTGGAATATGATATGAAGGAGAATCAAGTAAAAGAAAAGAAAAGGAAAACAGAGAGATTATTTTTGTAAAAGCAAAGAAGGATGATGAAGCAACTCAAACAATTCCTACAAAAGAAGAAACATGTAATGAGGAAGACAGAGATCAGAAGAAACCTCTAGCAACAAAGAATCTTGTAAACACTAAGACAATAGAAAAAAGATCATATGCCCTTGAGTATGTCAAATTTGGAAGCCATCAAAGGAGATTGTTCCCTCTTATTAAGAATGCCACCTATTATGTCTGCCACAAGCTGGGACACGTTGATGCATATTGTCATGCAAGGAGGAGTAATTCAAACCAGCAAAATACGCAAACATTGAAGAGACTGCCTCAAGCAAACAAATGGAAAAGACAACCTTACATCAAGTATGAAAACATTTTCTATGGTTACTGTTTTTATTGTAAGGAATTTGGCCATAAAATCATTGAGTGTAGAAAGTATGGACAAATATTGATGTTCAACACCTCAAGGAGGTTTATCAATCAAAGAAATTTTGTTCATACTTACAATTCTCGAAAAATTATGATCAAATGTTGTGTATGCAATCAAGTTGGACATATGCCTTCCAAATGTTCTCTCATAAGATGTAGTTCATCACCTCACAAAAGATACCAAGAAAAAGGGTGCCTCCAGTGGATAAAGAAGGTGAATAAATGTGACTTGGCTCTAACTACTCAAGACCTGAAAATCTAGTGGTATTTGGATAGCGGCTGCTCAAAACACATGACTGGAGATAGAAGCAAGTTTATAACTCTTGATGAAAAGAAATCTGGCAATTTTACATTTGGCAATGATAAATCAAGAAAAATAAAAGGAAAAGGCTCAGTCAGCGTAGACAATGGCAGAGGAAAGGCCCAAGATGTATTATTTATAGATGGGCTAAAAGAAAATTTTCTAAGTGTCAGTCAAATGTGTGACAAAGGCTGTGAAGTTCTTTTTAGAGCACAATATTGTGAAGTCATATCAAGCACCACAGGTAAGACTCTACTCAAAGGAGTTCGAACAGAGAGTAATGTTTACATTGTGAAAGAGGAAGATGAAGCATGTCATCTTAGCAAACTTGAGGAGTCATGGTTATGGCATAAAATATTGGGACATCTCAACTTCGATCACATCATTAGACTAAGCAAGAAGAAAGTTGTCAGAGGCATGCCAGAAATAAAAAGGCCTTCTAATACCATATGCAAATCATGTCGATTAGGAAAATAGACTCGCACATCCTTCAAGGCCAAAGATGAGTTATCACCAAGAAGACCACTTCAGCTTGTGCACATGGATTTGTGTGGACCTGCAAGAACTAAAACACCAAGTGGAGAATCCTACTTCATGTTGATAATAGATGATTTCTCCAGAATGACATGGGTTTCATTTCTCAAGAATAAATCAGAAGCTCTGGAAAAATTCAAAATATTCAAAGCATTAGAAGAAAATCAGACAAGATGCAAGCTAAAATGCATTAGATCGGGCAGAGGAGGTGAATTCACAGATTATGACTTTGCAGATCTATGCAATGAATATGGCATAAAACAACAATTTACTATTTCAAGGATGCCTCAGCAGAATGGAGTAGCAGAGAGACAAAACAGATCTGTTCAACAAATTTCCAGATCCATGATGCAAGAGAGTAATATTCCTCAAACCTTCTGGGTAGAAGGAGTACACACAGCGGTGCATATCCTTAATAAATCCCACTTAAGGCCAAGTAGTGGTAAGACTCCATATGAACTATGGCATGGGAAACCAACTTCAATTAAAAATTTTAGAATCTTTGGAAGCAAGTGTTACATAAAGAATAATGATGAAAATCTTGGGAAATTTTATGCAAGAGTAGATGAAGGGATTTTTCTAGGATATGCTTCCAAAAGTAAAGGGTACAGGTGCTACAACAAGACTCTTCGAAAAATAGTAGAAATCATTGACATGAGATTTGATGAAAAACTTCCAAACAATACAAGAGATACAGACTGCTGCAATCCATCAGACAACCATGAAGAAGAAAGCCAAGACGACGAGGAAACAAGAAAGACAACAGAAGATACAGAGCTGAGCACTAAATCTCCCTCAAGATATACTCAGAAGAACCATCCTGAAGATCAGATCATCGGAGACAAGAGAGTAGGGGTCAAAACTCGAAGGCAACTAAATAAACAGACAGAAGAGGTATACATAGCCATGTTATCAAAAATAGAGCCAAAGAGATTTGAAGAAGCCAGTAAGGACAAGTATTGGGTGAATGTTATGAATGAATAATTAGACCAAATTGAGAAGAACAATACCTGGGAACTAGCTTCTAGACCCACTGAGAAAAATGTCACAGGCTTAAAATGGGTATTCAAAAATAAAATGAATGAAGAAGGACAAGTAATCAAGAATAAAGCCAGACTTGTCTGCAAAGGATACTCACAAATTGAAGGACTTGATTACGATGAAACATTTGCCCCTGTAGCCAGAATGGAAGCTATCAAAATGTTCCTGGCATTTGCATGCTACCAAAACTTCAAGGTATACCAAATGGATGTAAAATCTTCATTTCTGAATCGAGACTTAGAAGAAGAAGTCTACATCGAACAACAAGAAGGCTTCTCACTAATAGAAAAAGAAGACTATGTATGCAGATTGAAGAAGGCTCTTTATGGACTGAAATATGTTCCTTGTGCTTGGTACTCAAGACTAGATAAATATTTGCAAAAACAAGGCTTTAAGAGAGGTGGACTAGATAGCAATCTATACATAAAAGCCCATGAAAATGAACTCCTAATTGTTGTAGTATATGTTGATGACATTATGTTTGGAAGCAATAGAGAAGAGCTAGCAAAAGGGTTTGTTGATGAGATGAAAACAAATTTTGAGATGTCTATGATTGGAGAGCTCAGTTTCTACTTAGGACTTCAAATTCAGCAAAAGAACCCAGGTACATTCATCTCACAATAAAAATACTTAAAAGAAATGTTGAAAAAATTCAAAATGGAGGACTGCAAACCTGTGTCAACTCCCATAATCACGGGATGCAAGCTATGTGCTGATGATGGATCTACTGATATAGACCAAAAAATCTACAGATTCATGATAGGAAGCCTGCTGTATTTGATAGCATCAAGACCAGACATCATGCTAGCAGTAGGACTAGTGGCTAGATATCAAGCAACACCTAAACAAAATCACCTTCTTATAGTCAAAAGAATATTCAGATATATACAAGGAACAACATAGTATGGGCTTTGGTATCCTAAAAGAAAAAGCTTCACTTTGACTGCATACATAGATGCAGATTGGGCCAGCTGTGTGGATGACAGGAAAAGTACAAGTGGAGGTGCATTCTATCTAGGAGAAATTCTGGTGGCATGGTTAAGCAAGAAAAAAAAATCTATCTCTCTGTCTACAGCAGAAGTAGAATATATAGCAGCAGCAGCATGTTGTACACAAGTCATGTGGATGAAGCAAACCCTCCAAGACATGAAGGTAAGCATTGATGAACCTATTTCAATCAAATGTGATAATACAAATGCTATAAGTATATCTAAAAATCCTGTGCTTCACTCAAAAAATAAACATATCCCAATCAAGTATCATTTTCTCCGAGAACAAGTGGCTCATAAGATAGTAAAATTGGAGTATGTACCAACAAAAGAACAGACAACAAATATATTTATGAAACCGCTTGCCAGAGAACCATTTGAATATTTGAGAGATAGACTAGGGGTAGTATCTGTAGATGCTACTCTCTAATATGAAGAGAAAGCACAGTTTCAGGGGGAGAACAGAAACGAAAAATATCATTCCCAGGGGGAGATCAACCAGGAAGAGAAGCATGAAAACAAGTCCTTAGGATGAAAAGTATTATGGAAAGAATACCTTCAGCATAAAAGAATCAATAAAAAGGCAAAAGGGTCAGTGGTACAACGGAAGAGTGGTGAACCCGACGTGAACCGAACACGGAAGAGTAGTGAACCCGATGTGAATCTAATCCAAAGGTTGAAGCAGCAGCGTACAAAGTCAGAAAATTCCAGAGAGAGAAAAAATGCATGAAATGCTGAAAAAGGATAAAATCACAGGATCAAAGAATAGAAGCTACACTAAGAATTCAAACCCCTTGCCATTGATGTCAAAGGGGGAGGAAGAGCAAGCAACAGGAGGAAGAGCAGGCAAACAGAGAAAGTGTATTTCCATCAATGCCAAAGGGGGAGACTGTTGGAAATACTTTCATTGATGGCAATGAAGGTAGCAAAAACAAAGACAGACAAAGGAGGCAGCAAAGAAGTGAACCAAGGAAGCAAAGGAGACAGGCAGAGGCAGAGGCAACGAATATAGAGGCAGAGCCGTTATCAGAGGAAGAGGTAGTGAATACAGAGGCAGAGCCGTTATCACAGCAGTAGAGACAGAGGTTGAGCAACAAAAGCAGGGAAGGCAGAGGCAGAGGCAGAGCCATTATTCCGAGAATCACTACCCCAACTGGTGGATACATGAACACAATTTCGGGAACCACAACCCAGGCAGAAGAATACACAATATTCCGGGAATCTTAGAACCAAGCAGCAAAGTATATATATAAACCTTATTCTGAGAATCAAAACCCAAGCCGGAGGATATATATACATATATAAATAAATTCCGAGAATCGCTTACCCCGCTGGAGGATACTCTAAAGCTGAACCATAAAACTTATATATATATATATATATATATATGCAGCGCTTTATACACAAAGGTTCAAAGCATATATATATAAATTTTTTCAATGGAGCACTTTAATGGACAAAGAACCAAAGGTATCAAAGCCTTATATGGTGGGACCCTTTCCCAATCGCATCAGAAAATTGACAGCGGAACAGGTTAACAATAGGTTGCGATTGCGATGAAACCTAGACCCGATGGGTTTATAAACCGTAATTGATATGTGTCGGAACATATATAAACAAATAAATTGCGATTGCGATGAAGCCGTGATCATATAAACAAAGGTTCAAAGCATAAATATATATATTTATAAGTGGAGCGCTTTGTGATAAACAAATAACCAAAGTACCATAAGGTGGGACCAAATCGCATTGGAGAAAAACAAAGCAGTGGAACTTGCAAACAGGAAGTTGCGATTGCGATTGAAGTTTGGACCCGATGGACTTATAAACTATGATGTATACAGGCTTAAGTTCTGTGTCAAAGAAAATAATTCATCGCATCGGAAAAATTGAGTGAACAATGATTAATCGCATTGGACACATCGCATTGACACACCCAAATGAACAGTGTTTCATCGCATTGGAAAATTTAAGCACAACAGAACAGGTTAATGAAACTTGCAATTGCGATCAATCGCAATCGAAAATCTGTGGAGGGTATAAACTGCATCGGAGCAAGGCAGCTTGCGATTGCGATCAACGCAATCAGAAATATGTGGAGGGTATCAATCGCATCGGAGCAAGGCAACTTGCGATTGCGATCAATTGCAATTGGAAATTTCTGGAGGAGAAATAGATCACATCGGAAAGCGTGTCAGGTGGGCCCGAAAGGGCATTTTTTAAGTATTAACATGATTCTTTATTATTATAGTGGAAAAGCCAGTTTGTATGATTAAATTGAGAAATGAAATTGGGTTATATATACAAAAGGCGCTGTTATTATGTGCCGCGTGGTCTGTGGACCCACGGGCCTCGGCTTAAGGTGGAGGGTGATTGTCAATATAAAACGATTGTGGTGTGTGCAATCGCATCAAGCCATAAAACAAATACTGTGGTGTATGTATGTTCCGCTTGCGGAACTGACCACATCAACAAGACACTTGTTGTGTAAAGCATTGGAATTCGCCCAGATTTAGAGTTAGCAGTTATATATATATATAAGGGGCTGATATAAAAAGCACAGTTACAAAGGTATGGCATATGGCCATTACCCTGTGACAGCGAATAAAGAAACAAACAGAGCCGAAAGGGACAAAGACACAGTCAGAGAAAAGACAAATGCGCAGCAAGCCAAGAGACAAAATGAGTGAGCTGGAGTTCTCATTTTTAATCTGAATGTAAATGTTTTATTTAATTTATATAGTTGTGATGCATTGGCAAGTCTCTAGAAGAAGAGCAAATATCCCACTGTAATGTTAAAATAAGCACCTATAGTTACATTTTTCTGAGTGAGCTGAAAAGAAATGAGAAGGCTGAAGACCAAGAGGTATGACTATCCATTCCAAATTCCTATAGGAATACAAACGGTCATGTGAGGAACTCTATATATAATATGAACTGAATATTCATAATAGAGGTTAGAGAGAGTAAATATAGAGAATTCAGAGTATAGAAGAGTGAGGCAGAGAAGATTAAGAAAAGAAGAGCAGAAAGAGATGTAACAGAACAGAGCTGATATCTAAGGTAAATCAGCAAACATTCAGTTTGATAAATTGAGGGAGTTAGAGCTTCCCTATCAAGTTGCAGCTTGATAGCTGTCAGCTGTAGCTGACTGAGGTTGGAGCCTCCTGTAGGTTGGTGCCTGGAGAAAATTGAAGGGAGTTGGTGCTTCCTTGCAAGTTGTAGCTTACAGAATTGAGGTTGGAGCCTCCTGTATGTTGGTGCCTACAAAAAAATAGTGGTGAGAGGGAGTTGGAGCTTGCCTTTGCATCACAACAATAATAAGATGTGGTTTTCTCCCTTTATGGGTTTCCACTTATATCTGGTGTCTCTGTGCATGATTTTTATGTGTTGATATGATTTATATAATCTGCTTAATACCTGCTACTCTAATATTAATTCTACTGTTATATTATATTAATACTTGCTGCTCACATTCTAAGATTACTCACATATTAAGTTGGACATGAAATGAAGGGTAAATAAGTTTTAATGAAAATTTTAAAAATCCATGAATGTGTTAAACTGATTCACCCCCCCTCCTCTCAGTTTAACTAAGGGTTCAACAGCCCATGGATGAGAATTAAATCCAGCAGATGTTTCTAAAAATGTAGCAAATGTTGAAATAATTATATGAAGACAAGAAGATGAGAGATGTAGCCTCATCGTCGAAGGCATCAAAGAAGGAAAAGGGTAAAGGCAAGGTAGATAAATATCCTTCTCCTCTGTCATCTCCATCATCTTCTTCTTTCTCTTCTACTTCTATTTCTGAATCAGAAAAATAAAAGAAACCTAAGAGTCCACTTTTGAAAATTGATGTTAAGTTTGAATTACCTATGTATGATGGTGAAATAAACCCTCAGTAACTAGATAATTAGGTAAAACAATTAGAAGTCTATTTTCGTATTCAAGATATTACTGATGATAAGACAAATATCCAATTAGCTACTTTTAGAATGGGGGGTACTGCTTTGATCTGTTGGGAAAGTAAGACACAGATAGATTTAAAGTGTAAAGGAAAAGTTATCACCTCATGGACTAAGTTTATCAAAGCTCTAAAGAAACAATTCTATCCATTCGGTCACACACAGCAAGTTGTAATTGATTGGTAGCGCTTGCAACAAGGTAAGGGATAGAATGTTCAAGAGTTCACACAGGAATTCAGAAAGAAAGCATTAGAACTTGGTATTTATTTGGACACAAAATAAACCTTGTTGAAATAAATTGGCAGTTTGCATTCATATTTGCAGCATAAATTATTAATGTTCAATCCTAATGATTGTAACGAAGTTTCTGCTCAAGTTATTCATGTCGAATCACGGGGTATATCATTCAATTTTACACCAAAGAAATTCAAGAATATGGAAACCAAACACAACAAAAGGAAGGGCAAGTCAAAGAGAAAGAAGGCTGCCACAGCTCAGAAGGAAGAAGATATACCTACTTGTATACATTGCTTAAGGATCGGCCATGATGAAGCTAGGTGTTGGAAACTTCTTCCAGAACTGAAGCCAAAAACGTTCCAAACAAAGAAGGGTGAAAAGAAGGATGAAACAGAAATCCAACAAGGCTTGAACTTAGGATCAGATTCAAGTGATGAAGGAAAAATCACTTCTATGGTTACAATAGGTAAAACTTCTAAAGCTATTACTTCTACTTCTTCAAACATAAAACAATTGAATGAAGGAATAAGAATCGAATTAGTTCATATAAGGGTAACTTCAAAACATACTAAGATAGATACATTGTTCCATATGAGATCATAGGAAAATTTGATTTCTAATTCATTGGTTAAAAAATTGGGTTTGAAAACACATATTCATCCAAAACCATATCCTTTAGGATGGTTAAAGGAACAATCTCAAATTCATGTTACCAAATAGTGTCGGTTAAAATTTGCAAACATAGCTAACTATATCGACGAAGTGGATCTAGATGTGATACCATTAGAAATTTGTGGAATTATCTTAGGTAGATATGACCGTGATGCAGTATTTTATAGGAAAGAGCATGTGTATCATCTCAAGAAATATGGGATTAAATACATCGTTCGGGAACATAAAATCAAAGATCACTTGAATTTAATTAATGCTAATCAGATGAACGCTTAATAAGTTCAAGTAAGAGATACATACTCATGTTGAAAAAAGAGCAACATAAGGATCTTATTGATACTTATTCAAGTTGTGAAATTAAGTATGAAGGTAATTTGGTTAAAAATATAGATTCATTTCAAGATCTAGTTAAAGAACCAAAACATCTACTTCATAAAATGGAAATATCACGAGTTGTAGTTGATGTTTGTTGCCCCTCTTTCTAATGTTGAAATGTATCACAATTCATTTATAGAGTATAAAGAAATAAAACAACAAATTCCAGGGAAGGTTGGAAAAGAATTAATGTGGCCCAGTTCATTTCCATACAGTTCACCCATAATTTTGGCTCATAAGCAAAACGAGATATGGGGAATAAGTGTCGATTTTAAGGTTGATTCTTTTAAGAAAAAAAAATTCACAGCACTGATAGATCATCAAAAACCATATGAAGTTAAAACATATGTTAAATTTTATGCAATGGAAACAATGATTCATATATATATCAGCTACTTCAATACTTTCGGTCATATACTAAGTTGCAACAATCTCGCTACAGTTGGATGGGATTTCTTTAGCAAATTCACTTATTAATTAAGGACAAGGAAGCAGTAACAAGTAAAGTAGTTGATATGTTGTCTTCGAATGCTTCAATAGTACTGCATAAAAGTTCATTGTTTCATGAAAGTTATGTAGAACAGTATAGAACTAACGATGATTTCAAAGATGCTTATGAATCACTAACTCATGATGCTCAGATAGAAAGAGTGCAGGTTATTCGGGAAGTTCATCTTTCTCGGATTGCAGGATATTTTGGCGTAAGCATGACTATGACACAAAGTCAAAAGTATTATTACTGGCCTCATATGTATGAAACAATTGTGAAGTACATAGAGGGATGTGTAATGTGTTCCACAAGCAAGCCATGTGATCGAAATATTGGTTTACACATGCCACTTCCAGTTCCTTTGCAACCATGGGGCAGCATAGATTTTCTTCAAGGATAGATAGAAATGGTGAAGAGGATCGAGATACATATTCTTCGAGGTAACTGCAGTAAAAATCTAAGGTGTGGGATGAATTTTTAACTTATGTGCATCAAGCTTACAATCAAGCCTTAAATTCTTCCGTGCCATGACAAGCATTGAGTCAAGTCAGGCTCAAATTGCACCATGATAAGCATCAGTTTTAGGTCAATGATTAGGTATGGTTGTATGTCATCAAATTCAAGATGAAATTGAGGGAGTTGTATTGTAACTTATTGTTTGCTTAAATTCAAGCTTTTATGGTCCAAAAGCTTTCAAGTGGAGAGGATTGATCCAGGAGACTCTTGATCAGTACATCTCGACAGAGTTCAAATTACAATCAACGTCCAGTTTAGTCTCCAATTCACCACTTTCATCAGTAAAAGGTCCTTCAATATCATGGTCATCATGTGTTTCGAATTTGGGTTAAAATGGTGATGTAATATTCCTAAGTTCTAAGACCTAATCATAAATCCTAAGGTTTGATCCTAGCATTAAGCATCTAAATCTTATATAAAAATATTAAGTCTAAAACCCTAATTCTAAATGCTAAACATTAAAACCTATCTCTAAACCTAAGTCTATTCTTAGCGCAAAGGTTCCTTGGTAAAAAACCTAAGGAAAAACATAAAACCCACTCTCGGGCTATGGAATAAAACAAATGTGAAAACATAACACAACGCTAGGCTAACCGTGCAGTTAAGAAAACCTTGTCAGAGTTGCGATAACATGTGAACAGAACCATAGTGGAAAAGGTTTATGGTTAACAACTATCAGGTATTAAATGTTGACCGCCACCATTGAAGAACGTTGTGACATGCAGCTGTTGTAATAAATCTCATCGTAACTATCGAGATAGACCATGACTGCCAGAGGAAACTGTAACCACTGGGGCCAACCTATCTTCCACCTATTCACATGTCAGTATTTAAACCTCCGCCCGGTTAATAAGCTTCCAGCTTAATATATTTTTTATTTATGGGTTTTATCATTTATATTAGTGCTAAGGTCAAATGATATTTTATCCCTACGGTTTAGTTTCATGAATAGGAGATAGGGTTCGATACCCTTATCACACCAAATTCTCAACCATATTATAAATTTGGATTTTAGAGGTTTGAATGTAGCTTATATAAACCATGAAAAATTCAATAAAAGGATGTTGTGTTTTTTGGAGATCAGTTTCAGTAGGACATAGGCAGTTTTGTTTGTAGCATTGCTTAGCCGTTGGGTGTCGGAATTGAGCACAAAAACAGGCGTCAGAAAGGCGAGAGATATTAATTTCTATTTAAAAAGTCTAGAAGTGCCTACAGGCACATTCATTCTGATTCATTTCTCTGTAAATAAAATTCCTCAAGATCAATCCTAATAAAAATGGACGCCCACTTGAAAGCAGACCCGAAGATGTAATCCACCAGGGACGAACTCTGTAATCAATTGTTTTATTCTTCTTCTATATGTTTATTGTTGTTATTTAATCATTTATTTGTTGTTGTTTTATGTCGTATTTCATTTAAAATACTTCTTCAGTTAACAATCAATCTAAAGGAAAAACTAATCAAAATATCTAAGCACTTTATTTGATCACATTCAGATCAATGATAAACAAACATAATGGGTAAATTGGTTACCTCTGGCTTAATGGTGTTATAAAACTTCCTTCCACACTTCAGAAAAAATTCCCCCATTTATGGCACTTTATGGATACCATCCGTCATCCATCACATCATCTTTGAGATAAAATTCTAAGGTTCAAGCAGTGAAATATCACATCGAGCATCCACAAAAAGTTCTCAAACTCTTAAAGGATAACCTAAATTTGGCACAGAATCGAATGAAACAACATGCAGATCAACATCGCAATAAGAGAATTTTTTATGTAGGCAATTGGATATTTTTATAGATACAACCATATAAACAAATGTCCCTCAATAAATATAAGAAGGATAATAAATTATTGCCAAAGTCCTATGGTCCTTACAAGGTGTTGCAAAATATTGGTACTATGGAATACAAATTGGAGCTTCCTCCATCTTCCTGAGTGCACTTAGTTTTCCATGTTTCATGCTTAAAGAAGATTATAGGTGACAAAATTCAAGTTAAACAATATTTTCATAACTTGATGTTGGCTCGAGGGGTCCTGACCCAAGTTTGGAGGTTAAGGTTTTCCAACAAACCCCTATACTACTGGCCCTTTCGGCAATCACCTGCTTGCGCAGGCCAAAGCCTCACCCGAAGAAGTATGGGAGGGTGTTGGAACCAGGGTTTTGCACCCTGGGAGAGGGTATAAAGTCAGGCAGAGCTACGCTCAACTTCACAAATATCAGATCATATATCACAGAACCCAAATCTATCGGTCCCTTTGCATCTATGTGTGCAATAACACTTATAATCACAGTAAACAACAGATACAGAACAATAACAAAAATATCGCAGATATTCCTGATTAAAGTATAATAGATAGATTCAGATCAAACATCAACGCAACATAAGCAAATAGCACAATTACTTCCGGAGCTTAACATAGAACCATGCATAACATAAAAAGTATCATAGAGTCGCATTAACAGATTTAGATATTCCAACAAAATTTTTCTTTTATTAATCCTTTAGATCCTTTTAAAATACCCAAAACCCAACTTGTGCACACATCTGTAGGGTCTGGACATAGCAGGACTGAGGAGCTCCGCGCACACATCTAGCAGGAGTCCTTTCCCCAATAACCCGAACAGATATACTAATTTGTAATTCGTACCAATCTTAATTCATTTCTTGCCTTACAACTCAAAAAGGGTTCAACTACTTATACTGCTTTAGCCTATGCATCCAATGGTCCACAAACCATGGTTTGTGGACTCCTGGTCTACCCTTGACCCACTTACAATGCATTAGGGGCTTTGAACCACCCAAAAACCCCTACATTAGACTAAATATAATAAAAAATATACAAAATGGACCAAATTCATAGCTTTGTAGGACACCCTGTTCCAATAGTCCCCCAACACAATCTTATGACTTGTCCCAAGTTATTATGGTGGTAGAGTCTCCACCTACACATGCATTGCATTGATGGCTGCGCCCAATCGAGGAAACACTTCTTGACTCTGAGTAGTAATGCTCTTTGCAATATCAATGAGCTTCTGTGATGTCAGTCCTTCTGTTGTAGTAGTGACACTCTCTAGTGTCTGGTTTAGTCGCTTAACAACAATTTAAACATCCTCTGAGAGCTGGAGGGATGCGGCAGCCCAAGGCTTCAAGCATTCTTCAATGACATGCTTCTTATGGCGGAGCTCCTAGATCTCATCTTGGAGGGTTTTGCTGGTCCTTAATCATGCCAAATGTTGTGCAAGAGCCAAGGTGGGTAATGTAGCCTCTATCTGCTCGAAATCTTCCTCCTTCTACCACAAGTCCTAATTTAGATGCCGGAGGATTGGATCACGCTGGACCCTGGTCCATAACTGCATGGCTATCTCTAGTAATTGGGCACCTTAAGAAAGATGCCTCGTAATGGTGTTTGTAGCCGTGGTCACCAACGTAGCGCACTGGGCTCGTATCTCCGGGGTGTTTCGGGCTGCAATTTGGCATGTAAATCAGTGATTTGTTGCTCCAGCTGTGTCTTACTATCAGAAGCGGGAGGTTGATCAGACATGAAAGGGACAATGAAAACCCAAAAAATCTTACAGCTCAAGTTCTTTTGAGATAAAGCTGATAAGTGCAAGCTATGCAAGTGAGGTGCAACCCTTGTATGAGTTATCCTACCCTTTTTATAGTGCATACGGGCGTCCAATAGTAGGGTAAACATGCCCTGGAACTTACCATCAGGAAAACGGTAAAAAATACACAAAATCCACCCCATTAAATTCCAGTGACCAGCTCCTTTTAACAGTAACTTTTTCTTTTTACTAGATGTTATTGTGCCAACAGCTAGTTTTTGCACCTCCTATGTGCTTCACATACCTGCTACGCTTGGGCTAAACACCTGCACCTCATATGAATCCTCCGCAACACAAGATTGATCCCTAGGTACTTAAAAACCAAATACATATTTTCTCGACATATGTCATTCAAAAAAAATCAGGCCTCCTTCATAAGAAAGTCTTTCAAAGGTGTTGTGATCTGTGCATACCTCCAAATGAAATTTCTGTAAGAACATACGTTGCCGAGAAGTGAACGCAGTTGTCCACGTGTTGTGGAATCTTTCAGATATATGATAACTCTACCTCCTGTATCTGCACCCCCAATCTTAGCCATCATGGGGTGTGTCTCAAAACTACTCGTTCGTAGCTTGAGCAGTCCAGTAAATGTGCGCATGTTGTCCAATTCTGAGATAGAAACAACTTTTGGATCATCCTTACCTTCTTTTGGAGCTAGGTTGCAATATTTGACCATGCTTGGTACCGGTGATTCCCAAGTGGGAATTCCAGGTGTGACATACAGGTACGATTCACCCCATACTATAGTGTCAATGTCCTGTAGAGCTGCGTCAAGCACCTCTGTCCCGCCTACTAACCCAAATGTTCCCAAAAATTCATCCTTCAAAGTCTCGCAGTGGCAGGTTCGCTGATGGAGCTTCACATATAAGTACCATGTAGTGGGAAGTGGTCCCAAGGCATGAATAAGCAGATGAACCCACTCTTGAGCAGTCTTGTCGCACCACTATTCTATCCAAGTGAACAGATATTTGTGTGGGTCTTCTGGTCCAAGGAACGTTATGGTTTGTACATCAGCTGGGGCTTCAAATTGTAGGATCATAATATCCCGACATTCCTCCCAATCCTAGAACGCCTCCCGATGTGTATCCCACCAACGCCCAAGTGTTACATGCATGGCCAGATTACAAGCCCATAACCTTCGTTCTTTGGAACCTCAGCTTCAAATTCTCGTAAAAAGTCCCTAACGTTACCAGAACCATAAAATTAAGGTAGTTCTATTACCTCTGAGGAAATGCATTGGAAATTATTTGTGATCCAAAGACATCATAAAGCAGAGACATCATGTAACCTGTTTTTCCAATTCTCTATCTCCCCATTGGAGTTGAAGAAGCATTCACTATCCTTTTCCCAGCAGATTACTCCATCCACCGCGGGGTTGATCCAATCTTCATCCTGCGTAGTCAACGTATAGATCTGATCCACATCCTCTTCGTCGCACACTGGCTCTATGTATCGTTCGCCTTCCACAGGATCTAGTGGTACTATTACCCTTGTACCATTTGTTATCACAAAATCAGACCTGATAAGCTGCCAATCAACTTAATCTCGTGTAAGTATTTCAGACCAATATTTTGGCTGAGGCTTAGCCTCCTCAACCTGAGAGGGCTCTCTCAAGGGTTTATGATTTTATATAAATATGTAGATAGATAACTCTATATGGGATAAAAGAAGAAAAATGATATAAACTGGTTGTTAATCACATTAGCAAGTGTACATTGGGCTTATGGAGTCATAATAGCTTCATAAAAAACAAAACAATCTACCTAGCATGGAAGTTAAGTGATATCAGAGTTCAAGACAAGGAATACAGATGTAGAACAGTGAAACACACAGTCAGTTTGTCTATGAAGGAAGTCAGAGAATAATTGATGAATTCTGAGTAACATAAGCAAAAACCACTACAATATAATATTGAAAATATGCCATCAGAACAAGAACATACAAGAAATCTTCCCGAATATTGAGTTTTCTAAGTAAAAATTTTGTATTAATCTGAAAATAGTCGCTTACAATAAACACAGTCTTTTTTCTAACAAATGTCCAACCCTTTCTATTTCGACTCCTTGATATTTTATAGATCATTTGCATCAGAATATAATCTTATCCACAGCTAGATACATTGAATTCCTATGCTTTGACACCTATTCTAACCATAAAACATGGTATTTATTACAAACACAGTTGTAAAACTAATATAGATTACAATTACAAATAGAATTAGAACTCTTTTGATTCCACTCAAAACAGATTTATCTAAACTTAATTACATCATTTTCCACCTATCTTTCCTTTAAGTTGAATCTTGATGATGAGTTCCGACCTGTTACGACCATAATGCTGATGATGTTGATCTCCTGTAATTTAGTAAATTTCTCCCCTGTTTTTAGGCTTAGGGTTATTTTAGTTTCTTGAGATATTTTGACCACTTCTAACCCATAAATTTGAGGCTAATTGATGTTAGAAACATGATTATTATATTTCCCAAGTCATCCCTTTAAGCCAGCTGTGTAAAAACACATTTAATTTCTCAAAATAGTGAAAACAGACTTGCGCTATGAAAGCAACACAGTTTCGTAGCGCTTTTCATAGTGTAGTCTTTTTACCCATTTTCCTTCAAAATTTAGCTTCCTTTCCTTCAGGGTTGCTTTTATATTCACTTAACATAGTTTCCTTAGACATTTCAAGTCAAAATACATGGTCTTCCCTCCAAAATTTGATAAGGAAAGGGTGAAAAAGCTGCTACAGCAATTTCGTAGTGCATTTCACTTTTTTGCACTACAGACGCTACGAAACTGCTGTGTAAGCAATTTTAACTAGTTTTTCCTAAAAATTTGAAACAAAACGATGCTATAACTTTAGAAAATCACTTCCCTCATCAAAACCATTAGCTATATGAACTAAAAACATAACCTTCACAAAAGATAATTCTCTTTTTCCATTTTGAGTTTGCTTTGAATTTGTCATTTTGTACCTCTGCTCTTTAGCTAATCTTGAGACTATTTTAATTGTAGCTTCAAATCCTCCACTTGGCCTCTTAGCTTTCTATTACTAGCTCTCAAATGGGTGTTGATCACTCTAACAAATTTTGCTTCTTTAATGGCTGGAATTGTCCATGTAAATAACTGTTGTGCACTGCTTGAGATCTCTGACCTAGCAACTATTTGACCTTCCCAAACAGCCTTCATCCTCTTGAATTATGTCTTTTCAATGCTATGCTTTCTGGCCCTCTTTCTCATCATTTCCATCTCTTGATTTTATAGCTTCAAACTTTCTTCCAGCAGTTGACACTCTGACATGTGTTCCTTTCCCTTCATTATATTATTGGCTGCATGCTCCACTATAGGTGATGAGAGATAAACCACCTCTTCAGGGAATTTGGCTACTTCAATAGTTACTTGGATAACTTTACTGTCTTCTTGGAGTTTATTTTCATTCCTGGTTAAAGGTTTTCTAGCTTGAAAAACAAAAGCTACATTCTCACCTTCAAATTACAATTTATTTTTTGATTTCATTTTTCTCTTTTTAGGTTCATTCACTTCAATGAAATATTCTTACACAATGGGTGATTCTTCTATATCAACTACATGCATTATATCATCCAAGTTTCCTTTCGTCATTGGGTTGTCCTCTGTCACTGGAACAAATTCTTTTCCCTTTGATCTCCTGCTTACTGGCCACCTGTTTTGTTTTGTTTCTTTGACCCTTTATACTTTCTATTTTGTAGGTGATGGGGTTTCTGCAACAAGAACTGATGCTTTCTCAGTTCTATCTTCAACCCGTTTCCTTGGTTTCAACATTACAAACCTCTTTTATTTAGTAACCACTACCCGACTAGATTCTACAACTAGTGGTGAAGGATTCCCCTTAATCTTAGGGTTTCTAGTTGGGGTTAGGGCTTCCATTTCAAATCCACTCATAAATAAAAAGGAATACCAATCTCTATTTATTTTCTAAAGCTCATTCAAAACTAGTGACTTTATCAAACCATGATGAAACAGAGATGTTTCACAGCCATCATATTTAGCTTGGACTTTTTCGGCCATTTTGGCAAGGCTTCTATGCAAGTAAAATGGTAAATTTAATGATATCATACCTGTGAAATGCATCAGCATTTTGAAATGATAAGTGTAAAATTTATGGTACTTGCCTTCACATTTGAAATATCTTTGGATGTTGAATAGCATATTTTCATAGTTGTCCTTGATACAACTTCTGGGTATTTCATTGTTCAGGTCGATGTCTACATATTTACATTTCATAAATTCGTTGCATGGCTCCATGTTGAACCTAAAACATTTAAACCAATATTTTTTTTCCCTTGGTATCTCTGTCACAGTAGTTATGATCTCAGGTGTAACTGGCATATTTATCATTCCAACTTTGGTAGTGGTTCCACTGAAATATAAAGAAAACTCTTTAGACACTTGAGCATGACAACCCTGTAGCTTTTCAGAAAATTTGAGACAGCCAACTTTTCTAAAAGCCTCCATTACCATTTGATCCTCCATAACAACATTTGCATTCTTAGGCTCATATCTTAGACAATGTCCCCCTCTGTGGACCTTCTTCTCCTTTACCATGTTTCTTGTAAACAAAACTTGTTAGCTTCTCTAAAACCTGTAAAATAGCCTCTTTTGATTTGATGAACAACCTCACTTGATAATGGTGAGAGTTGTCTTTGAATAGAACAGCCACAAAATTATCCTTGCTCCTTCAGATCTTGGACAACATATGTGAAGGTAAATGAAACCGAGATGACTCAATTAGGAAAAAAATTTGAATTAGAGATGTCACCTCATGACCAAATGATGTTTGATTGATAACCTATCATGATTATGATGACTGTAGGATAGGTAAGTACATCAAATCTCATAACTAACTGACTCACGATACCCCTATCATGTCATTCCATAACTAAAACTGACAGATATTGGCTTATTTGACACAAAAGCTAAGAAACCGCGCTTTCATAGCGCTCACAGTGTAATTTTCTCACCTTGCGCTATGAAAGTAGCAGCATTTTCATAGCACAAAACTCACTTTTTGAACTAACAGCGCTACGAAACTGTGGATTTGTGGCTAATTGCAAAAAAATAGCGCAAAACTTACTTAGATGACCCTTGAATGAAAAATGTAAAACTTTTGACTATGGAATGGACCTATAAAGGGCTTATTTGAATTATGATGCTGAACAATAAACCTCTAAAACTATGAGATACCCTTAACCATGGTAAAATGACTTTAAAAGCTATTTAGACCATGATCAAAATAGAGTTGACATACCATGTTCTGATTTTTTTATTTTTTTTTGGTGATAACACCGTTACTTTCGAATCCCATGCTTATCCTATTTAGGATAATGATGCCTTCCATATCGATGGCCCAATACAATCATAGGAGCGTAGGGTAGGGCTCAACATTTTCTACAATCTGAATTACTTCGAAATCAGCCCAGACCTTGACCCCTTCAATATCCACCATGATCTTCGATAGTCTTCCCAAGGGTATGATCTTCTATTGATTGGCCATACGCAGCTGGATAGTGGACCTTTCCAACTTAGGTTCCTCCATTCATTGCCAAGTCTTTTTAGGTAATACATTCACATTTGACCCTAGGTAAAAAATAACCTGATCCATCTCATAATCAACGATTTGCGCAATCAACTACATCTCCCTACCAGTGGGTTTGTTATATCTATATAGTTTGTGTACGTTCTTGATTTACAGAGGGAGGCTAGGTCATGCTACGCAGCTATCTATTGATTCCTGAATATTTTCCACAGCCTTTGGCTTGCGCAGTAGCTTCATACATTCCTGTAAAAAGGATTTGACCTCCTCATCTGCCTTGAGGTCTCCAAGCGGCTGTGAAGTAGACACCCCTTCCTTAGCAAAGTCTTTGTGAGCTGTGACAAATTTTTATTTCTCCTTTTCTAGATCCAAACCTTCCTTCTTAATAACTTCTTTTCGGATCAGAGGTTCATTCGCAACTGTTTCCCCAGGCCCCCTCGTGGCCATCCCACTAAGTGTTATGACATTTACGCTTGGACCCTTGTCATTCAGTTCAACCTTAACCCTTTTCACCTTCTACATAGGTGTCGTCTACTTCTCCTGCATTTTTTCTATCAAGATTGGATAATCTTTAATCACATGGTCTAGCTGTTAGCAATACTAGCACGACTGCCTTGTATGTTTTGGACAGTCTGTTGTGGTTCCTATGTTTTGGCCAAATTAGCAAGACCAAAAGATAAGACAACATCAAACCACTTTGGGATCCTAGGATCTAGCCCTCCTGGATCCAGAGAAGGATCTCTCTATAAATGTAAAGAATGATATATCTTTAAGGCTCAAATTGAGGTATTAGGCTAGCTATGAAGCACAAGGGTTTTTTATTTTGTCTGTTTGGTTGGAGATAATTAATTGAGAAGGTTAAGGAAGTAAAGAAGGAACTGAATAGAAGGATTTTTCAACATGGGAAGGTAGGTCAAGAGAAGTATCAATCCATTGGGCTATGGAGTCATGAAAGGGGATTACTTGCATAACAACTATCCAAGGGTATCCATAGGGAAATTCATCTATACCAAAGGATATTTTTAGCTAGATGGTGAGATGTAACATTAATAATGGGTGAAAGAAAGAAACCCAAGTGCAGCCTAAGATCAGGTAAGGACTTTGAACCTGTCCTACTTTTGACATACTTCAAAGGAAACTCTCAATAAATACAGAAAGGGTAGCTTAAGATCAGGTAAAGACTTTGAACTTAACCTGCTTTCAGCATACTCTTAAGGAAAACAATCCAGTATTCCTCATAACCACTTTAAGACAGTAGAAAACATTTAATATTTAAACACAGATAAAGGCCTAAGATCAGAGAAATACTTTTAACCCTCACTAATTTTGACACTAACTCATAGGGATCTTAGAAAGGCTAACTATTGGAAGAGGAGCCTAGTGGATAGGGCTAAATCTGAATCCCCAGTTTCCCAATTCTTTCAGCTGAAACCAAACAAGAACATCTAAGAAACAAACTCTAAATTCATACATCGGTAAGCATGGACAAGCCAACTTCTATATTGGTTAAATTATGTTCAACTTGTTCTTAGATACACAAATAACAGAAAACATAAAGATAGAGATTTAACAGTGATATTTAGGGTACTTCCAATAATATGTCCTAATATATGCTTGATGTTCTTTATCTGAGAATAATGGACAGTATGACAAACATGAAAGGAGACAATTACAATAAGGAAACATCACCAATAATATAGACCAGGATCCTGTGAATTTGCTTGTTTAATTGATTTGCAAAACTAGTCACATAATTTGAGTCCAGTGGCTCTTTACAGTCAAACTTCTCTTCCCAGCCTACTATAATACAAACTACTTAGCTACTTCCCCTCAATAACAGTTCAAACAGTCGATAAAATCCCAACAACCAATAACTTTTTCAATGAAATTTACAGGATTTCTTATAGGGGAATGAGGAGGTGAAGTAACAGAAGAGATTATTGGCCCAATTAAATGTAGAATTTAGTGCTTCTCGGCCTTTGGGAGGCTTGATGGAGAATAAATTACATGCTCTATACTTCATTAAATGGGCATTTTCTTGTATCTATACTCTGGTTGTTCTGTTTTACTTTCAGAAGCACTGGTAGGCTGGAAATTCACTTTTGAGCTGCATATACATCAATAATATCTCTGACTGTCTTGACTATGACCTGTGTTAATGGAAAATAGGACTATAGGGGGAAGTATGGGTCGATGTAAAGTAACTAGCCTCTCTAATTTGGCGTGTAGAGGCTTCTCTGCTAATCTGTCCTTCATGTTTCACTGATCTCTTTGTTTGATTGATGTTCACTGTGTTTTTGTTGTTTGCAGGTGTTGATACTATTTTATTGCTATTCTTTTCTTATAAAAATCCATCATTTATCTACCATTTTCTTCCATAAACTCCTCATAGTCCATTGAAATTAATTAATGTAGCATTATAATTTTTATTTTACATTAAATTTAATTTATGGATTTTTATGTTAAAAATTGAAATTTTTCAATAAAATTACGGGATGTAATAACTTCCTGTAATTGGTTTATGTTGTGACATGTGGCATAGCAGGAAAATCGAAATAGAAGATAAGGACATGATCCAAGATGTACATACATGGTGGAAACTCTATCTAGCATCGAATTTGGAGCTCCTGAGTATTTGGTCAATGCTGGTCAAACCCAGCCTATCCCATTGAGAAAATTGGAGAATCTGTGGAATATATACAAGTCTTTGCTTAATATTAGGAAACTCTAATAATTCAAGGCTACAATTTTGGTGAGATTAGTTCAGGATGCAGGGGGAGGAACGAAAATAGCCTTTTTGGTTGTAAATTTTAATAAATAGGAGGATGAAAGCATGTAATGGGAGGATTGATTATTGTTGAAGAAAAGGAATGCTAGTGAAGACATTGAAAGGAACAGACTTAAGACTGTAAGCGTGTTTCAGAAATATGTTTTTAATGTAATCCATTCTCAATACTTAATCAAAGACAAACTTTCATCAATTATGGTGTTTATGAGTTAACGTTCTTATCACTTGAAGTTTTTCAAAGTGTGCCTTCAAAGCATGGAAGGGCCCCCACGTAAGGATTGGTACACTTTCTTGTCTGTTTCATAAAATTTAGTATTCAGATCTGAATAGCATTTTATTTCATTTCATTGCTTGTGAGTTTATCAATTTAATTAGAATTTCTTGTGATTGTTATTTTATGATTCATAGTAGTAGCTTGAAAATTCAATTTCAAAATTAATTAATAAGTCCTTGTAAAAGGTTTAATTGAGCATTGAATTTCAAAACATTTCTATGAACTCTGTTTTCATGAATTTGATTTTTAGTATGCTTAGTGTGTTATTTTGAAAGAGTTTTTGTGAATTATATCCTTATAATAGGATTGAAAACTCAGAGTAGTAACACTCTATTTTTAGAACAGTAGATTAAATTAGATGATATAAGGATTTAAAGTGTGAAAGGAACTACATTTCAAGCTCTTACATAAGAAAGTCTGACTAGAGCCTGTCTGATAAAAATTTAATAATGATGAAACAGATCTTACAGTCTAAGTATTCTAAATAAATTACCTCTAGAATTCTTCATGGTGAATAGTGATAAATTCAGTCTAAAATCTAGAATCTCTCTGGGTGGTCTTTACGACTTTGGCCCAAGAGCAACTAGAGGATTTCTAAAAAAAACAAAAACAAACAAAAACATAGATTTAATTTTAATTTATCATTTTGGAAGTCATGCTTACTTATGTCTAGACCTAGAGATGATAAAGGTAGATTCATAAAACCCCCCTATCCAAGAACTAATCCACCACTAGGAGCAGACCCTTTAGAAATAATTGAACACACAACTCCAGCTGGGAAAGTCACTATACAAGAATTAGAGGATAAAAAAAAATCAGGGCAAAGACTTACACTGATAGAGAGACAAATTTTATTGGCATACGAAGAAAAGAAGAAACATCTCCCTGAATCCTCTATAACAAGAGAAAGTAGCAAAACAACTCAACAATCTCTCCTTGAACCTACTGATTTTGAATAATTTCAAGAAGGAGAAAAACCAGCAGAACAAATTTTCTTTGAAACAAGTGACACTGAACAAGAACTTAAATCAACAGAGGAACCTATCAAAATGGCTGAGGAAGGAGGAGGATCAGTAAGAGGACCCACTCCTGAACAACTTAGATAATATGAGAGACAACAAGAGGAAAGAAGAAGACAAAGAGAGGTTGAGCTGAAACAAAAGCAAGATCAAGATCAAAGAGAAGAGGAAGAGTCAACCTTTAAATTTCCCATTCAATAACCAGGGGAAAATAATTATGAGGAAATAAAAATGAAAAGCATAGCTCCATCTGTGCTACCAAACTTTTATGGCATGGCTTCAAAAGATCCAGATTCATTCTTGTTTGAATTTGACATAGTATGCCGAACATATGGTTACACAGATGATGCCCATAGGCTTAGACTCTTCCCAGCAACATTAAAAGCATCGGCATTAATATGGTTCGTGGGACTTGGTGAACATGAAATAACTGATTGGGATGGCATGAGAAAAATATTCTTAAATAAATACCAACCTTATTGTAGATCAAAAGATTCTAAAGATGATATTTTTAGAATGAATCAACAAGAGGATGAAAGCTTAGAAGAGTATTTGGTACAATTTTTTTACAATATACAAAAATGAAAACATAGAACCATGTCTCTTGATCTGATCCGAACAATATTTTTGAATGGCATTCGAGAGGAATACTTAGATGATCTTAATTTGATGGGAAAAGGTGATATTTCCACCTTACCTTTCGATGAAATTGATGACTTATGTGAAAAGTATTCCAGGAGCAAAGCTAGAAACGGAAAAAGAAATATATCATCCAAAGCCACAAAATATGCTTTAGCTAGTGTCACAAGGGCTGAAATAGGAAACTTATTAGAATAATTCAAAACAGACCTATTAAGCACTTTAGGAAATCAAATTGACACTCTGAAAGCAAAGAAAATACAAGAAGAAGAAGATCAATTAATGGCTTTCTTTTGTCCAAAATGTCGGAAGAAACATGCTTTGAAAGACTGCCCTTTAGAAAACATTCAAGTGTGTGCCTTTTGTACTGAAAATCATGATATATTTCATTGCTCTAAAATCAAGATTTTACAGAATTGTAACTTGGAAGCCAATGCAGATATGGAGAATGTGTATTTCATGGGTGCCAAGAGACCATGGCAACTGAGACCTCCACCTCCAGGTATGTTTCCAAACCAAAATTTGCAATTTCCTACACAAGATCATATGTATGTTCAGAATTCTTGGAATGTACCCATGCCATGGCAACACCAAAATTACCCACAACAATAATGGAAACCATTTCAGAAATACTCTCAACAATACCAACCATATCCTCAACCATACCAACAATATTCTCAGCCATATCAACAACATCATCAGCCATATTAGAAGTATCCTCAAACTTATCAACAATATCCTCAACAACAAGTTGTCCATCAACCCCAAAACACTCAACAAACATTGCCTGCTCCTCCACTAATAAATTCACCTCAATTACAAATTCCATCTAACCAACCTCCTAGACCCACTCATATTCCTGCTCAACCTGTACCAAATCCAAATAATAGAGCAGATAGACCAGCTTATAGTGTATATGAGGGACCATCATATCCCACATTACCTTTACAAAATATTGAGTTGAGGTCTGGTAAGATACTTCAAAAAGAACTTCCAATAGCTGAAAAACAAGAAGAAAACAAAGACAATGAAAATGAAACTCCAACTCAAAAGAAACAAAATGATGACATAAAAAATAAACGAATGCAACCATTGCATCCACCACATTTTCCAGAAAGATTGATCCAAGAAAAACTTCCCATGTCTTTACCATAGTTTGATGTTTTAGATGAGTTGAAGAATGTCTATATAAAAATTCCACTACTTCAAGCCATAAAAGACATTCCGATATATACTAAAGCAATCAAAGAACTATGCCTCAAGAATCCTACAAGAAAAAGACTTGATCCACAAACCATTCATGTTATTGGACATCTAGTTGGCCTTATGACAAACACCATTTCAATGGAAAAGTATGTTGATCCTCGTATTCCCAGAGTCACTATAATCATTAACAACATACCTATTCAAAATACTTTAATTGAACTTGGGGCAGAAATAAATGTGATGACTCTTGAAACAATGAAAACACTCCAGCTGGCAAACTTGCAATACACACCAATTGTTCTAGAGCTAGCTGATAGGTCTAAAGTGATTCCTGAAGGGATTTTGGAGGACACAATTGTTTCACTGGACTCTTGGGAGAATCCAGTGGACTTTTTAGTTCTTCAGCCAAAATCTAATTTAGGAGGACACCCTATCATCCTTGGTAGACCATGGTTAGCAACTGTTGATGCATTCATAGGGTGTATATCAGGTAATATGATCATTTCACGAGGAACTGAAAGGAAACAACTCACTCTATACCCAGCAGCACAAACACCAGCAGTAACAAACAACTTATGGCTTGATGATAAATACAATGATAAATAATAAGCTCAATCTGTTTTCAGCATCAATCAAATCTATGATTTTCAATAACATAATAATGATGATTTGATAGAATTGTTCATTTCTTAACCTGATATGTCTGAAGAATTAAGAAATGAACAATATCATGCTGCAGATGAACTTTTAGCACATATTTTTCAAGAAATATGTACCATTCATTCTTTTCAAACATCATTTGAAAACATTTTTCCCATACAGTCTATCACAAACACACAGAGCAAGACCATAGAGATTAGTCGAGGAAAAACATTGAATATTAGTACTCACCTAGACTTATCTCAGGAAGAAAAATTGATTCAATTATTGAGGAAGTATCAGAAAGAATTTGGTTGGGACTACACCGATATGCATGGAATCCACCCTGAAACATGCACTCACCATATTTACACATATAGTAATATAAAACCATTGAGGCAACCACAGAGAAGAATGAATCCCATTCTTCAGGATATTGTTATAGATGAATTACAAAAACTATTGAAAGTCAATTTTATTTATCCTATCTCTGACAGTCAGTGGGTATCCCCATTGGTAGTAGTGCCCAAGAAAAATGGCATGTGGAGGATTTGTGTTGATTACAAACAATTGAACAAAGCAACCCTCAAATATTATTTCCCACTACCATTTATTGACCAAGTGCTAGACACATTAGTTGGGAAATCATCATTCTCTTTTCTTGATGGTTTTAGTGGCTATAACCAGATCAGGATAGCCTTAGAGGACCAGGACAAAACCACTTTTACTTGTCCCTAGGGCACTTATGCCTATAATGTTTTACCATTTGGACTTTTTAATGCTCCAGCTACATTTCAAAGAGCTGTATTAGCTATTTTTGTTGATTTAGTTAATGAGTGTGTTGAAGTTTATATGGATGATTTTTCAGTGTATGGTAATTCATTTGAGCATTCATTAGAAAATCTTGAGAAAGTTTTGAAGAGATGTATTGAAGCTAATCTGTCCCTGAGCAATGAAAAGTGTTTTATGATGCTAAATGAAGGGGTAGTATTGGGTCACTATATTTCTTCTCAAGGCACTAAAGTTGATCCATCAAAAATCCAAATCATTGTCAATTTGCCAATTCCGAAGACTCAAAAAGAGGTAATAAGATTTCTTGGGTATGCAAGCTATTATAGAAGGTTTATTGAACATTTTAAAATAGCTCTACCTCTGTTTAAGCTTCTAGCAAAATATACACCTTTCAATTGCAATGAAAATTGTCAGAAAGCTTTTGAAACACTCAAAGAAAAGTTATCAACCACACCAGTCTTAAAAGGACCTAACTGGACCCTACATTTTCACATCTTTACAGATGCATCTGATACTGCAGTAGGTGCTTCATTAGGCCAAAAAGAAGAGTCTTTCAATTATGCTATCTATTTTATCAGTAAAAATCTAACATCTACAGAATTAAACTACACAGTCACTGAAAAATAAATTCTTGCAATCCTACACGCTGTGAATAAATTCTGACATTATATAACTGGTTATGAGGTTTTTGTACATGCTGACCACTCTACCATTAAATATCTAATGAACAAACCAATCAATAATGGAAGAGTTACCAGATGGCTGTTATTACTATAGGAATTTAATATTACAGTGTTGGATAGACTAGGTAAGGAGAATCCGGTGGCAGATTTTCTTTCTAGACTCCAGAATTCAGGTGAGGTTGTTCCGGTTGAAGATTCTTTTCCAAATGAAAATTTATTTGCAATTTCAGTAGTAGATCCATGGTATGTTGACTTAGCTAATTATTTGTCCACAGGAAAGACACCTCCATATTTTACTACAAAGGAGAAGAAGAGGCTCATCAAACAAAGTGCTAGATATTCATGGGTCAATGGAGATTTATTTTACACCGGTTATGATATGATTATTAGAAGATGTGTAAGAAATGATGAAATAATTGATATTTTAAAATCTTGTCATGATGAACTGTGTGGTGGGAATTTTGCAGCAAAAAGGACAACATTCAAGATCCTCAGCCTTGGCTACTATTGGCCATCTATTTTTAAGGATTCAAAGAAGTACGTGAAAATTTGGGACAGTTTTCAAAGAATGGGTAGACCAACAGCTTTAGATGAAATGCCACTTCAGCCCCAAGTACATTTAGAGCCATTTGAAAAATGGGCTCTAGATTTTGTAGGACCCATCAATCCACCTTCAAAGGGAAAAAAGTACATCCTAGTATGTACTGACTATGTGACAAAATGGGCTGAAGCAAAAGCACTTTTCCGGGCAACAGAGCAAACAGTGGTAAACTTCCTCTTTGAAGAAATTTTTGTAAGGTATGGAGTACCTAGGGAGATAGTGACAGATCAAGGTACTCAGTTCACTTCAAGGTTGGTTCAAGATATCACAGAAAAATATAAAATCAAGCACAGAAAAATTACACCTTACCATCCACAGGCAAATGGCCAAGTGGAATCAACAAATAAAACTTTGGAAGGAATTATCACTAAAACAGTAACAATGAACAGAAAGAATTGGGAGGAAAAGCTCAAAGATGCACTCTGGGCTTACAGAATAACGTGGAAAGACACTACAGGATTTACACCATATCAGCTGGTGTATGGAAAAGAGGTAATGCTTCCTATTTAATTTCAGATACATACTTATAAAATGGTTGCAGATTTAGGAATTGATCTTAATGAAGCACAAAAGGAGAGAATTATGCAATTGAACCAGTTAGATGAGATGAGGCAGCAAGCAAAGGAGAGAACAATCCTAGTGCAGAAACAAAGGAAGTAGTGGCATGATGCACACATTAAAAATAAGCAGTTTAAAGAAGGAGACTGGGCTTTACTTTTCGACTCTAAATTCAGAGATCATAAAGCCAAATTTACAACACATTGGATGGGCGCATATGAAATATTTCAAGTATATGAAAATGGATTAGTCAAACTTACTACAATTGATGGAGAAGGCAACACCTTTATTGTCAATGGACACAGGTTGAAACTCTATCATAAGCCCATCAGCAAGGAAGATTTTATTCAAACTGTATCTCAGCAGAAGGAGGTTGAGATATCACAGCCTTCAGCTGTAATATCTCTACCTTAGTCATTTCAATTTATTTTAAAAATATATAAATAAATTATTTAATTAAACACACAATAATAAAAAAAATAATGGTTTAGATGTGAAAACCAGACTCTGGCACACTCTAAACCCGAATTCTTACTGGAAAACCAATCATTTGGCTGGTAAGATTTCCTTGTTCTACTTGTTTACTGTTTTTCATCAATTCAATAATGACTTGAGGACAAGTCAAAGACTTAGTGGGGGAGAAGAATCAGTGTTTTTTCCCTATCTCATCTCCTCAATTTCAAATTTTCAAGGAATTTTTGTTTCAGTCATTCAATCAAAAAGTTGTTTTGTTCTAATCAGTGAAGGGATCTGTTTGAGCAATAAATAGCCATTGGGACATGTTTTAACATAATTATACAGAGGGACCTATTTAAAAGGCTGTGTCAATATTACCAATATCAGAGGGACCTGTTTGAAGACTGCATCAAAGATAGATAAGGCTACTTCAACAAGTTGTCAAAGGTTTCTTATCAAAATTCTAATCAAAGCTACATCATCAAGGTTATATCATCAAGACTACATCATCAAGGCTACATCAAAGATAAAAGAAGCTGTTATTCATATTTTAAGGGACCTGTACAAGAAGATCAGCTACACATGTACAAGCAGATCAACCACACCTGTATAAGCATAATTTTTTCAGCCAACAAGTGTAATGTATTGAAATTTTTATTTTTAACATTTAAAATTATTAAATTATTTTAGTGTTAAAAATGATAATTATTATTGCTTGTTAACAATTTCAAAAAGTCTTTCTTATAATCCTTATACCCATAACCTTTGTAATATTCCCTATATACTCACCTCATTATCACTCTGCCTATTTCTATATGATCATTTCCATTTCCCTATCACACCTTAGCCTATTTTTATTTTCTATTCCTACTACGCTCTTCAAACCTTTTCAGAAACTCATCATTTTTAAATCTGACCTCTGCCAATAAAGTACCAACATGTAGTAGCCTTAATAGATACTCAATGTAAAAGTCCGTTCAATGGAAAGACATATGTTAAAACGCCTATCCTAAAATGATTTCATTCATTTTGACTGCTGGAGTTACAAAAACAATCTTCTGACCCAAATCTGCTTATGACATGTATCCGTTATGATTTCATCACCAACACGATTTTCATATTGTGCTATCATGATTATGTTTCTACAAATCAGTACTGCTCCTCTGTATTCATGATTTGAACGCGCCTTCCGACTCTGCAAACAAGATCACGGCCTCTGATAGTAAGAATCTGTTCTTTGCGTTATCATCATAGCAATTGGATCTTATGACATCAAGCAAAATGAAGGTCGGCTGTTGAGTTTTTATTTTATAAAACTCTGAGTTCATAAAGTTAATTAAGGAGTTAATGTTCAGAGTCTGAGTTTCTTAAAGAGGGTTGAGATAGTAGGTGCTAAAAAGGGAGACAATATAGCAGATAGGCTTATCGAGAGTTTTTTTACTTCCACCCAGAATTTGAGGAAACAACTCAGGCAATTGAAGAAGTAAGCTCAGAGAATTGAGGACGTTAGCTAGGTCAACTCAGTGGAATGCAGGAAAAGAGGTAACAAGTTGAAAACCCTTATTGAATTTTTGAGCATAAAAAGGGGTTAGAACAGAGATTTTTTTTTAAATGACAAATAGAGCAGAGCCTGAAAAATTTGATAGTTCAAAATATCATGAAGACTGTGTTAATATTTTGAGGGAAAAACATTGGTTGTCTTTTCTAGAGAAATTTAATGGAAACAATGAGGAAGTTACGAAAAAATTTGCATTTACATTTAATGGAGAGAAAGCTTTGATAGGAAATTTATCTTTCATAATCTGAGAGGATACAATAGCATAGACATTAGAAATCAGTCCAGAAGGGGAAAATTATTTCAAAACCAAGCAATTTAGAGAAAAATCATGGACTCAGTTTATGTCTAGGTCAAGGGTTTCTTCTGTCAATTGGAAAAAGGGTGTTCCTAGAAGTTGGTTAATTCACCCATGGGATGAGATGGTATACATTCTTCAAAAATTTGTTACATGTGAAGGACGTTACAGCATATTATACCTATATCACATAAAAAATTTATTGCACCTAAAGGGTCAATGCACTATCAGTCTGCCCTATTTTCTCTTACAAATTTTGACTAAAATTTCAAAGACCATTCAGAAACAAAAAGGTAATGAAGATAGGAGCTTTTATCATTTTGGTTTGATCAAAATTATAATTGAATTTGAGTTGTAGAAGAGAGGAAAAACATGGAAAGAATTTTTAATTTCCAATCAAATCAAAATTAGAGAGGATGAATAGGAGAAGCAAGGAAGCACAGAGTTTATGATTCATATTGATGAGGAAACCCCTGAGCTTAAGTCAAGCAATGTTCCTCAGCCCATCAGTAGTGTGAGGACAAGAAGAATGAGGCAAGAAGATGCCAAGAAAATTGCAAAAGATAAAATCTTCACTACTTATAGGAGAAGATCAAGGAGAATAAAAAGGAATCAAACAAAAGATGATCAACCAGAGCATAATGCAAATACACTAATGGAAATTGAAAGAAGTGCTAATTCACAGTTAGAAAAAGAAGCAGAGATGGAAACTGAAAGCAATAAGAAAGAAAAGAAAGAGCCAGTACATACAAATAAGAAACAACGAAAGTTAGAGAAACAGATTGAAGAGCTAAAAGAGGAATTGATGGAAGAAAATATGTTAGAGAAGGTCATAAAGAAAGAAAATGAAATGTTGAGAGCTCACAGCAAGAAGATTTAGTAGAAAAATGAGAAATTGAAGAAGAAAGTCAAAGAACTTAAGACTGATCAAACTGAAATATGCAAATGGGCAACAAAATGGTACACTCAGAAAAAGGTTCTCAAAGAAAAATATAAGAATATGAAACATGAGTCCCAAGTTCAGAAGAATGTAGATGTATTGCTACAAGTAGCAGAGGCACAAGTAGAAACAGAATATAAAGGGAGCACATCAGGATTATCATGAGGACATGCTAAATCATTGAGTTTGGGGGAAATGTTGGTACTATTTTATTGCTATTCTTTTCTTCTAAAAATCCATCATTTTTCTACCATTTTCTTCCATAAACTCCTCATAGTCCATTCAAATTGATTAATGTAGCATTATAATTGTTATTTTACATTAAATTTAATTTATGGATTTTTATGTTAAAAATTGAAATTTTTCAATAAAATTACGAGATGTAATAACTTCCTGTAATTGGTTTATGTTGTGACATGTGGCATAGCAGGAAAATCGAAACAGAATACAAGGACATGATCTAGGATGTACATACATGGTGGAAAATCTATCTAGCATCGAATTTGGAGCTCCTGAGTATTCGGTCAATGCTGGTTAAACCCAGCCTATCCAGCAGAAAAATCAAAAGTCATAATGAATGTACTTGATATTTTGCTTAAGATTAGGAACTATAAACTAATTCGAATTGTTTTGGGATCAGTTAGGATTAGGGAGGAACGAAAATAGCCATTTTGGTTGTAAATTTTAATAAATAGGAGGATGAAAGCATGTAATGGGAGGATTGATTATTATTGAAGAAAAGGAATGCTAGTGAAGACATTGAAAGGAACAGAATTAAGACTGTAAGTGTGTTTCAGAACTCTGTTTTTAATGTAATCCATTCTTAGTACTTAATCAAAGATATAATTTCATCAATTATGGTGTTTATGAGTTAACGTTCTTATCACTTGAAGTATTTCAAAGTGTGCCTTCAAAGCGTGGAAGGGCCCCCACGTGAGGATTGGTACACTTTCTTTTCTGTTTCATAAAATTTAGTATTCAGATCTGAATAGCATTTTATTTCATTTCATTACTTGTGAGTTTATCAATTTAATTAGAAGTTCTTGTGATTGTTGTTTTATGATTCATAGTAGTAGCTTGAAAATTTAATTGCAAAATTATTGAATAAGTCCTTGTAAAAGGTTTAATTGAGCATTGAATTTCAAAACATTTCTATGAACTCTGTTTTCATGAATTTGATTTTTAGTATGCTTAGCGTGTTATTTTGAAAGAGTTTTTGTGAATTATATCCTTGTAAGAGGATTGAAAACTCAGAATAGTAACACTTTGTTTTTGGAACAGTAGATTAAATTAGATGATATAAGCATTTTAAAGTGGGAAAGAGACTAAATTTCAAGCTCTTGTAAGAGAGTGTTAGAGCCTGTCACAGTGAGCATTTAGCTAGACAAATAGAACAGATCCTTTTAGGTCTATAAATATTAGACAAGTGCCTCTAAGATTACCTACCTTGGTCGACAATAAATTGAGTCTAATCTAGAATCCTAGATTGGTATTTACAGTAGGCGTGCAGAAGGCTTGCATGGGTGGAGGTGTTCATTTTAATGAGGAAATATTGGACCCCTTCCTGTACTGAAGGTTAGGAATCGTCATTCCTAGCCTTCATGCAATATTATTAAACTCTGGGAAAAACCTTTACAACCTACAAAAAACAAATAAAAGTTAAGAAAACCCAGTGAAAATAGGCTCATAAATGGCTTTGGAGGTTTGGGCGTGAGGTTAAGTCGGAGCCTTCGTTTTAGATTAATCAACGGTCGAGATTAACAGATGAAGTATTTTGGAGAATAGATGGAGGGAAAATGAATGGGTTACGAATTTGAATTGGGACCGTCCAATCACACAGACCGACAGCTAAGATTAAAAGATAAAAAACATTGTGGGGTCAGTGGTAAAGCAGAAAAGCAGAGCGGTTTTTGAAAAATGTTTTGGGCAGTAAGTGGTTTGGCTAAAAAAATGTGATACCGTATGCAGCTTGATGCGTGTCCCTCCAATACCACCCATTTCGCAAAGTTTTTGGGCATTAATTTTTGGATGGAAAACTTTTGCAAAACGTAATGTCAACCATCGGATTGGCAGAGCCAGATCCGATGATGTGGATCACACGCCTCGGGGGAAGTTACAAAGATGAGAAGAGTGGTGAGGTTTGAAGAGTGGAAGCAATATGGACCTTTGGATTTGATAAAATCAATGGTGGGGATTTAATCAGAGGTTGAGATGGTGGAGGATTGCGTGAGGGGTGAGCACAACGCGATTAATTGTTGGCCGTTAAATCTTTTTGAATGGACGGTTTGAATTGAATCGGGGACCGCAAATCGGAGGAGACAAGGAGATGGCACTTTGAGACTTACACGATGTGACTTAGGGCTGTCCGTTGGATCTGGGATTAAGATCGACGGTCAATACTCAATTGGAGGGGTAATGGTGAAGGTTATGGGTGGAGAAATGGTTTAATCTCGATCGTTGGATTCTACGATCGGACGGTCAGGATTAGAAGAAGGGGCGGGTTATATTAACGGAAGAAAAGGTGAAAACTCCGATTGCGATTAGTGATTAGGCCTTAGCGCTTGGTCGTAGGCACAGGTTACAAGTGGATGAAAGTGTTAAGGGCTAAGCCGAAAGGGGCTTAAGCCGTAAAGTGTTAAAAGGGTGATTTTACGCCAAAAAAAAGGTTTTTAAGGCTTAGAAAGGTGTTCTGGTAGATGAAAGGAGGCATTTTTAAACCAGATAAGGAGAGGTATAAAGTTTAAAAGGGGTTTTTGGAGGTTTGGAGGTTGAATGAGGATGTTTTGAGGCATTTTTTGAAGGGAATAAGGGTGAAAAAAGGGGAAATTGTGGGAATGAAAATGAAGAAAATGGAGGCCTCTTTGACGGCAATTTACTTCACCCATCAGCAGGATTCTTTAATGGAAAGAGCAGTGAAGATTCTTCAAGGAACAGAAGACACATAGAATCTTCAAGAATGAAATATTTTCAAGGGAAATGTTTCTCTTGAAGGCTCAGAAACATTTTTAGACACTTGTTTGCTATCCCAAAATTTTATAGGTGCCTAACAGCGGCTCCACATGGGGATGGAATCTTCTTGAAGGTGTCAAGAATCTCAGAAAATAATATTTGGAAGTAGTCCAGATGCCTGGTACTTGACACATCCCTTTTTTCTTTGATCAGCTGCCACAAACATGATGGATATTATATCAGCAGAAAACATTTTCCCAAACAACTACATACCCATCCTATTGTCCTAACATTTTTTCTTCAAGGTGCATTTAGACTTGCAGACCTTTCACATCATCAATTTTTTATTGAAAGCAAAAACTAATCTAATTCTACCCTTATTCCTCCATGAGACTAGATTAAACAGTTGGCCTCATATTTTCTCTACCTAAACTAATATTTTCCAGGATTAAACTGTTTGACAAATTTTCATTCTCTACATTCTAAAACAGAAATTGAAACACAGCTAAACTAGGATTAGACTGTCTGGTTTGCTGTGCGTCCATGGCATAAAGAAAAGTTGCACATGGACTGAACTTTGCAGAAATTGAAAACAAAATTTGAAGGTTTCAGATTTGAAAATCACTAGCATCCTTCATTCTTTTATGACTTAGATTTTGAGATTTTTAGAGTCATATTCTTTCTTCTTTTCATCTCTGGTTTTAATCTGGTTAGAGTTGCTTATTCTTCCTTTCTGTCATGGTTCAAGTTTTAAGCACATATGAACCTTTCCTTTTTATTTTCTTTTTGTATTTTTTGAATTTTTCTTCAAAGAAAAAATCAACCACTAACTAAATGCTCACAGGCTGAGCTTTATTGATATTTCCTACCTACCCTACTCTAGCTTGGAATATTTACATATCTAGTTGACAAAATATCTTTTCCAATACATCCAGTCAATAAAATGATCCCATGACTGGTATTTTCTATTCATCTCTTTCAGCATGCTGGATAGGCAGGGCCACTCCCATTCTCTTTTTTTTTAATAGCAGCTTCAAAAATGTTTCTTGTTGTCTGCAACAAGCTGCTCTTGATGAAATTTGATCCTTCTCTGAATGTCTGCAGGAAATGAGCATAAGGATATTGAAATGATACCTGTTTGTGAGTGTTTGACAAGTAAGTTTCAACCAGGGTTGCTTTCTCTTCCACTGGATCAAAAAGAAGATCATTTGAGAAAGAAAATCTCCCTCATCTTCATCATCATCTATACTGGAGGACTCATCATATTTGGCAGTGCTTTCCTCTTGTAACTCTGATAGGTTCTGATCTAGTGGGTTGAGCTCTCTGAAAAGATCAATGTATTCTTGAACAGGGGTTTGTTCCATTGCTTCTTCTTGTTCAAGAAAAGGCTCCTTGGTTTCAACCTGCTCAAAAATTTCTTCAAATTTCTCCTCTTCCCTTGAGATGAAAAGCTGCTGATTCCCAATCACATGAAAATTGCTACTGATGATCTAAGGTAAAGCAAAGTGAAGATCCAATGAATCTTCATCTGCTACTAGACTTTCATAACTTTCCTCATCAGTATCATAAATAGCCTAACTTGGCTTATTACTTTCTTGAATTTGATGGAACTAATCTTCCTCCTACAAATCCACTAATGATGGTCCTGCAAGATCATCTTCTTTTTGGAGAACATCATCATCATATAGATGAAAAATAGGAAAATCATGAATGTGAGTAATGCTGCCAATCAGACTAACTGGATTATCAGCAGGTCTTTCTTCATTCTAATTCACAGAGGAGATTTCTGAATCTGTACAACAAGGCTCAGTAGATGAATGAGAAAGAGTGTTTTCTCTATAAAAGATCTCAGAGGCATGCTGTCTATTGATGATATAATTTATTTCTTCTTCTGTCAAAGGGGAATATGTTCTTGTGTTTCTTTGAGAAGAAGTGCAGCAGCTTTCTATTTCTTGTATTGGCTGATTTGGAGGTTGGATGTCTTCTTGAGCCTCTTTTGGGGGATCTTCACTTGTGCTTGTAGGGAAAACTTGAGGATTTTTTGATGTTTCCTGATCTCTTTCTGTTTCAAAAAACTCCTCATGATCATGATGATACTCAGTTAGAATACAAGTTTCATGAGTTGTTTCTTCTACATGATCAGGATGCCACTCTTCTTGTGAAATCTGAGATGAATTACAATGTAGAGGGGGAGTCCCTGTATGTCTTGGTTCTCCTTCCTCATTAGATTCTTCATCTTCTAAGTGGTTTCTTGTTTCCTCAAAGCAACGTTCCCTATTAGCTTTTGCCATTTGGTCATGAAATGCTCTTATCAGCATAGTACACGATATAGGTAGGCAGTCCGACATTTCTTGACCACCTTCCTCTTCATCTTCCATAGATTCTTGAGCATCATACATGTCTTGCTCATTTTCTAGGTCTTGAGTTTGTTCTTGCTCTTGTTCTAGAAAAAGCATGGGCTGCTCTAGATAATCAACATTTAGACTAGCTCTATACCTCTCCACTATTTTTTCACCGAGTGTGTTCATCACTCTTTTCATTCTGTCCATCAAAGAATTTAGCTTTGCTTCTCTGTCCATACTTGGATCCATGTTTGTAAGAAGAGGTTACATTATCTTCTTAACAAGTTCAGGGTCTTCTACCAGTGGAGTCATTTGGTCTTTTAAGAATTATGGAGTGTGGAGTCGCCAGTTAGATGAATTTTGAATGTTTGAAGCAGATTGTTGTCCACCATCAGCAATTGAATACCAATCTAACCAAAGATTTTTGGTCTTCTGAGGTCTTAAGGATTTCTAAGATGAAATTCACTCAGAAGTCCCTCGCAGAGTTGCCATTATGTTGTGGTTCCTATGTTTTGGCCAGATTAGCAAGACCAAAAGATAAGACAACATCAAACCAATTTGGGATCCTAGGATCTATCCCTCCTAGATCTAGAGAGGTATCTCTCTATAAATGTAAAGAATGATATACCTTTAAGGCTCAAATTTAGGTATTAGGATAGTTATGAAGCACAAGGGTTTTTGATTTTTTTTTTTTGGTTGGAGATCATTAACTGAGAAGGTTAAGGAAGTAAAGAAGGAACTGAATAGAAGGATGTTTCAGCATGGGAAGGTAGGTCAAGAGAAGTATTAATCCATTGGGCTATGGAGTCATGAAAGGGGATTACTTGCATAAAAAATATCCAAGGGTTTCCATAGGGCAAGTCATCTATACCAAAGGATATTTTTAGCTAGATGGTGAGATGTAACATTAAGAATGGGTGAAAGAAAGAAACCCAAGTGCATCCTAACATCAGGTAAGGACTTTGAACCTATCCTGCGTTTGACATACTTCAAAGGAAACTCTCAATAAAGAATAAAAGGGTAGCTTAAGATCAGGTAAAGACTTTGAACTTAGCCTGCTTTCAGCATACTCTTAAGGAAAACAATCCAGCAGTCCTCATAACCACTTTCAGACAGTAGAAAACATTTAATATTTAAACACAGAGAAAGGCCTAAGATCAGAGAAAGACTTTTGACCCCCACTTCTTTTGACACTAACTCACAAGGATCTTAGAAAGGCTAAATGTTGGAAAAGGAACCTAGTGGACAGGGCTAACTATGAATCCCCAGTTTCCCAATTCTTTCAGCTGAAACCAAATAAGAACATCTAAGAAACAAACTCTAAATTCATACATTAGTAATCATGGACAAACCAACTTCTATACTGGTTAAATTATCTTCAGCTTGTTCTTAGATACACAAATAGCAGAAAACATAAATATAAATATTTAACAGTGAGATTTAGGGTACTTCCAACAGTATGTCCTAATATATGCTTGATGTTCTTTATCTAAGAATAATTGACAGTATGATAAACATGAAAGGAGACCATTACAGTAAGGAAACATCACTAATAATATAGACTAGGATCCTGTGAATCTGCTTTTTTAATTGGTGTGGAAAACTAGTCACATACTTTGAGTCCAGTGGCTCTTTATAGTCCAACTTCTCTTCCCAGCCTACTATAATACAAAATACTTAGCTACTTCCCCTCAATAATAGTTCAAACAATCGATAAAATACCAACAACCAAAAAACATTTCAATGAAATTTACAGGAGTTCTTATAGGGGAATGAGGAGGTGAAGTAACAGAAGAGATTGTTGGCCCAATTCAATGAATAATTTAGTGCTTCTTGGCCTCTGGGAGGCTTGATGGAGAACAAATGACATGCTCCATACTTCATTAAATGGGCATTTGCTTGTATTTGTACTCTAGCTGTTCTGTTTGACTTTTGAAAGCTCTAGTAAGCTAGAAATTCACTTCTGAGCTGCATATATATCACTAATATCTCTGACTGTCTTGACTGTGACCTATGTGAATGGAAAATAGGACTGCAAGGGGTAGTATGGGTCTATGGAAAGTAACTAGCCTCTATGATTTGGCGTTTAGAGGCTTCTCTTATTATCTGTCCTTCATGTTTCACTGATCTCTCTGTTTGGTTGATGTTCACTGTGTTTTTGCTATTTGTAGGCACGTCGAAGGCTTGCACAGGTGGAGGTGTTCATTTTAATGAGGAAATATTGGATTCCCTCTTGTACTGAAGGTTAGGAATCCTCATTCCTGGCCTTCATGTAGTCTTCCTAAACTCTGGTAAAAACCTTTATAACCTGTAAAAAACAAATAAAAGTTAAGAAAACTTGGTGAAAATAGGCTCAGAACTGGCTTTGGAGGTTTGGGCGCAAGGTTAAGTCGGAGCCGTCGATTTGGATTAATCAACGGTTGAGATTAAAAGATGAATTATTTTTGAGAATAGATGGAGGGAAAATGAACGGGTTGCGAAGTTGAATCAGGACCATCCGATCACATAGACCAACGGCTAAGATTAAAAGATAAACAACATTGCGGGGTCAGTGGTAAAGCAGAAAACCAGAGTGGGTTTCGCAAAATTTTTTGGGTGGTAAGTGGTTTAGCTAAAAAAAATGCGATATGGTATGCCGCTTGACACGTGTCCCTCCAAAACTGCCCATTTCGCAATGTTTTTGGGTGTTAAAGTTCGGACAGAAAACTTTCACGAAACATAATGTCAACCATCGGATCGGCAGAGCCAGATCTAACGGTGCGGATCACACGCGTTGTGGGAAGTTGCACGGATGAGAAGAGTGGTGGGGTTTGAAGAGAAGAAGCAATATGGACCATTGGATTTGAGAAAATCAATGGCAGGGATTTAATTGGAGGTCAGGATGGTGGAGGATTGCGTGAGGGGTGAGCATGATGTGATTAAGGGCTGGCCGTTAGATCTTTTTGAATGTACGGTTGGATTTGAATCGGGGACCGTAAATCGGAGGAGACAAGGGTATGGCACTTTGAGATTTGCGCGATGCGACTGAGCGTTGTTCGTCGGATCTGGGAGTAAGATCCACGATCAATACTCAATCGGAGGGGTAATGGTGAAGGTTATGGAAGGATAAATGGTTTAATCTCGATCGTTGGATTCTATGATCAGACGGTCAAGATTAGAAGAAGGGGTAGGTTATATTAACAGAAGAAAAGGTGAAAACTGCAATTGCGATTAGCGATTAGGCATTAGCGCTTGGTCATAGGTGTAGTTTACATGTAGAGGAAAGTGTTAAGGGCTAAGCCAAAAGGGGATTAAGCCCTAAAGTGTTAAAAGGGTGATTTTAGGCCAAAAAGAAAGGTTTTTAAGGCTTAGAAAGGGGTTCTGGTAGATGAAAGAATGTATTTTTAAACCAGATAAGGGGAGGTATAAGGTTTAAAAGGGGTTTTTGGAGGTTTAGAGGTTAAATTAGGATGTTTTGAGGGATTTTATGGACAGAATAAGGGTGAAAAAAGGGGAAATTGTGGGAATGAAAAGGAAGAAAATGGAGGCCTCTTTGATAGTAGTTTTCTTCACCCATCAGCAGGATTATTTAATGGAAAGAGAAGTGAAGATTATTCAAGGAACAAAAGACACATAGAGGCTTCAAGAATGAAATATTTTCAAGGGAAATGTTTCTCTTGAAGGCTCAGAAACATTTTTAGCCACTTGTTTACTATGCCAAAATTTTATAGGTGGCTAACACAGTCCCTGGAAAAGTTTCCTACTTCTCCATAGTTATAACAAATTATTTGCCCTCATCCCCAACCTGTGTTTCCACCTCTTTCGCCTCCCCTACCCCTAGTTGGGGAGCCCCCTATGCTCAAGAGGGATCTTGGCAAGGATGGATCTAACTGTACCCTATAGAAGTTCCCTCGATCGATCATCAAATCATAGGTCCAGTAGTTCTGTTCATCATGTCCTACCGACCTGTAGAAGAAACACCATTGTTGTTTTACCTCAAGGATGTATGCACCCAGGCAGGGATAGTCGTTGGTATCATGTAGCCCCAAAATGTGAAAATAATCACACCAGAGTACCGGCCCACTTGATCCTGCAACTTCCCTAGGGCGCAACGGACTAGGTACCCCGACGTTCATGTAGTATGAGAACAGAGGGTAGTTATCTTTAGTGTGACCATTCGTCTTGCATCGTATGCAACATATTTCAGGGCTAGCCTTTGCTCCTCGATCCTTTCACAAATTTTGGATCTCCAAATTCATTGCCTCTAGTTGTCCCTAGATCTGTTGGATGCCCGGCTCAGTATCATCTTTGGGCGTAGCTTCTTACTTCGTAACGACCTCCAGGGCTTTTTCTGGCGATTTGAAAGTTTGGTGACCCATAGGTACATGTAGGTGAGGTACCAACATATAAATGAACCATTCCATGTGATGTCTATCATCGTACTGAAATCCTCCTTCTCTTATCACCATCTTCAGCTGCTGATCGGCCTCCCATACAGACTCAGAAGGCCCTTGCTTTAAATCCTTTAGATCAATCACTATTTTAGAGTAGGACTTAGGCTTCTTGAACTGTTTCTTCAAGGAATTATTAATCTCTTCAATGTTCATGTTCACATGTTGTCTGATGTATCCCATGTACCAGTCCAAATCTCTTCCTTCGAAGGAAAGGGACAGTTGTGCCCTCTTCACCGAATCACTAGCTACATTCTGTGTAGTCCATACCAATTCTGTGACAAACCAGAACTAATCCATTTCTTCATCTCCCACACCCTTAAAGGTATGCAACTTCATGTGTGCATCCATGTCATCTTCTCGTGGTGGCAGTGGTGGAGGTGAATTCTTACTCCTATGTTGGTTCGAAAGTGGTGTGGCTGGAGGATAAGTGCAGCTGCTTCTCTTACCAGACTGTAGACAGATCTATCTCCTCCTTGGTTGGTTCGATAGTATTTTCCACTTCGTGTCCTACTCTCGTGCATCTCAGAGGTCATTCATTCTATGTGGCTACACAGAATACTCTTTTCGCACAGTAATATCTTAATCAGCAATGGTAAGGTCTTCAGAAAATTACCCCAGAATCCCTTGAAGAATCTCTGCTCTACTTCAGAGTAGGAGACAAACTGATCGATGGAAAATTCTATCACGAACCCTCCTAGCACAATGTCCACCCAGTGGTCCACCGTGTGAGTGATGGTGTTATCAGTCTTCTCTAACAACCAGATCAATTCAGGGGTCCAATGTGTGACTCGCTCGTCATTCCAACACTTCTGAAACTCAACCAAACTTACGAGCCCCTCCTGGAGCTTGATTGCAATTGTTACAAAGAAGATCTCGTAACTCTTCATGAAAATATACTTATTCTTCCACTCTTTACTAGTCAACCTCTTACTGCGGTTTTCTTTTACTATGAATTCCTAAACTTGTTGTTCAAACCATTCATCAATTTCTTTTCTTTTAGGTTTCCAATATAGACTTGGAATTACTCAATCCCTCTCTCAAAATGATCCTAGTCCTGGCAACGGAAAAATTTTTTGGATCGAGGGGTCTTGACCCAGGTTTGGAGGTTAAGGTTTTCCAACAAACCCCTATACTACTGGCCCTTTTGGCAGTGACCTACTTGCGTAGGCCAAAGTATCACCCAAAGCAGTATGGTAGGGTGCTGGAACCAAGTTTATGCACCCTGGGAGAGGGTAGGTAAGTCAAGCAAAGTTACGTTCGACTTCACAAATATCATATCATATATCACAGAACCCAGATCTATTGGTCCCTTCGCATCTATTTGCACAATACCACTTATAATCACAGTAAACAATAGATACATAACAATAACACAACTATCACAGATATTCTCGCTTAAAGTATAACAGATAGATTCAGATCAAACGTGAATGTAGCATAAGAAAATAACGCAGTTACTTTCAGAGTTTAACATAGAACCATGCATAACATAATAGATATCATAGAGTCGCATTAACATATTCAGATATTCCAACAACCTTTAGCTTTCATTAATCCTTCAGATCCTTTTACAATACCCAAAACCCAACCTGCGTAAACAACTCCAGGGTCTGCACACAGCAAGACTAAGGAGCTCCATGCACACAACCAGTAGGAATCCTTTCCCCAATAACACAAACATATCTACTAATTTGTAATTCGCATCAATCTTAATTCATTTATTTCCTTACAACTCAATAAAGGTTCAACTACTTATATTACTTTAGCCTACGCATCCAATGGTTAACAAACCATGGTTTGCAGACTCTTGGTCTACCCTTGACCCACTTAGAATGCATTAGGGGATTTGACCCACCCCAAAACCCCTGCGTTAGATTAAATATAATAAAAAATATACAAAATGGACCAAATTCGCAGCTTTGTAGGAGACCTTGCTCCAACACTTGATGAGGAAGAAAAATCATATTGGAACCTCAATCTGTCATGGAACAAGAACTCGACAGCTACAAAATAGATCAGTTTCAGAGTATCTCATCAAGTGGAAGAATTTACCCACTAAAGGTTCCACATGGGAGGATGAGAATTTTATATTGAAGCATCCAGAACTACTCAAGTGTTCAGGACACCACTTTTTTGAAGGAGAGAGGCATGTTAGGGCACTATATTACTAGCATATTCCCATATTGTTGTTAGTGTAGCCCCCTTATTGTTATTGTTGTACCTCTGTAGTTCCAATATTGTTATTATTGTGCCCCACAGAAGCCCACTGTTGTTATTTTTGTGCCCTTACATTGTTATTGTTAGCTCAGCTAGGATTATAATTTAACCCATTGGACTCCTATATATATAAAGGAGGTATTTTCATTTGCATCATCCAAGAATAGTTAATTTATGTAATGTAAAGGAGGTTTCTCCCTCAAAGCGGTTGATTTCTAAGTTGTTGATCTCTCTTTTATTCTATTTTTTGTGCTAGTTTCATAACATCCTTTCTGCAATCTCCAATCCTACAAATATGTTCCATATGATCTCATAACTAATATGTGATTTACCTCTACCCTCCTCCTGAGAGAATTCACAACCATGTTCTCTTTACATTCAATGTACCTAATCTCAAATTCAAATTCACTAATCATGGTCAACCATCTAGCTTGTTTGGCATTTAGATTTGGGTGGTGAAATAAATATTTCAATCTACTTTGATCACTCATCAATACAAAACTTCTACCAAGAATATGGTGTCTCCACATATTTAATGCATGGACAATCACTGCTAACTTGATATCAAGTATCACATCGTTACGCTTGTGATATTTCAATTTCCTGGACTCATAGCACACCACTTATCCCTCCTGCATAAAAAATCCACCAATATTGTTTTGAAATAATTTATACCTACCAAAAACTATTTGTTTGGATCTGTAATATTTAAAATTGGATCATTTTTCAATAATTGTTTCAACTACACAAAATTGGCTGCACATTCCTCTTTCAATTCAAATTTCTTACCTTTCCTTTTCAAAGACGTAATGGGATAGGTAATTCGAAATAATTTCCTGATGAACCTCTTATAATAACCTTATAGTCCGATGAATGATATTACCTCATCCAAATTTCTAGGAGTTTGCCATTCCATGATAGCTCTTAGCTTTTCCAAATCCACTACTATGCCCTCATTGTAAACCAAATTCCCCAATTAACGTACCTATTTCTAAAATAAACTACATTTTCTATGCTTCACATAATATTGATTCTCTCTTAGTAATCTCAATAATTATTCTAAGTGTTCGACATGCTCTTCCCAATTGTCATAATATATCAATATAACATCAATGAATACAATAACAAACTTGTCCAGCTAAGGAAAGAACACACTATTCATCCAGCACATAAAAGTAGTTGGAGAATTAGTCAAACGAAAAGGAAGAAAAACAAACTCATAATGCATTTACCTGGTCCTGAAAATAGTCTTGTATATTTCCTCTTGTTTTATGCATATTTGATGATATATGTATCTCAAGTCAATCTTTGAGAACACTCCTACTCCCATCAACTACTCAAACAGATCATTGGTCCTTGACAACACATAAATGTTCTTGATGGTCACCTTTTTCAAATTCATATAATCGATGCAAAACCTAAGCGTACCATATTTCTTCAAAAACAACACTGGTGCACACCAAGGTGATACACTTGGCATGATGTATCCCTTGTCAAGCATTTCCTTCAACTACAAATTCAACTTGTAATATTCCAAAATTTTCATGCAACAAATCGGAATATTAAATTCTGTTGATTTCACTTAGGAGATGAATAAATGGGTAAGGAGGCCCATGCATAATGAAAATTTGAATAAAATCCCTCATAATGTGAAAAGGTATCAACATAAAAGCTAGATTTCATACCCTCATGTGTGAACAGGGACCTTTGCATGTGGACAAGGTCAAGTTTTACCAAGTCAACAACGTTGGGATAGGAGGTGGAGCTCATCTTGTGAGACATCGCAAAGATAGTGGGAGGAATATTCCTTGGTGGAGGAAACCCTAATGAGCATGGCCCAAGGTAAGAAGGCTCACACTTTTTTAAAAGGAGGGCGAGGCATCCATAGCAAGACATGTTATGAATGATATTTTGATGTGTCTGCTTATACTATTCTGCTTTCTTCAACTGTTTAGTTGAGAATTTTGTGCTGCTTAGCACAAGGAATTACTGTTTAGGGATTCCTTCTCTTTTCTTGAGAGGCCTCTTGAAGGAGTTTGTACTTAATTTCTCCACATCCAGGATTTAGGCCAAGCATCCTCCTTTAGCTACAACATTATTTCTATAGCAGTATAATGTTGTGTTGCACGGTGTTGCAGTGGGGCTTAACAACACCACTTCCATAGATTATTTTTAAGATGAGGGAGCCTCCATTCCTTTGGAACATCAGTAAGGAAGATCTTGGAGCAGAATTTCATATCTTGGAACTTGGCCAAAGTACTCCCATCACCTATAGCGTAGTCCCTTGCAGGAGCTGCATCATTTCTTACATAGTTGCAGTGTGAGGGTCAATCCCCTCAATCTTGATGTTACACCATTTTTTGGTCATCTAACCTATTATCATTAAATCGACCCAAGTACACCATGTAAGACCAATTTTACCCTAAGTAAAATTGCTTTCACTATGTAAAATAACTTAATAAAACACATTTATTAGGTTGTTTATGGTCTAAGCAGGAAACCCCAAGGGGAAATATTAAAAAAATCTATATTTGTTTGGTTTTCCTCATGGAATATTCAATTATACAGTAATTTAATTATTATTCTTGGTTATATTTAACCCAAAACAAGGAAATTAATTATAAAAATCCTTATTTATCTTATTATTTTCTAGGAATAATTATTTAAACCTTATTTAAATAATATTCCTTGTTAAATATGACTAAATCATTTATAAATAATTATTTATTTAATTATCATTCAACCACTTCCTTAAAATGATAAATAAATAAATTATTTATTTATTATTTACAAATAAAAGGATTTTACCATAGTCAAATTCCTTTCCCCTCCAACAAATATAATAAAATATTCCATAAAAGGTGGATCTAGATTTGGTTAATATTATTTTAATCATGCACTAAGATCTAGAAGGGCCTAATATTTTGTTATAAATAGAGGGGTTTTTCCTATCATTCATCACCTTTTGTTGCCTCTTAGATCACTCTGGATCTATACTCTTGGTCTGACTTTGAGCTATTATCATTGTAATATTTTCTATTATTTTCTTTGTGAGCTCCCTTTGAGTTCTATGTTTGTCTAGGTTTTATACACCAAAAATAGAGAGAAATTCTATATTTGAAGTGTTGAGGACTTCCAAGAACCCATCCCATTGAGGAGAATTGGAAACACCTTTCTTGTTTTCCTCCTACGTGCCATTAATATAAAATTCTTCAAAAAATATTGTTCTTTTCTTGTCTATTGGATGCATGGAGAAAAACCTTATTTTTACTGCTTAATGCCTTTTTATGCATAGATCTGGATTTTTGCAGCATTTGTCTTGATCAAATAACTGCAGATCTGAAGATATTAGCAGCCATATTTTTCTGTTATGGTTGTTTTTTATGCATAGTGAAAAGGGTATTTTTTCGTACACTTACACTAAAGATTCATCCTAACACTTGAGCTTGTTTCTTAGGGAAAGGGCTAACGCTTCTCCCGAAAATATTGTAAGAAGTATCCTCCTTAATTTCTTGTATTATTCAGTTGTATGCATACATATCTTTAGTTATACTACATTTTTCAGTTCCAGATCTGCAGATCTAACATATTGTACATTGTGCTTTCATGAAACCCTTGCCGAGTTATCTTTAGAATGTGTAAAAGGGGTTAGATCCCTAATTTCTTCATGCTTTGAGAAAATAAACTCAAGATATGATTTTTTTACCATATTACATCTTAAAACCTCATAAAATTATGTTTTGCATGCTTCAGAAATTCCTGTATAGCTTAAGTCATGGGATTTCAGTGTTTTTAAGTCATATTGGGACCGGGAGATCTTTTTAACTTGGCTAGAGTGATTTTTTTCTGATCCCTTTTTGTATGTGAGATGTATAATGTATAAAATAAGGGATCCAAGTCCCATTTCTCACGGTTATAGCGTAATTCCCTGAAAATAACATTTTTGGGGCACATATTGCTGCATTTCCCCACTTTGGGACAAAATAGTGGGGAATATTTCTTGTTTTTGTACATGTAATTGATGGCTATGTGATTCGGATTTATCTAGGAATGAAACAGAATAAACATATAACCATAAATAAAAAGATGTAGCGGAAATAACACTTCATTTCATTAATATCAAAGAACTGAAATTTTCTTACAGACAAAATGGAAATAAAACTAGCTAGGGCACTGGTAGATATCTCTGAGAAGAGATATGGCGGCTACCGGCCTCTGAACTGAGTTACAATGAGGCTCGAGGGCCTATTTATTATTTAGAAACAATGGGAAATCCTAAACAACCAAAACCCTAACCCTTGGAGATGAAGCGCCAAAACTATGGGCCCCGTTTGGGTAAATTGGTGTTTCAACTTCCCAGGGGCGTAACTTTGGCATACGATCTCCGTTTGACGCGTACCATACCTCGTTAGAAAGATCTATTCGAGGACTACAAATTTGGAACGGGAAACATCGGTCCATGGACCCATGTTGCCCTCCGTTTTCCCAAAAAACGTCGTTTAGGGCCTCAAAACGGCTCCGGAAGTTTAGGACCCGAAAAACTACTAAAAATAGTAAACTGTGCCAAAACTGAAAAACTGAAATAGACAATGGTGGAGCCCCAAGTGGAATAGGCGGGTGACCACCAATATCCACCTGGATCATTCCTCCCCCCTTAGGAAGCAATGGTCCCCATTGCGTTAAGTTCCTCCATGAGATGAGGAAATTTCTGCTGAACTTGGTCCCTGGTGAACCACTTTCCTTGGTGCAGGAGTTGGCCAGCTTTGACAACCCGATACAGTTGGATCTGCTGTTGACGAATGTTCTTGATTTGCATGTCCATGATACAATCTGTGGTGGCCTGTTCCATGCAGTCTGGGTTTAACTCTGTTGGTGTGAGTTGTTCTGCAATGTCCGAGGTGTCTAGTAGAGGTGGAAAGTAAGGACGAAGGCGATCCACATTGAAGACTGGGTGCAGACCAAGGAATGGTGGAATACTAAGCTCGAAGGCATTGTTACCTACAGCCTTGGTGATGGTGTACGGCCCGTATCGTAGCGGGCGAAGCTTGCGGTGAGGTCCAGTGAGGCGCTCCTTCTGCAAATGTAGCCATACTTTGTCGCCCACCTGGAAGTGGTGTGGCACCCGGTGTTGATCATGGCGTTGTTTGTACTTCGCATTGGCTCTGTCCAATATATCATGAACCTGTTGGCGGATGTGTTGAATGCACTCGATGAAGCTACTTGCTTTGTCAACTTCAGACTGGACATGAGCTGAATTGGCCTGAGTAGCTGCAAATGGCATGGCTACGTCAATGGGACATAGTGGCTGGAATCCCAAGCCCACCTGAAAGGGGCTATGGCCGATTGAACTGTGGAGAGCCCGATTATAACTATGTTGTACATAGGGGAGGCTCTCGTCCCATGTACGTGGATGCTTTGAATTGTACATGCACAGAATGTGTACAATCATTCTGTTGACGACCTCTGTCTGGCCATCTGTTTGGGGATGGAAAGTTGTGGACTTGGTGAGCTTGGTATCCAACCTCGACCAGAGGCTGGACCAAAATGTGCTGAGGAACTTGTTATCCCGATCTGATATTATAGACTGTGGGATCCCAAAGTGCACCCACAGTCGTTCAAAGAAGATTTTAGCAATGGCTTCTGCTGTGATATTCTTCTTGCAGGCCGCCATAATGGCCATCTTCGAGAATCTGTCGACGACCACAAAAACATATTCATTTCCCTGCTTAGTAGAAGTCAGGCCCTACATGTAATCCATGGATATGGATTCCCAAGGTCGACTAGGGGTAGGTAGAAGAGTATATAGGACTTTATTCTTGATGGTCAGTTTGCCAATGGCACAAGCAGTGCAGGCTCTGATGTGCTTCTCGACATCCTTTCAATGGTTTGGCCAATAGAAATACTTCTGTAGGATTGCTACTTTTTCTCAACCCCGAAATTCCCAGCGACTCGACTGTAGTGTGCTTCCCATATCATCTTGGCACGCTCTATTGAAGGAACACAAAGGTGTCCCATGTGACATAAAAGTGCATCTTGGAGGTGAAAATTTGGAATTTCGACGTGGCGGCATCTCGACGCTGCTCATCAAGATGTTCCAGATGAAGAAGCCGCTCTGCCAGACTAGAAGTGTCAGGAAGAAGCTCAACAGCCAGTTTAAGGGAAGGAATCTCGCATTCAATGGGAAATACGGATTCCACCCCGTGGACTAACTGAAACGGAGTAAAGCCAGTTGCAGTTTTAACTGACGTCCTGTATGCCCAGAGTGCAGGATATAGCATAATGTGCCAGTTGGATCTATATTTATCAATCGTCCGTTGAAGAATTGTCTTCAAGGACTTATTCACGGCTTCCACCTGGCCATTGGCCTGAGGATAATATGGAGATGAATGCTCCTGCCGGAAACCCAATTTAAGAGCCAACTCAGCCATCATACTGTTCTGAAAGTGACTGCCATGGTCAGTGACAATCTCTCTAGGTATACCGAAACGAGCAATGACTTGGTTGAAGAAGAAAAGAGCTGCAGTCTCACCATCGTTCCCAAAAGTAGGCATAGCTTCGGCCCACTTCGTAAAGTAGTCTACTGCTACGATAATGTACTTGTGACCTTTTGCCGAAGGCGGGTTACAAGTAGTATAATCCATACCCCACTTTGTAAAGGTTCCGACAGTAACGACTGGAAAAAGCGGAGCTGGATGAGCGCGCATTTTTCGAGTATACACTTGACAAGGATGACACTTCTTGACCGATTCAATACAATCTTTGAAAATCGAAGGCCAGAAGTAGCCAGCACGCAAAATCTTTTGGGCTGTAGCAAGCCCTGATAAATGACCCCCACAAGCTCCACCGTGAGAATCATTGAGCACAGCCTCAGCTTCTTCGAAAGTTAAGCAGCGTATTAGGATTGAATCAACCCCTCGATGGTACAAAGCATCACCAATAATCAGATAACTTTTAGCTAAGTAACGCAGCTTACAACGCTCATCTTTCGAAAAAGAAGAGGGAAACTTCGCATTCTGGAGATATACAATGATGTCCCCATACCAAGGATCTTGTGGAGAGATCAGAAACAAATGTTCGTCCGGAAAGGACTCATCATAGATCATCTCCTCTCCACAAGGCAACTCGGAGATCAATTCCGCAAAGACTAATGACTTCTTGGATTTGGCAGACAGGAACTCTAAATCAAATTCCTGTAAAATCACAATCCATCTATTATATTTGCCCCCAATCACTCGCCTGCTGAGGACAAACTGAAATGGATTGGCAGCTGCCAAGACATAAGTTTTGCGAAGAATAATATAATACCGGAGTCGCTGCACAGCATGAACTGCTGCTAAGGCTAATTTTTCTATCGGGGTGTATCGCAGTTCAGGTCCTACCAGTCCTCGACTAAGGTAGTAAATAACATGCTCAGCCAGAGCATCATCCTCCTGAACCAGAACCATACCAATGGTAGATTCTGCTGTAGCCAGATACAAAAGAAAATCTCTGCTATAATCGGGTGGACTCGGTAAAGGAGCAGAGGTCAATGCCTTTTTCAAGGCATCGAATGAGCGTTGAGCATAGTCGTCCCAAAGAAAAGGGACTCCTTTCTTCAACAGTCTCATATATCCCTTTGTAATCTCAGCATAGTTAACGATAAACCTCCGAAGAAAGTTAGACTTTCCTTGGAGACTTTGAAGTTGACGGATTGAAGACGGGGGAGGCAACCGAAGTATTGCCTCAACCTTGAAGGGATCTACCCTTATCCCTTCATTAGACACAATAAATCCCAACAGCCGACCGGATGTTACCGCGAAAACGCACTTGTTCGGATTCAAACGAATTTTATAAAAATGACATCTCTCAAATATTTGCCGGAGGTGTCCTGGATGATCCATCCTCTTTCGAGAATGAGCAGCTAGATCATCTAAGTATGCCTCGATAATTTTCTTGATGTCGTGGAAGGCGTAAGACATGGCCCGCTGAAAAGTAGCTCCAGCATTTTTCAGACCAAAAGGCATTTTCTTATATGCAAACGTACCCCAGGGACGAATAAATGCGGTCTTATGTTGATCTTCTGGACGGATAGTAATTTGATTGTAACCAGAAAAACCGTCCATGAAGGAAAAAATTTCGTTACCGGCACACTCATCAATAATCTGATCAATGAAAGGTGTGGGGTAATTATCTTTAGGACACGCCTTATTCAGGTCTCTGAAATCGATGCACACTCGAATCGTTCCTTGCTTTTTATCAACGGGAACGGGGTTTGAAACCCATTCAGTCAGAGGAACTGGGAAAATAAATCCCGCCTTAAGCAGCTTTTCAACTTCAGCTTTGATAGCTGCTGCCTTCCTAGGATTAACCGGACGAAGTTTTTGCCTGACCGGCTTAGCGTTTTCATACGTCTTGATCTCATGTTGGACGATAGATGGGTCTATGCCAGGCATTTCCTCATAAGACCAAGAAAAAACATCCCTATACTCTTTGAAGAGCTCGGTATAGATTTGAACTTCTTCACGGGAACATTCAGCTCCAATGAAAACGTTCTCGATAATGTTGGGATTCCTGGAGATGTTCACCGGGATAGTCGGAGAGATCACGGCCATGTTCCCTTCAGCATAAACCTGTGCTGGTGCTAAGGGGCTCAAGACTGGGTGAACAGGTCCAGGAGACTGAGGACTTGGAAAACTAGCTTCGACTTCGCTCAAGTCAGGTAGGAAGTAAGACCGATGATGCAAGTCATCCCGCGGTCTCTCTATACCTGTCATTGCTTCCAGGATGGCCTCTTCAGATGGAAGAGTTGTATCTAGACAATCCTGGGCAGAAGAAGAAGTAAGCGTCCAAGCCGGAGCCACATCACCATCCAACTCTTCCGGCGAAAGAGGAGCTGGATCAGACTCTGTAGTGTCAACAACAGACTGATATGCAATCTCAGCTGCAGAAATTGGGAATGCCATTCCACCCACTTTCCCTTCCTCCAAAGTGGCGGTTGGGGAAGGTAAGGTCCAAGGATCCGAAAAATAATGAGTTCGAAAGAACTCTCTTCGAAGGGGAGCCTTGGAGGATGAAATAGCATTGATAGACACCTTAGGAGGAGGAAGATCAAAAGATCCCATCAGGGAAGAATACATTCCCACTCCTAAATTCTCGATAGGCGCCTTGGTATTATCCAACTTAGGAACAGATGAGTCGGGAGGCGCATCCAGGTCTACAGGAGGACAGTCCAGTTGATCCACCGTGACTATCCTCCCTTCGTGGGGGAAACATACTATCCGAAATAGTGAGGATGCAATGGCATCCATATCATATATCCAGTTCCTCCCCAACAGAAGGTTGTAGTCCAAGGCTGCATCTACTACCTCAACCTCTATGTTAACGGTTTTGCCCCCAACACGGATGGGCAAAGCCGGGACAATACCATGGGGCCTATGAGAATGGCCATCGAATGCAGTAAGAATAGTGCTAGATGGAACAGCTTTGGGAGATCCTAGTGTCTTCCAGCATGCGAGAGACATCACACAAGTAGAAGCACCCTCATCAACGACCGTGCGAAAGATATTAGTCTTCCGGTACGACGATTTAATATGGAAGGCCATATGATGAGGAAGTCTCTTCTTAAAATTCTTCATATCAAAGGTAATCAGAAGAGAATTTTTCGGATCTATAGCTCCAATGGCAGTGAGCAAAGCACTGCGCTGAGCCGGACAAGACTGGAGTACCTCTAAAGCTGACATAGCACAAGGACTCTGCGCCAGATCTTCTACAATCGAGTAGTTCTGGGCATCCCTCATGTTCGGATTAATCGTTGACCGCTTAGAAGATGCTTTTGGCATCCGAGGCATAGACTCGACAGTTGGCTTCGTGATATGAAGCGGCTCAGTAGCATCAGAAACTTCCTTAGCTTTCGAAGATTCCTCTCCGCCATAATCACGGGATCTCGTAGCGACATCCACGTGAGCACTCATCATAAAGATATTCGATGGAATTTCCCCTTCGTGGGGACCTCCAGAGGAAGCCCCAGGATTCTGATTCGCGCCAGCAATTAATTGCTGCCCTTGGGGAAAAGGGTTTGTTAGCACAGCCTGGGAACTAGAAGAACCCTGCTGAGATAACAGGCGCTGAGCATCCTGAATTTTCGGGCAAAGGTGCGTGAGATGATCTCCAGCACAAAGCTTGCACGGAAACTTAACTTTCTTTTTCTCCTTTTGCCCTTCACCAACACGCTCGTTGGTCTTATTTGCATTGCCCTTCCCATTCTTGCCCTTCTTGTTGTTATTACGTCCCTTCTTCTTCCCATCGGACTGTTGATTTCCTTTGGGTTCAGAAGATTGGACAGCATTAATGGACAAAGACTGGGAAGGTGATGAATCAGCAGGCACAGCCTGACCAGAAGAAGCAGATTGTAAAGAAAACTGCTGCAATTGAGAAAGCAGGCTGGCTGCACTACTACTGACCGATCCGACAAGTCCGTCACCATGCGGACCGGGTTTGGGTTTCGATAGATCCACTTTGGAGCGAGGAGCATTGGGAAAATACTTGTAAAGCATGCCAGACTGAGAATAGATCAACTCTAACTGCTGGGCCCTAAAGATGGCCTGCTCCTCGGAATATACCCCCGACATGGATACATCCTTTGAAATATCTGACTGAAGCGATTTCAAAAACCACTCGAGAAGGAACTCACCTGGAATATGGGCTTTGATAAGCCTCTTCCTTCTCCTCCATTCATGAATATGATCAGAAATGTGAGTTGCCTCATCCTGCTTAAAATTAGCCAGGAGTTCGGTCCCAGCCTCATATCTGACGGGCAACTGAAAATGGTTAAGAAAAGTGACAGCCAGTTCTCCAAATGTGGCAAAACTGCCCCCAGTTAGCTCTATATACCACTTTGCGGCATTTCCAGTTAAGGTGCGCTGAAATAATCTCAATCTAATCGAATCGTCGATCAGAGAGTTGGATGAACACCATAAGTGGAATGTGGTGACGTGGTCTGCCGGATCTTCACCATTCTTACCTTCAAACTTAGGAATGTATGAAGGAAGTTTGGTTGGAACCGGAGGCCAAGCCGGACTATATCGAATCGGGTCATTAGTTAACTTCGCCAAGTCTGGCAAGTTTAACGTTGCCAGAAATGGTAATCGCGGCGGAGCCTGAGAATTCCATCCTTGATGGGATGGATTTCCCACATTCTGAAAAGAATAGCTTGGATTTGATGAGGCACCAGGCTGCTAGAAAGGACCCGTAGAAAATGGAGAAGAACCTCCTCCCCACGCCGAGTTACCAAGACTCAGACTAGTTCCCCCCGCTGAAGTATTGACTGAAGATGTAAGCCCCTGGTAGGGGTTCCATGCATTAGATAGAGGAGAAAAAGACTGATAAGCACTCGATGTAGGGAAAGAAGCATTCCCTGGATGACTCGCGATGAACTGATTCCCTGCCCCCGACGTTACAAACATAGGATTCCACCCCATAAAAGCGGTCGAACTTGGCCCCTGAGCCCAAGGATTAAAACTTTGGGTCTGGGACGTAAAAGGAAACGACCCTAAAGAAGGATTGGGACTAGGAATATGCCCAGTCCCAAAGGGGAAACCCTGGAAAGAAGCTGATCCACTAGCCATGTTGGACATGGGCGTAGATCCAGCTGCACCGGCGGTAAAGGAAAAAGAGGGATTTCCAGCAATGGACATCCCTGAAACAAAGGGACCAGATTGAGAAGCATATGCTTGGGTGAACCCAGAGCCAAACATAGCGGTGCTAGAAGCACTCGAAGATAGAGCAAGAGTGCCCCCTGCCTCGACAGAAGCAGGGGTCTGAATGCCCGCAGCACTCACGGTAGAAGCCGCGTTCCCGGTCGTGGCCATCGAAAGATAAGAAAGATATGGAAGATCCGGCGGTCTCTCAGACTCCGGTCCGACGTACTGAATAACAAACGGATGATCAAGAGGAAGAGGAGATGGACATGTAGCTGCAGGCTCAGGTATATCTTCTATCTGAAAATCTTCCTCCTGAGGAAACAATACTCTCGAGGTGAGCGGAACGCTCCTCTCGGAACCGACACCGGAATCAGCAACGAAACCTTCAGACCTTAGTGGAGGATCTCTCTCCACAGCGTCAGACTCTACGGGGTGAAAACCACCTGCTAGATCGCTCCTACGCCTTCTCGAAGAAGGCTCTGCACTCTCGGGAGATAACCCCCGGACTCTCCTCGAACGTCGAGGCGCTTGATCAACCACTTTTACAAATTTATTATATTAGACTCAAGAAAAGTGAAAAGCTAGGCAAGCTAGGAGCAAAGAGCACACACTAAAATCAAAAACCCTGAGAAACAACAAGCAAACAGCCTCCAAGTATTTCCGCTCCGGGTGATGAGGACCGGACACCAAAATACAGGAAAGCGAAGTATAGGACCTTCCGAAAGCAGTCTGGGATGATTAGGGCCCAGAACAACTAGCGAAGGTATCCGAAGCAGTTACGCCGACCTCCTAACAACAGCCTTTGCCGGCTCAAGCACCCAAGCTTCGCAAGGGCACCCCCCAGAAGTACTGCTGGAAGTGATGCGACGTATGCCTCAGGTACCACGGGTATTCCCCCCCGCAGTCACCTGTGTGGAACCTAGGAACAGCAACTATGGACACCAATCCGTATCAGAAGCTGGGCGGAACGGTCTTGAGGTTAGATTCAGCTAATCGGAGGGGGTGTATCCCTCTTCTTAACCTTCACTTCCCCTCGCGCTTGACTCTCGGATGAGAGCTTTCCCAGTCCACCTCACGGAGTTGGATTTCGCTCAATTAATAAACTACTATGTTTGTTTGAGCGGCCTTGGAGAGTTAACTCTCCTCTCTCCTATTCCAAGGCCCTACAACCTAGCTAGTTGGTGATTGACACTTAATAAAACTTTCTAGTTGATTTTAGATTAAATCGCTTATTTTAAGGGCTGTTGTATTTAGTCACAAGGATATGGAGTTGAAACCAATGATGTTCTGACGCAAAAGAAATTAATAAAAACCTGACTACATGCACATGCAGTTCTTTGTCTTTCGATGAAGAGAAATTTCTATGTAAGTTCTACGAGACTAAAATGTATTTTTCTTTTCGAATTACAAACTCACACGCACAAAAAATTAAGAAGCTAACTAAATGATTCAATGCACCTAATGCAAATGACCACTAGCATGTAAATTCTAAGATGCAGAAAGTCCCTTGAAACAAGGTGAAATTTCCCAAAAAGGCTCCTTCAGTTTTAACTCATCTTTTGATATCCAGAAAGCCAATTCTTGCAAACAAGAACTCTCAATATAAGACACCAAAATACTCAACAAGAATAAGAAATCAAAAGACACCCTCTCCTCAAAATCAAGCTAAAAACTAGAAGCAAGAAACTTCGCTAAAGTCCCAAAAGATGAAGCCAAACGAAAATGAAAAAGGCAACAACAAAAACAAAAACAAGAAAAAATGTTTTTTGAGTTTTTGATATGCAAAAACAAAAAGCAAAACAAATGTTTTTGGGCTTTTTAGTTTTATAAAACAAGAGCTTCAAGAAAACCAAGAACAACTATCCCAATCTAAGCCAAAACGAGACCGAATTTCAAGCATAAACTTCAACTATGCCCCCAAACCTTATAAAGCTAATGATAGCAAGATCAATAAGAGCAATGGAAGACTAAAAAACTCAATCAAACAGCCAAGAGAAATAGTGCAAATTCGTTGCAACACAAAACTCCAAAGAAACAAGAAAAGTTCTTCGAAAAATGCAACAAAACCCTAGCTTATGAAACTCAAGAAAACCAATCGAAAACAAAGCAAAGAACGCAATGCAAAGCACAACACAAAGATAGGAACGAGTCAGTGAGCAGAAGCTCTCTGTTCTGGTAAAGCAGAACAGCCAAGAACGCTCAGAAAGCGATCTTGGAACTCAATCCAGGAGTGCTAGCACCAACAAGAACACTTCGCCAAAAAGATCATTTTTCGGACAAACGAAAGAGAACCAAGACTTAAAACCACTTCTGTCACACTCCAGTAAGTACAAAGACACTGCAAACACAGGCCTCCACAGCCAGAAAAGACCAAAAACACCCGAATCTTGAAATTTCAAATTCAGCCTAGGTATACGCGACCTTGCAGTTATGCAACAGGCGTGTATACGCGTCTGTGTTGAGGGAAACCCGCGTATACGCGGTTCCTTCTACACAAACTCGCGGGTATACGCGACTGTGTGCAAGAAAAACTGCGTATACAAAGAAATATAATGAAAAATAAAAAGTACAAGCCTGGGAAAGGTATAAAAGCTTCAAACTGACTGCAAGAAAGCAAACTGGACTGTAAAAGACAGAAGAAACTGTTGGCAACCTACCAAACAGCTGAAACAACCCAACAGGAGAATCACGAAAATGTGATCCCCAGCGGAGTCGCCAGTTCTGTTTCGGGGATTTAACACCCTAGAGGTTGGTTGGGATTCAACCTCCACAGAGCAGGGGCGTACTACTTAACAGAGACTCACACGATCATGCACATTCATAAAAACGAAATCGAGTAGAATGAGGAGTTTACCCGTTGGTCCTACGTTTGAAGTAGATCCACGTGGAGTTCAAACTCCCTGCAACCGTCCTTCCTCTTTCACCTGAAATACAAGAAGAAACCAGCACAAAGGACAAGTTGTACGGTATATTTCTACTCTATATGTTAGTGAGATTCATATAAAACATTAAATAAATCATCATGAATGCTTGTATAACAAATATTCTTCATACATTAAAGCATACACTAACACGTTTATTTCGGGAACAGCATGATACTTCTGTATTTATAAAAATAGTACGTACAAAAGTAAGTGGAGAGATCACCTGATCCTTCCAAGGCCTTCGCAGACCGTCGTCCGGATCCGTCCAGCCCTTGCCTCGCTAAGACTCCTTCCAAATGAGTGCACACGAGATAACATATAAAGGGATGTGTATCTCAAGGAAACAAGGGGTTTCCTGAAATGAACTGGGAAAGTGCAGGAGGCACGGGGAATCAGACTTGGATAGGGAACCAACAGAGTATAATAATAATAATTCTCTCTCCCCCTTAGGCCATACATATGAGGTCTTTTTATAGTCCCTCCAAGTAGTTTCAGCAGTTGAAAACAGTTGGCCACGGGCTGGGGTGGTTGAACTACCTGAGTAACCATCAACCCAACGCGAAATTAGGGATTTTTATATATTTTTTAATCATTAAAATGGCATACGCGGAAAATTCTAGCTGTACTCGCGTATACACGCGGAAAAACACGGGCATAGTCGCATATGGAGGATTTTCCACTGTTTTTAAGTGAATTTGTCCAAGTCTGTAGGAATGGGTGCCCATAAAGCCATGAAGCAATCATGAATCATGTCAAGGTGAGAAATGATGCTATAACAGTACCCCTCAAGAGTGCCTTGTAAGTTTGTCCGAATTCTGGGTCACTCTCATAGAGAAGCGGCCAATCAGAAGTCTCATGCCCACAAGAGTTGAGCATAGTGGTGAGTGCCACGATCGGTGGTCGGCTGAGGCAGTCTGCAACATGACTGGTGCTACCCTTCTTGTACTTGATGTTCAAATGAAACTGTTGCAGATATGTGGACCACTTCTAATGGCGATCATTCTGTAACTTCCCTTGTGTCTGTATGAACTGTAGGGGCCTGTGGTCTATGTGGATGATTGTTTCCTTCCCCAAAATGTAATGCTTCCATTGTCGACAAGCTTGCACAATGGATTACATTTCTTTGTCATATGTGGGGTACTTGCGAACTGTGTCAGACAATGTCTCACTGTGAAATGCCACTGGATGTCCCTGTTGAGTAAGAACTGCCCCAATAGCATAGTTAGAGGCATATGTATCCATCTCAATTGGCTGTTGCAAGTCTGGTAAAGTGAGCACTCGGGCAGAACAGAGGAGATTTTTCAATTCTGTGAACGCCTTCTGTTGAGGTTCCGACCAAAAAAAATTTTCTCTCGCTCCTCCCTTGGTGACTTGACTCAAGGGCCAAGTGATATGAGAGAATCCCAACACGAACCTCCGGTAGAAATTAGCAAGACCCAGAAAGCTGCGAAGCTCTGTTATAGTGGTTGGGGCTGGCCAATCCCGAATGACTTGGATCTTGGCTGGATCCACATGCACCCCCCTTTCATCGATAATGTATCCCAGATATTGAACCTGGGTCATGCCAAAAGTGCACTTCTCCAAATTGGCACACAACTTGTGTTGCCGCAGTGTTTGGAGGACTTGTCGAATGTGGTGAAGGTGCTCTTCCCAAGTCTGGCTGAAGATCAGAATATCATCCAAGTACACCACTACAAATGAGTTGGTGAATGGCCGCAAGATGTCATCCATCATCCTCATGAAGGTGGCGGTAGCATTCGTCAACCCGAAAGGCATGACCAGCCATTCGAAAAGGCCTTCCTTGGCTTTGAAGGCAGTCTTCCACACATCAGAGGGTTCAATTGGTACTTGGTGATACCCAGACTTCAGGTCGATCTTGCTGAAATATTTTGCACCTTTGAGTTGGTCCAGAAGGTCATCAATCCATGGGATTGGGTACCTATTCTGGACAGTGATCTTGTTCAGCGCCCGATAGTCAATACAAAGTCTCCACGTCCCATCCTTCTTCTGTACCAACACGATCGGGCTCCCACAGGGCGATGAACTTGGTCTAATGTGACCTTTCTACAACAGCTCTTGAATCTGCCTCTTGATTTCATCATTCTCCAGAACAGAGCGGCGATAGATCGGTCCATTGGGTAGCGGCGCACCTGGGGTCAGATCAATCGGGTGCTTGACCTGACAGTGCAGAGGAACCCCTGTGGGTGAGGTGAAGATGTCCCCGTACTCCTCCACAACCTTATCCATTTTTTGTTGTCGTGCAGAGGGGCCCTGTCTGGAGGTCGTGGCCACAGTCTTCTTCTTTCCCTGGGGGCGGATCATCAGGAAAACGAATTTCCTGGTTTGGGAAATGAGCTTACTGCATTGTTTTGCGGTAACCAAAGAGATAGCGGCAGGAGGTGGTACCTCTGGTATCCTGTACAACTTATTTCCCAAAGTAACAATAACAGCACGAGGTCGAGACTCATACACAGCATGACGCTTCCACAAGTATGGTTTTCCTAATAATACATCAGAAACATCAATAGGAGCAACGTCACATAGTACCTCATCCGTGAAGGGCTTGATGTTATAGGGAAGGCGACACTGCCGGCTGACGCGGAGATCTCGTCCTTGGTGAAGCCACCCGATGGTGTATGGATGTGGGTGAGCTGTGGTCGGCAAGCCCAACCGCTTCACGGCGTCTGCTGAAATGAGGTTCTTTTGGCTCCCATTGTCGTCAATGAACTGTACCGGGGAGCCCTTTACCCACATCTGGGAGTGGAAGAGACGTTCCTCCTCCTCTGGATCTTCCGGTTCCTCCTTTTGGATCTTTGCAGTGGCAACAGTGGCGTTGGGCTCCGCATCAATAATCTATTTCCCTTTTTCATTCACCTTTTCAGGTTCTGATTCGGAGTCAGAGCATGCATCTGACTCAGAAGCCCTCATCTTGGCCACTAGCGACTGCTTGGCCCGACACTCACTTGTGTTGTGAGTGGAGCTCTTATGGAACTCACACCACTTTCCCGTGTCCTTCTTTGGCTTTGTGGTGCTGTTCTTTTCTTGTGGCTTCGATGAGTTTTCTTTAGCCACCATGCCTTGGCTCTGTCCTTTGTTCTGCAGTTTGGAAGCACCTTTCCCTTGCTTTTGATTCGTAGATCCAAAGTCTCACTTCTTCTGCTTGAATTTCTGCTCAATCTTGGTAGCATACCGGTATGTCGTACCAAGCAAGGAGATGTCGAGGAACTCCATTTCCTCTTGAATGTATCTTTGCAGACAGCTGCGATACTTTAGCACCAGATGTTTCTCTGAATCTTTGATACCCAACTTTGTGCGCAGGGTATGGAACATATTCGTTAGCTCATGCACATCTTGATCCCTTTGTTGTCGCAGCGTGGTCCATTGTATGTACTTGTCCTCATAGCTCCCCATGGGATAGTACTGTTCCTTGATGGAATCTCGGAAAGAATTCCAAGTTGGTACGGCCAAGAACAGAGAGGGTTCTATCTGGTCCTTGTTCTCATAGTAGGTTTCCCACCAGTCCTTAACATGGGGGGTAGCTTTGAGGAGTGCAAAAATAATCTTCTCTCGGTCTGAAAAGTCATGAACCGAGAAATATCCTTCTAACAGATTCAACCATCTATCTACGACATCTGCATCTATCTGACCCTCAAATATGGGAATGTCAAAATTTACTTGTACCTTAAAAGGAGTCGCACCTCCAGAGTGGCTGTGGGATTCAGATGCGTCGCCGGTGGGTAGCCGTTGAAGGATTTGAGCAAAGTTATCCATCATCACGTTCCTTTGTTTTTCGAGGGCCTCCTCGAGCAATATTTTGATAGGATCTCCTACTCCCTCATCTTTCTTTTCATCCCCCATGGGCGTCTGTCGAGGTTTGCGAGGCTGATCTTGCAAAGGTTCCACCAGATCAAGCCCTAGCTCCTTATACCCCGACCTCATTGGGGAAATGCAAAGAAGGATCGATAAAAAGCAGACCCCTATGATACCACTGATCCGGATTTATGCAGGAATGCAACAGAATAAACATATAACCATAAATACAAAGATGCAGCAGAAATAACACTTCATTTCATTAATATCAAAGAACTGAAATTTGCTTACAGACAGAATGGAAATAAAACTAGCTAGGGCGCTGGTAGCTATCTCTGAGAAGAGATGTGGCGGCTACAAGCCTATGAACTATGTTACAATGAGGCTCGAGGGCCTATTTATTATTTAGAAACAATGGGAAATCCTAAACAACCAAAACCCTAACCCTAGGAGATGAAGCGCTAAAACTATGGGCCCCGTTTGGGTAAATTGGTGTTTCAACTTCCCAGGGGCGTAACTTTGGCATACGATCTCCGTTTGATACGTACCATACCTCGTTAGAAATATCTATCTGAGGACTAAAAATTTGGAATGAGCAACATTGGTTGGTCCATGGACCCATGTTGCTCTCCGTTTTCCCAAAAAACATCGTTTAGGGCCTCAAAACGGCTCCGGAAGTTTAAGACCCGAAAAACTGCTAAAAATAGTAAACTGTGCCGAAAGTGAAAAAATGAAATAGACAATGGTGGAGCCCCAAGTGGAATAGGAGGGTGACCACCAATATCCACCTGGATCACTATGTGTTCCATAAAAATTTAATGACTTATTTCTCATTTCTATTCCAGTTTTGTGTTCATGTATTGTTGCATCCCCATTTTGGGTTATTACAATGATATCAGAGCATAATCTTGGTTCAGCTTGTGAGTTCCAACCATTATTCTATCAAAATAATAAGGAGACAAAGAGAAGAAGCAAGATCAGAATAATGAATGGAATGAGCTTTGTCTCATCACTTTTCAGATCTATAAAGAACCTCTCCAAGGAGGTTAAGCAGACGAAGGAGAAAAGATGCAATGGAATTCCTAGAGGGTTTGAAGAAGAGGAAGGGCCATGCACTTATTATTGTTAAAGAAGATAAGACAAGAAGCATGAGGGAAACTTGGAATCTGAAATTCGAAGTGAATACCTTGCTGAATACAAATATAAACCTAGAGACTTCAAGGAGACTCTAGCTTTACCATAGTTCATTTAGCTCGAGGAAGAAAGGAGGCCCTACAGCAACAGGATGATGAGAGGTAATAGATTTCTATTTTCCACTTTTGATGGGTCAATCACATGTGCTACAAAGGCTTGAGTGATGAAGCTATAGGCATTCTTCCTACTACATCCAGTAGTAGAGAGAGAGGCTATAGAAATTGCAGCGTTGCACCTTGAAGGTGAAGAAAACACTTGGTGGTTTAGCCATTTGACCCATGCAAGACTGACTACTCTTGCTGAGTTTTCTCAAAGGATGATCAGGAAATTTGGAAAAGAGAAATTAGAGGAGGAGAAACTCTCACCACCATTGGAAGAGGCATGTACCAGTGTTGTTATAACCCTTAAGGAGCAGCCTTCATCTTCAGCAGTTTGGGAAGCCAACACATATGAGGAAGGAACTCTTTCAGCCCTACAAGAAGATTCCAAATTTTACCAAGGTATGCTTAAGTTTCCATCTCTTGTCATTTTAGAAAATATTATGGAGGGATCTACATCATTGTATACTGCTGATTTAGAGAAAAATAATTTCACTGTGTTGTACAAGAGCAGTAGTGAAGAAAAGAGGACCCATTCCTTATGGGAGCAATTAAATGGAAGCTTCATTCATGAAGCAATGGAGGAATAAGTAATAGATGGTAGACATCTTGAGATGAGAAATATTCTCTCCTTTCCAGATGACCCTTTCTCAATGAGCATTCCCCAGCTCAAAGAGAGACTTCTACCTGTAGCAAATACATAACCTTATTGGTTTTGGAAGGCCATTGGATAGGACAAGGTCACATGGAGAGATCTCATTTGGAGTGCATTTCAACACATCATGGAGTGCTAATTTCTTCAACAATTTGATGAGGTTTTTCCCTCATCACACTTGGATCCTTATGGATTCAAGAAGGACATTGATGAGACGTCCTCTCTAGAAGATCTCCAACGAGTTGCATTTCAACATCCCATGAAATGCAAGAGAAGAAATTTGATTTGGGGGGATGGTAGTATTCTTTGGAGGAGTAGAAATATGAAGAAGGGTAGGAGACATCCACAGGTGGATGAATGGATGTGGATGGAGAGGAAGACACTAGAAGGCTACTTTAAAATTTATAACACTAGGCAGTATAACGCTTGGCTGCGTTGGCTACTCTTGAAGGAGTTTGGCCATCATGTGACATATCCTCTTTCTAAGGGTATGTGGGTGGAGGAAGTTTGGCAGGATACTTGCATCATGAGGTAGCAGGGAGTATGGACACATTTTTTTGATACAAAATTCTTCATATCAATCACTACTTTTTGACCACATGATTTGTGTGATGGAGGTATGAGGAGGAAACAAAATCCATTATTTCTTGGGTTGTTCTTAGGAAAGCATGGGAATATTTGCTCTCACAATTTGCATGATGTTGCAGGAGTAGGAGATGGCACTATCATGGTGCAAATGGGCTACTCCTTGGCCTTAGATGATCAAGAGGTACTTCCACCTTAGAAGGAACTTCCTCTATGTAACAGCATTGTGAGAGATGTCTTAGACAATGGGCGTGTCAAAGAATGGAGCTATGAGTTGGATGGAGCCTATTTGCATAGGACAACAACGTTGTCACTTTGGAGTTTGAGTTTATTGATGGAGTGTCCCCAGGATCAATTCACATTTGATGCACTTGGTGGACAAGGAGGAGGTGAGAGAGATGGAGTAGTTGATGGAAACATCTATTACAGAGATATGATCTTCTTAACTTGGGTTTCCAAGCATAAGAAAGGTGATCTTCATGCAGCACATGGTTCATTCCTCTTCATGGGAGTGTCTCATACCACTATGGAGTATTTATTCATATACATCTTCTTACTTCCAATACATGGTAAGAATCTTGATTGTCTAACATGGTATTTGCATTCTTTTACCATTACTATTCAGTGCATTGTTCCACAAGAGGGAAAGCTTTTCATTGAGCTCCATGGTCAACATTGGGCCAAATTGTATGATGGAGACAACCATCTTTTATATGGCCTTGGGAAAGTGTTTTATCCTTTCATGTATGTTCATTTGATGTACCAAACCATTTACTATTCATCATTAGATGTAAGGACATACATAATTATCCATGTTTTAAAAAACAACTTGCCATACTATTTTCTGAAGCAGTAGTTTGGAAAATTGAACTGTGACTTCTTGGGAAACTGTTGGTACTTTCCAGCACCACATGAAACCTTCATTATTTCCCTAATTGAGATTATAATAATGATTTCATTTGCTAATATTATTCTTATCTTTATGGGGAACATGATTAGGAGAGAGACACATGGGTTGGATGTGTCCTTTTGGGAAGAGGATTCCAAAACTTTCTTCATTACATGTTCTAATGGGAGCATGGGAGGATATATGGCCACCACAACCAAACACTTGTTTCTTTATGAGGTGGGCCATGAGATTGATGGGATGCCATATGGTGATGATTTCATATTCATCACATATAGAATGGTCTGGGCCAGCATGATTCATAACGTTGGAGAGGAGATATTTGGAGGTCTAGTATTCATCTTGCCACTTGAGGGAAATATTATTGCAGCCCAAGATCAACATATACTCTACACTTATCCTAAGTGGAGAGGAGGAAAACATGGGGTAGGCTATTTTTTCTACCATTTTCATATTTTCATCCCACCTACATTGCATGATCTCAAGGTGGAGAAACATTTTCAGGAGTTTCCATGTTGGGAGGTGACTCATTTTGTATGGATGATAGCTTGGGGATGGAGGATCCACATGGGAATGAAGTTTCCAAATACATTTCAGATCCCATACCCCAAGGAGACCTCTGGAAAACACCTTATTTCCTTCTTGAGTACTCTATTGGTCCATGTTGATAACTATTTAGCTAACTTGCATGCTTGGGAGAGGCAATATGGAGATTCATTGATGAGACAACATCTCATTCCTTTGAGGAGTTCATCATATGTGGATGCTACAGTAGGAGGAGGGGAGAATATTTAGTTCTATCCTTGTAGTTTCTTGAGGATAAGCAACATTTGGGAGGGGAGGAATGTAATATTCCAACACTTTCATGCAGCAAATTGGAATATTAAATTCTGTTGATTTCACTTAGGAGATGAATAAATGGGTAAGGAGGCCCATGCATAATAAGATTCTGAATAAAATCCCTCATAATGTGAAAAAGGATTGACATAAAATTTGGATTTCACACCCTCTTGTGTCTATAGGGACCTTTGCATGTGGACAAGGTCAAGTTTGACCAATCAACAACATTGGGATAGGAGGTGGAGATCATCTTGTGAGACAGGTCAGAGATAGTGGGAGGATGATTCCTTGGTGGAGGAAACCCTAATGAGTGGGGCCCAAGGGAAGAAAGCTCACACATGTTTAAAAGGAGGGAAAGGAAGCCATAGAAAGACATATTATGAATGATATTTTGATGTTTCTACTTAGACTATTCTACTTTCTTGAACTATTTAGTTGATATTGTTGTGCTTCTTAGCACAAGCAATTCTTGTTTAGGGATTCCTTATCCTTTCTTAAGAGGCCTCTTGAAGGACTTTGTACTGAATTTATCCACATCTAGTCTTGAGGCTAAGCATCCTCATTCATCTACAACATTATTTCGGTAGTAGTATAACGTTGTGTTGTAGGGTGTTGCAGTGGGGGTTCACAACACCACTTCCATAACTTGTTTTTCAGAGGAAGAATCCTCCATTCCTTTGGAAGATTAGTAAGGAAGATTTTGGAGCATAATTTCATATCTTGGAACTTGGAAAAAGTACTCCTATCACCTATAGTGTTGTCTCTTGTAGGAATTGTGTCATTTCTTATAGAGTTGCAGTGTGAGGGTGAATCCCCTCAATCTTGAGCTTGTTTCTTAGGGAAAGGGCCAACTCTTCTCCCAGAAAGCTTGTAAGAAGGATTATCCTTCATTTCTTGTATGATTCATCTATATATATACATTTCTTCACTTATACTATGTTTTTCAGATCTAGATCTTCATAACTAACATTTTGTACTAGTGATTTTATGAAACCCTTGCTGGGTTATCTTTAGAATGTATAAAAGGGGCTAGATCCTCATTTTTCTTCATTATTTGAGTAAATGAACTCCATATCTATTGTTTATACCATATTGGATCAGAAACCTTCATAAAAGTAGACTGTGCATTCTTTAGAAATTCATGTATAGCTTAAGTCATGGGATTTTAGTGTTTTTAAGCCATATCGGGACCGAGAGATCTATTTAACTTGGCTAGAGCATTTTTTTTTTCTTTGTTTCTGTATGTGAGATGTATAATGTATGATATAAGGGATCCAAGTCCCATTTATCATATTTATAGCATAATTCAAAGGAAATAACGTTTTTGGGGCACATATTGTCGCATTTCCCCACTTTGGGACAAAATAGTGGGACATATTTCTTGCCGCTGTACATGTAACTGATGGCTATGTGTTTTATACAAATTTTATGAGTTATTTATCATTTTTATTATAGCTTTGTGTTCATGTATTGCTGCATCCCCATTTTGGGTTATTACAAAACTATACTAACTATGGTGTGTTCATCATTTATGGTGCCTTTCATGCTCGTGATGCCCCTGGTGCCAACTCAAAAGAAAATTCCACTTCCCTGTGAGGTAGAAACTATGAAATTTATGTGGGGAATACATTTTTAAATTGTTGTAAAACCAGGTACATTATCAATACATCAACATCCTATACCTCCTTGGCCTTATCACTGGAAATAGGTATCGCAAATAACACACATGCTTTCCTGTGACTACGATTTTCTTGCTTAGAGGTGACCATTTTGACTTATTCTTCCTTCTTCTTACCTTGTAATATTCTCTACTCTCCATTTTCAAGCAAGCACTCAATAGCCTTTTCATAATAGTTCACATTGGTCCTGTGAAGATATAGCAAATCCATACCAAACAACATGTTGTACGATCCCAATGAAATTATATTCAAATGTGATGATGTAGGAATACCATTCAACTAAAATGCACAAACTCTTACCCAATGACGAACTCTATTTTAGCACATGTAGGTAACTATACTAATCAAGATTCTCCATGGACTTCTTTATTCAAACCATTATCCACCAGTTCAAAATTAACATAACTATAATTAGATCTAGGGTCAATCAAAATTGACACAACTTGATCACAAAGCTTACCTTCCAAATTGATGATAGATTCCTGGTGATATGCATGCATCTTATCCAACATTGCATAAATCCAAGGAATATTGTGTCCAACATCCCCCACTATTTATACCTCTTAATCACTGTAGATATGTGGTCTACCGCCTTGAATTTGTGGGAAACATCTCCTATTATTCTCTCCTCCATAAGTATAAAACTACAAAGGCTTCCCACCATCACCCTTGTTCTTCTCCTCGGACCTAAATCCTTGTGCTCTATCAGATGTATTGAACTTCTTAGGCGGTGTTGCATTCTCCTTGTTACTTGTGTCTTGAGTTCTTGTTCACTTATTATCCCTTTTTACTTTATTATTATCATTACCTTTCCTATCATTCTTAGTTTCATATTTGTGATTTGATTTCTCATAACAATTCTTTAGCTCCCCGATGGCTTCCTCCAATGATCTTGCCTCATCGAACTCAATATTGTCCTTAAATTCTACCAACAACCCATTGATGAATCTTTCAATCTTCACCTTCTCCTCCATAAGAAAAGGCACACACCTCAATAACTCCAAGAATTTTCTAGTGTACTCCTCATTGGTCACATATCCCATATTTAACTTATAGAATTATTTTTTCCTATCATCATAGTATCTCTCTCATAGATACTTCTTCCTAAAAAGTCTCTCGAACTCACTCCAAATCAAATCCTATTCCAAAATTCCTATGAAATTCTTTACATATTCCCACCAAATGATTTATTTACCTTTAATACTAAATGTGTCTATTTTAGCCTTCATGTTCTCTGAGTAATCATGCAATTTGAAGGACTTATTCATTCCTAGCAACCATGCTTTGGAATCTTGCGACTTCTTCACTTCTCCATCAAATGCAGGTGGATTTTATTTCTTGAGCTCATCATATAAATATCCACTATCATGTTTCATGTAAGGATTATAGTGATGATGACCATGGTACCTATTTGAACAAAAACTCGAGTAAATACCATGCCCATTTCCTCGCCTATCAGGTGCATCCAAGAAACGATGATCTTTGACCATGTCATCTCTATCCAATTTTTTTCCACCATGTGACCTCCTATCATAGGCTCCATTAGTAATATCCTCTTGTCCATGATTGATTCTAAGCAGTCCTTGTATCTTCAAGTCTAAAAATATTTGAAGGATAACTGCATTAACTTCTAATTTTTTCTCTTATGCCCTAGAAAGTCTCTCTTGCGATTGAATGATTTGGTCATTATGTTCTTTGCAACTTCATATTTCTGCCTTCGAACTTATCAAAGTGGTTGTTATGTGAGGGGAGTATTCATCACCATGTTGCTAATCTGATCTATAGGGGGAATCGCATGAACTATAGTCTCCCATCTTGTTATTCATCTATGATCTTCTCTTCCTACAAGGTATATCAGGTCAACTAAACTAAATCATAAAAAAATTAACATACCTTAGTTTACTTCAAGGGAGGATATATCATCTGCAAGTTCAACCATATTATCATAATATATGTATAATCATAGTCATCATAAATATATAGAAATAATATCAAGCACCATCCCAGTTAACATGCATGATGCCACAACTAAAACATTAACTAGGTACAGTACATGCATAATAAACATATGTACGACACACATGCATTAAAAATACATATAAACATTGACCTGCATTCATGATGACCACATCCAAAAATAATGTCATAAACTTCTACATGACATCACAATGGAAAACATGACCACCACCATGCATACACAACAAGAACAAAGACCACAAGCAAAAGGATACATATGCAACTGATTAGTACACATGACAACAAATTCATCCAAGGATAACATAAACCAAAAATCACCCAAGGAGAACAAAAATATGTTTCCATATCACTATGTAATAAAATACTCCCACATTTAACTAATATAACTCGTCCACCAAGTTAAATATGTGACGGAGATTTAATATGAAATGATTCAACTCCCCATTTATAATTAAGGAAGTGGAACTGACATGATAAGGCCAATCTGACCCTCCTAAGGAGCTACATAACCTTCAAGATGAAACCAACACCTTAAGGTGTCCAACTTCTGAGAGCGATTGACTTTTCACCGACCTAGAGTATCATTTGTTCCCATGACAAGGCATGGATGCGACTGGGACTCTCCAGTAGCTCCCACAGTAAGGAATCCATGTGACTATGGCCTTCTTTATGTAGTTTTATGCTAGCGACCCTAGATTCCGAGCCACTTTGTCAGGGTCAGGTCTCATGCCACTTCCTAGAAATTCATGAAGCTTCCAGAAATGATAATTAACACTGAGATAAGGTTACTAATAAAAACACTTTAACAAGGACATGATCCGACAATTACTGGCCACGATAGGCATTTCGACAAACATATCATCAACATGTAATCTACAGGTCTCAACAACATATCGAAGCATAGGGGTCTCATATTTATCTAGGAATAATCAAGGAGGAATGATGTATCCTCCCAATAGCTACATTTTTATATATTAGGTCATTAATTCATTACTATTTCATCTACTAACAAAAGCATGATAGGAGCCATACATCATGATTAACATAAAACATGCTTATATCTATAAAATAACCAAAGATATATCAATGCTGAAACAACCATTAAATCCACATAATGAAAAGAATATTTACTCATGAAATACCAAAGAAAAAAGAGTTGGTATTAACATATTCAAATCCAGCCAATGTAGGGACTTCGATGTAACACCCAACCATAGATTGAGATGAACCAAATATCACTTTCATTCAATTACCCCCATGCCATACTCCAAGCATGAATGTGCAATCTCATGAAGAAAATCAAACAAAACCAAACTAGGGCTTCTAAAGACCAAACCACCTCAACCCTCAACTAGTGAATCAACCTCATAGTTGGACATCGTTGACCATCACCATATCAGTCTCTATTTTTTATCAGCATATTTTACCCCTTAGGGTCATTTTTCCTTAGTATTCATTATTATTTGACTTTTTCCAAGACATAGACCTTCCTTTCTCCAGTCATGCTTCCAATTTTACTAGAGCCTCCCAGTCTCTCCCAACCCTTCCTTCTGAATATGTATATGGAATTTTTTAGTATTTTCTATTCCTGTGACTATGGAAATTTTTAGTATTTTCTATTCTTGTGAATGGGGATTTCTTCTAGAGTGTCTTGTGTTAGTATGGATTCTTTGTCGAAGTGTACGAAAAAGACCCACTTTAGCTACGCATAACTAATAGCCCTAACAACAATAATGGCTGCAAAACATCTTCAGATCTGCAATTAGTAGTTAGAGTACAGCAACAAACAGATTTATAAATGGAAAGACATTAAGCAGTAAAGTAAAGAGTTTGCTCCATGCATCCAATAGACAAGACAAGAACACGATTTTTTGAATGAATTTTTATATTACAGGGCACCTGAGAGGAAACAAGAAGGTGTATCCAGATCTCCTCAATGGGATGGGTTCTTTGTAGTCCTCAGCACTTCTGATCTAAGCTTTCTCTCTCTTGTAGATGTAGAAAACCCAATGTAGAAGGTAGAGCTCAATGGGAGCAACAATGGCAGAAAATGAGACCGAGTGTATAGATCCAGAGTGATCTAGTATGCAACAAAAGGTGAAGAATGATGGGGAAAACCCTCCTATTTATAACAAAATATTGGGTTCTTCTAGATCTTGGTGTATGATTAAAATAATGTTAATCACATCTAGATCCACCTCTATGGAATATTTTATTATTATTTGTTGGAGGGAAAGGGTGTTTGACTTGGGTCAAATCCCTTGATTAGTGAAAAATAAATAAATAAATGATTTATTTATCTTTTTTAAGGAAGTGGTTGGGATATAATCAAATAAATAATGATTTATTTGATTAATGGTGGTTGATTTGGTCATATTTAACAAGGAATATTATTTAAATAATTATTCCTAGAAAATAATAAGATAATTATGGGTTTATCTCATTAATTTCTTTGTTTTTGGGTTAAACATGACTGGGAATAATAATTAAATTATGGTTTAATTAATTATTCCTTTTGGGGTTTCCTAATTAATCATAGTGAAAGCAGTTTTACTTGGGGTAAAACTGGTCTTACATGGTGTACTTGGGTCCATCTAATGATGAAAAGTTAGATGACAAAAAAATGGTGTAACAGATTTCCCCCCAGCGTGCGAGTGTCAGGAGAAAATCGTATGACCGAAGTACGTTGTAAGAAGACAATCACTAGACAAAAAAAGGGTATGTCAGAGAGAGAAATATGAGGTAGACAGTGTGCTGAAGGACTAGACCCTGAGGAGACGAGACTCGCAGGTGCAACAAGTCTCTGTTATGAGAGGGTACCTGTGCTGAAGGCGGCGGGGGAGGCATACCTATGCCCGCCGTGACAAAGTACAAAAGAATAGTGTGTCCAGTGAACAAGGGACCGAACCATAGAGTACAGCTGGCATAATCAAGAGCCAGATAAAAATACAATGAAGAGTCTCACATACATGCTGTGCCTGGGATAACAGCTAGGACTAGTACAATATCATCTGAGTACATGAGATAAATACAACCCCAAATGCCCCCTGTAAATGGGGAAGGGCTCACAAAATCTGACTGATACATGCAAATCATAGAGGTGCTGCAAGTGGCTAAGGCCAACATCATCAAAATATGGAGCGGCATCAAAGGCTGCAATGAAGAGGTCATCCGGGCATGTGGGGGGCTACCTGCAGGGCCACCCCCTCATGAGGGCTGAGACATCTCACACACGCCCAGGAATCATCAGGAGATTTCTTCTTGGAGTCCTTTGGTATCGATATACGAATCTCGATCATCTTTGAATCTAGTGAGAAACCCAATCAAGTGTAAGTCGAAAGGGGTAAGAAATCCCACCCCACTGGGAGCACCAGCAAAATGGGCCCAAAAACAAGAGTACACGCCTCTAGACCTTAGCCACGGAATAAATGTGTGAGGTCGACGAAGGAGGTGCATATGGGTGAGGCAATGAGAGAACCTCAACTAAGGCACGAGAGAAGAACAATAGAGCGACGGACAGACTGACACTAATGATGATGGTGGAAATGGGAAGGATGGAGTGGCGAATGGACGACTTCCCTTGTTAGAGCATAAAGGGAATGAATGACATGGCAGCGACTGACACAATATCGTAAGGGATAGGGGACAGTGGGACTGAAGGTCATAATATGCGACACAAGAGAGAGACCAAGCAATGAAGGATGGAGGGCTATAGTGGGGTACAAAGGGGCGCGGGATAGACTCCATGAATGCGATGATGACTCAACTTGGATGCTCTAAACAAGGGCGACTCGATGGTGCTGCCATACAGTAAAAGGCCCAATGGGGGACCATAAAAGCATGAGTACAAGGTGGGGACTCATGACGAAAATCGTCACAAACATGGACAAGTAAGGAGGCAAGATGGTGCCCCAAGTACAAGTGTTGTAAGTGAGGAAATTCGATTTTAAGGAGAGGTGAAGTGACCCTTCTTGAGCAAAATAGGTCCTGGCGAAGGATACAAATAAAAATATGCTGGCTATCTAACAGAAAATAAAACACGCATCTCAGAAGGGAAATGCTAAGGGTAATATTTCTTAAGATAGAGTGCATTACGAAGATTGCCTTTGAAGTCTTATAAAAGGTATGCCCCCTTACCAAGCTCCTTACTGATGATGTAAGGGCCTAGCCATAATGAGTCGAACTTCCTGTGACCAAGGACATCATGGGCCTGGTCATATACTAGAACAAGGTCGCCTTTGTGAAAAGGACGAGGCTGGAATTTTTTGTCATACTGAGCTTTGGTGCGTTTTTTGGCCGCTTCCATGGTTTGCAAGGCAATACGGCGGTCTTTGGAAGCACGCTCAAGCATGATAAGTCGTTGTTCTAGAGGTTGGGTGTCAGGGAGAAGTTCAACGGCCAGTTGCAGGGAAGGGATTTCACATTCGATTGGTAAGACAACCTCCTCTCCAAAAACGAGGTGAGGAGGGTTATGGTTGGGGGGCAGAGGTGCCCCCAAGCATGGTGTGGTCATGCCAAAATGTATTTAAAAAAAATGGGAATCTAAACACATTTTAATGATGTGGTGTGCCATTTGTTCTGGTTATGGTTATGCAGTTTTGAGAAAGGAAATGGAGGATTACCAATCTCTTTTGGGACTGCATATAGGGATCAAATAGACTTTAAGTTTCCGAATTGGCATACCTGGTATCACTATCCCAAAAGGAGGATTTGGAGATAATGAACTGATGCTCTCGTAGAAAAGCTATAGGTTGTTCAACAATAATGTCGAAGAGACTGGGTTGCTGATGTAAGATGAGGGAACGATAAGGGGTATCGTCCTGAGAGTGACCTGAAGTGATATGGGACTCTAGAGGTTCTTTTGAATGTGGAAGAATACTGGGTCTAGAGTCAACACGACCAGATACACTAGGAGAGTGGTGTAGAATGGCTTCTCTTGGTTGCTCAAATGTGGGTGCCCCCTTACCCAAACATTGGGTTTCGATGTAATGGCCACAAGGTGGATGTGGTGTGAGCGCATGGGTTCGATGTAAGGGGGAATAAATAAAGTCAGGGGTGGGAATTTCTTCCATAATGTCGTCATCGTGATAGAAGATGGGGTGACTGGTGGAAGAAGAACCACCTGACGTGGTGAAGTGGCCTGAATCATCATCATGAGAAGAGAGGTTCACATACGCATCGTCACAAGGGGTGACCGAAGAGTAAGTAGATAAAGGATCTACCGATGTTGAGCCCAAGATGTCCATTGAAGGAAGGTCAAGCGAAACAACAGGGGAGGATTCAGATGGAATGTTCCCCAAGGGTCTCATGGATGATGATAGGTAGAAAATGCTGGACGAAGGCTCCGTCATCTCGACATCCGGAGGGGGAATGTCAATGGGAGCAGTCATATTTGGTAGTTCTGCTGAAGCAGAATTCGCAAATAGGAGAGAGGTGGACTCATTGCGCTTGGCCTCGAATTGGTGGACCGCAACGATAGAGGTGTGGAAGTCCGTGAGGCGGGGACAAAGATGGGTGGAATGGCCATGGAGATCACACAAAGCACAGGGGTGGTTGGTGTGAATAGTCTTGGGGTTCTTGGCCGCGGTCGCGGAAGGAACAGAGGCTTCTGGGACCGCGGACTTAGGGAATGTGACAGTAACCATGGGCTTGAGATGAAGTAATTCAGGACAGGTATGGGAGGCGTGACCGACAACATCACACAAAGCACCCTGGATGGTATGCTTTGGAGGCTGAGGAGGAGCAGGGTTTGTCGGGGCAGCCTTGTCCTTTGATGCCCCCTTGCGGCACATAGGTTACCGAAGCGGTCGCAACGGGAGGTGGTTCATTGAAGTATTGGTCTTGATGGCAGAGGCATCTGGGAGCTGGTTGAGCCAGGGTCAAAGCGATGGAGTTGGGGTTGACGGGCGGGCAAGGTGGGGGTGGAGGATCAAGGTACGCAAACGGGAATCCCCGATGGCCATGAGCGAGTACCGTGCCTCACGGTGGGAGCTAGGAACGGTATCTGACCAGAGGGGGCATGGCCGGGTGGGACGGCTCCTAAATGGCTAAGGCCTGGAGGAACTGTGCCAGGGGGATAAAGGGGCTCATGACGACCAACTGCAGGTGAAGGGCTAAGAGCAGGTTGCGGAGGGCAAGGTTGCTGACTAGCCGAAGCAGGTTGCTTGAGAGCAGCCCGAGACGATTGCATCATGCAAACATTCGATGAGCTGGGGTCAGAGATAGGAGGAGGGGGGAAACTAGGAAAGGTTCCAAGCAGGGAGGAATCCTTGTAAACGCCGGGGGAGACACTGGTCAAGGAGTCGACGGTGTGTTTGTTGGCTACAGAAGAGATGGTCGTCTCAGGTGAGGTCTGAGATTTTGGCTCATGATATGTCAACTGGTCAATGGTGACTATCTTCCCATTATGGGGGAAAGACATCTTGCGAAAGAACGCGGATGGGACAGCAGACATAGCATAGGTGTAGCTTCGCCCCAAAAGAATGTTGTAGTCTAGTGGGGCGTCAATGACTTCGACGTCAACGCAAACAGTGTTACCGGCGAGTGTGATAGGGCAATTACGGAACAAGCCAATGGGCTGGGAGGCATGACCGTCCCACGCTCTAAGGGTGATCGTGGAAGGGGCCAGCTCAGGGGATCCGAGTTGCTTCCAAACTGAAGCGGACATCACGCAGGTGGATGCCCCCTCATCAATGATACACCGGGAAACGATGGCGTTTCGTATTTTGACTGAGATTTGGAAGGAGACGGAAGGAGGGAGGGGAGGGTGGTCCGATTGAGTGGCGTCGAAAACAATCATCTGGTCGTCAGCAGGATCTACAGTGCCCATGGCAGATAGTAGAGCCTTCTTTTGGGAAGGGCATGACTGGAGGAGTTCCAGTGTGGAAATGGCAGCAGGGGACTGCACCAAATCATCTACTATGCTATACGAATGAGCAGCTCGACCGGAAGCAACATTTCGGCGTAATGGTCCTTTTGGAATCTTTGGATGAACCTCAACTTTGGGTTGAGGGATGTGTAAGGGGCCATTGGATGTCGAAAGAGGCTCTGCAGAACCTGAAGAGGGGGGCTCGGGAGCAGACTGAGCAGGAGGCTTGGGGTACTGGCGAGACCGAGTTTGCAGGTTAAGGTCGACGGTTAGAGGCGGATCAGAGTTCATCATGAGGATCTGGTAATTGGAGGAACCAGAAGGGGAAGGTGGAGTGGCCACCTTTCCGTCAGGTGGTTGGGTAGCCATGAATCCCTGCTGTGCATCCACCTGCGCTTGAGGGGGCGGGGAGCGCTGTTGCAGGGATTGAGAAGGCAAGGGAGGCGAAAGTGCATGTGCTGGAGGATTTGGCGCGCCAGGTTGTGGATAAGGGTAATGGTTAGGTTGGGCAACATTGAGGTAAGCAGGAGGTTGGGCAAAAGGATGAGGCATGCCGTATCCTGGATGCATGCTACCGGGAGGGGGAGAAGTGCAGGAAGTGGTGCCCCCTCCCCCGGGAAAACCATAGCTCATGTGAGGTTGAGCGGATGGATGAGAGATGGGTCCAATGATACTGTTGGCGGCATGAGGTGCCCCCGGTGTATGGGCATCATTGGGTGTGGGAAGATCAGGTAGGACAGTAGGATCGTAACCTGTCTGAGCGTAGATCAGGTCATACTTTAACGCCAGTTGGAGGGCATCTTCTTCGGTTTGAGGAAAATGGGATGCGACATCCTTCCCGATAGGGGACAAGAGAGATCTAAGGAACCAATCCATGTAGACACGGTCTTCGAAGGGAGGAGATTGGCATAAGCTCCGTCGTCTCCGCCAGTCCTGGACATGGGTAGAAAGGCGGGTCGAAGAGGTTTGCTTGAAGGAAGTCAAGAGTTCGATACCAGTGTCATAACGAAGGGGAAGCTGGAAGTAAGATAAAAAAGCTCGGGCAAGAGTTGCTAAGGTGGTATGGGAGGAAGTGGGCTGATCAACATACCACTTGGAAGCTTCGCCTGTAAGCGTGCGTTGGAACAATCGAAGACGAACAGAGTCATCGGTAATGGGGGTCGATGAACACCACATGTGGAAAGATCGAACATGATTTGAAGGATCTTCGCCAGCATGGCCGTCAAACTTTGGGATGTCGGACGGGAGCTTTGTCGGCATAGCAGGCCAACTAGCATTATGGTGTATAGGGTCATTTATCAATCGGTCCAAATCGGGGAGGCTGAGGCCTACCAAGAAGGGGAGCACGGGTGAAGCCGAGGTAGTTCCTGTGGTGGTTCTGCTAGTAGTAGTCCCGGCATTAGGGCCAGGATTCCCGCTAGTGTTAGGCCCTGGACCCGACATAGTGGAGGTGACAGGGGGGAGAACTAGAAGGAAAAGAAGAACCCAAAGAATTAGAGAAGGACTGGCTCGACGACGGTGGGACGGAGCAGGTCGATCGACCGGAGACTGAGGGTGAAGGCCAAGGAGGCTCCGGGAAAGGTGCCTTGGGGGCGCAATGATGACAGGAAGAAGGAAACCGACAACGGCAGAAAGGGACAGAATCAAGTAATGTCAAGGGCAGATAAGGTGCAGTGACAATTGATTTTAGAGTCTTTGCCAGGCGGTGTTAACCAGGCGCTTCTTCACTTAGGGTCAGTGTGTGGCGTGCGTTAAGTTTTAATTTTTAAACCCTTTCCGTTTTGAGAGCAAGAAAAAAGTGTGCTGCGTAGCTGAAAATAAACCTACATAGAACAGAATAAAATGCTGAAATAACAGAAAAATAACAGCTACTTGTGCATCTATCTAACCCAAGAAGGTAGGTCTCTCAAAACTATGCTGAAAAGAAAGGGAAAAACTATGGAAACACACACAAGGGAAGCTCAACAGATCTAGGGTCAAAGGGGACAGAGATCTGGAGGATAAAGCTGCAGATAAGGGGTGCAGATCACAGCCAAGAGACAGAGGTAAGGTGGCTAGAAAAAGGGAAATCAGCAAAAAGCCGGGGGGGGCAAGGCAGAGGCCTTTAGGGGAGGTCCAAACAAAACGACAAGAGGTGATTTGAAAGGAAAAGAGGTTGATTTCAATGGATCTGGAAGTGAGGTCACAGATCTGGAAAAAGAGGGGGCTGAAGCTCTGAAACCGACGGCTGAAACAGCTGAAACTCTTCCACAAAAAGTGGAGGTACTAAAGCCCTAAGGGGCTGGGTTCCCACTTAGATGAGTAAAAACAGATCAGATCTTGGTCAAAGCCAGAGTGGAGCAGAGAAATTTGGAAAACAGGAAATTTAACGACAGAACCAGAAAAATTCTGAAAAATCTTGGAAAAAAGGCGGGTGCGGGTTACGAAACTGAAGATTTTTGGTTCCCGAGGGTGGCCAGGTTCGGTGAAAGTCGTCGGGTCGCGAGTTTTGGGCCAAAAAGTCGACCCGGTCAAGGCTGTGTTTAAGTGACGGATTTACACTGAAAAATTGCCGTCTCGAGGTCTTTTGTTGGTGTGGCCAGCTTACTGCGCAATAGGGCCCGAAACACACGGAAGTTAGAAATGTTAATGTTTTAGGGTTTTATGTGAAAAATGACATGAAAAGAGAAAAACTAAGCAGCTAAAAAAGAAGCCCTAGGGCCTGAAGTAGCTGGATATGCAGGAATATGAAAAATGACAGCGGTCGTAATTTAAAACCCGTGTGGAGTCGCCATTTGTTAGTATGAATTCTTTGTCGAAGCGTACGAAAAAGAACCACTTTAGCTACGCATAACTAATAGCCCTAACAACAATAATGGTTGCAAAACATCTTCAGATCTGCAATTAGTAGTTAAAGTGCTGCAACAAACAGATCTATAAATGGAAAGATATTAAGCAGTGAAGTAAAGAGTTTGCTCCATGCATCCAACAGACAAGACAAGAACACGATTTTTGAATGAATTTTTATGTTACAGGGCACCTGGGAGGAAACAAGAAGGTGTATCCAGATCTCCTCAATGGGATGGGTTCTTTGTAGTCCTCAGCACTTCAGATCTAAGCTTTCTCTCTCTTGTAGATGTAGAAAACCCAATGCAGAAAATAGAGCTCAATGGGAGCAAAAATGGCAGAAAATGAGACCAAGTGTATAGATCCCGAGTGATCTAGTATGCAACAAAAGGTGAAGAATGAAGGGGAAAACCCTCCTATTTATAACAAAATATTGGGTCATTCTAGATCTTGGTGCATGATTAAAATAATGTTAACCAAATCTAGATCCACCTCTATGGAATATTTTATTATTATTTGTTGGAGGAAAAGGGTGTTTGACTTGGGTCAAATCCCTTGATTAGTGAAAAATAAATAAATAAATGATTTATTTATCTTTTTAAGGAAGTGGTTGGGATATAATCAAATAAATAATGATTTATTTGATTAATGGTGGTTAATTTGGTCATATTTAACAAGGAATATTATTAAATAATTATTCCTAGAAAATAATAAGATAACTATGGGTTTATCTCATTAATTTCTTTGTTTTTGGGTTAACCATGACTGGGAATAATAATTAAATTATGGTTTAATTAATTATTCCTTTTGGGGTTTCCTAATTAATCATAGTGAAAGCAGTTTTACTTGGGGTAAAACTGGTCTTACATGGTGTACTTGGGTCCATCTAATGATGAAAAGTTAGATGACCAAAAAAATGGTGTAACATCTTGGTCCCTAGGAGATTAGTTCAACTCATCACTTATTCACTTATTTTCATCCTAAGAATATACATTCATCCTCTTGGATCCTCTCTTCTACCTATTTATACTCAACCATTTGAGAGGGTCGAGAGAGTTCTAGAGAGTTAGAGGTTTTTACAGCTATATTGTTGGTGAGCTAGAGATCTTGATTCTATGTTGTTATTTGCTTCTAGAGAGAGAGCATGTGAGAATCTTATTGCTTGGGTATTTATCTTCATGTATATTTACTTGTTATAGTGAGGAGACTCTTTCAGATCATGGAGAGGAGCATTTGAGGTGAAGGTATATGGTTGTAACATAATTTTTAATGATTAATGTAAATACATGTCCCTTCTCTGTATTTATCTATATTCAACATGCTTTAAAGTTGTTTCAATGATATTTCAATCTAACGATGTTCCTAGTTAGGTCAATTTTTATATATGTTTGTTTTTGGTTGTGTGTAGGGATCAGAATCAAGTGCAGACAAGGAATATCGCTCAATTGGAGTGTGGGAAACTGCATCAAACTCAAAATCCTTCCAAAACCTGTGAGGAGGCCAGGTGCACACATATTTCTTTGTAGTACATAAAACTCAATACATGATGCATATTTGATCATTTGGTTTGGGACTCTATTATATCTCTATTTCTCTTTCCTTTTTTTGTATGGTGATTTGATTTCGACACAAGATCACAGAGAAATAACTACTTGCATGAAAATTTAGATCCAATATAACTGGTGCTTTCAATGAGAGAATTCTTGCTTTGTGTCCAATTTTCCTCCAGTTTTTTGATAGGTCCATATAATACTAGTGTATACCCTTATTCTTATTATTAGTGTAGCCACCTTAATGTTATTTTTGAGCCAGTCCCCATACTGTTATTATATTCCCCATAGAATCCCACTATTGTTATTTTTCTGCCCTTACATTACTATTTTTATATAGCCTTTGATTATATTTTGACCCCTTAGACTCCTATATATAGCAAGAATGTCTTGTCATTTGTATCATCCTAGAATTTTTAATTTATTTCATGTAAAGGAGATTTCCCCCTCAAAGTGGATAATTTTTAAGTCATTGATCTATTTTCTCTTCTACTTTACGAGTTGGTTGCATAACATTTTTTATGAGAGCTTTTGATTCTAGGGTTTCACTTCTTCAAATAGGTCATATTGGAATTTTTGATATAACCTTTTCCCTATAAATATTAAGAACATGAAATTGCAACCAGATTGAGCCAAAATATTGGTGAACATCGTGTATGAATTTAAGATCTTGGTTCGCTATATTTTCGGAGATATCATCGGAGGAAGTTAGGGTTTTTTCAGGATCCAAGATTTCATCTCAAACAGGTGACCTATCGAAAATTGTCATAGCTATTGTTTCAGGTATCATATTTAAATTCTTTAAAAGGTGACCAAAATTGTATTGATTGTAGTTTTTTATGTAGCAATTTCAGGGACTAATGTTTATATAGTGACACATGGAATCCTTTACAATTTTTATCTACTGAATCAATCCATAATCAGAACATCCTAGGATGTTTTCCATAAATCTATATTGAAGAATCCACTATTGGTAATACTTGTGGCATTGGAAATACAATTCAGAGGAATGCAACAATATTAGAATTCAAACCCTGGAGATATGAAATTACATAGAAACAACCGATGCAATGTCAAACTCCTAAACGAAATAAAAGGGTGTGTATTTTTTTAAATTGTATAACCTTTGTTTGAAAATTATATTTGAAGTGATTCCAAGGCCATATCGAAGCATAGATATCAATATTTTCTACTAAAATTCCTCCCAAACAAAGTAATTCCACAACCACTAATCCCTCAGAAATATACACTATGATGCATGAAGAGGAGGAATTGCAACATGATATATCAAAATTACAAGACCAAGTGCAACAAATTTCTCTCTCGAAATAGTAACGAAAAGAGAAATGGAAGCTAATATAGATGGTTTGAAAAATGGTATGGAAGCTAATATGGATGATATAGAAGAAAAAATGAAACAAAACATGTAGAATTTTAAGTATGGATTAAAAGTAGACATGGAAGGTTTAAAGGATGGTTTAAAAGTAGACATGGAAGCTTTGAAGGAAGGTCTGACAAAGTTGCTACAAGAAATTATCCCTAAGGGTGAACAGGTATTATATGAAACTAATGATGAGAAAAAAAATATATTAATCATGATTTAATAGCCTCTAACATTGGATTGAAGACCCACCATATTCCAATTATCGATATAAGGAAGTTTGATGGAAAGGATCCAGTAACATTAATACTACAAATGGAGAAATATTTTGATCTCCATAATGTGTAACACACAAAAAACGTATGCATTGCAACTTTATATTTAGAACCTAATCATATTGTATGGTATCAATGGCCTTTTTTTCATAAAACACTTGTCACTTGGTCAATTTTTATGGATGAAGTGATAGCACAAAATGAGGGTACAAAGAGTAACACCTTCTTTAGCCAATTGATAAATTTCAAACAAAAGGGTTCAATGTAGGAGAACATTGAGGAATCCAAAAAATTGAATATAATAGTAAATGATATGCCAGAGGAATATAGGATTGATGTCTTCATAGGGGATTTAAAGGCCGACACCCAACATGAGGTTCACCTTTAGGAACCTGATTCATCAGAGAATGTATTCAGGGTGGAAAGAAAATTTGAAATAAAAATTTTGGCAACAAGGAAGTCTACCACTTACAACTATAAATACAGAAGTGTTGCCACTCCTAGCCTTCCAAAACCTACAAAGCTTACAACACAACAATTGGAAGAAAAAATAGCAAAAGGTATTTTTTTTAAGTTGTGATAGTAAATGCAATAAAGGTCATAAGTGTGTTGAGAAGAAATTATTTTACATAGAATGTGGAAAGGAGGAAGAAAAGGAACAAGAAACACCAAAATAAGAGGACATAGACTAGGAACCAATCCTATAGAAAGAAGAAATGAATCTGACCATATATTGTAGTGCATTGGAAGGAGTTACCACTCGTCAAACTATCAATATAGAAGGACATATCAAGAAGAAAAAGGTAATAGTGTTGATTAATTCAGGTAGTACCCATAATTTAATTCATTGTAAGATAACCAAGGAATTGAATTGCTTCCTATATACAACACCAAAGTGTCAAGTGATGGTTGCAAATGGAGGAACTATAAATTTCTCTGGAAAGTGCCATAATATAAAGCTAACCATGGGGTAATATGTATTGGATATTCCAATTCTTTCCATTCCAATGGGTGTTGTTGATGTTGTACTAGGAGTCCAATGGTTATAATCTTTTTTTACGATAGATTTTAGTTTTTAAGAACCTTTCCTGAAATTATTTTGGGATGAAAAGGAAGTTGTATTAAGGGGTGTCATAGGGAAACTAGGAAAGATAATAATCTCTAATGGAATGATAAATATTTTAAAGAAGTAAAAATGGGGCGTAATTGCACAATTTTGCTCACTAGAGTTTCAAACATTGAGATATATATTTCTCAAGATCTCAAGAAAGTATTGGAAAATCATTAGAAGGTACTTGAGACTCCCAATGGAATCCCACCTACATTATATTATAGGAAGTGTTCCTTTAAACACCAAGCATTACAGATATCCCTATGCCAAAAAGATTGAAAATGAACGTATGGTTACATAAACACTAGAGGCTGGTATAATTCAACCTAGTCAAAGTTCTTTCCCTACTCCAGCAGTATTGGTGCATACAAAGGATAGATCAGGGTGCATGTTTCCAGATTATAGGGATCTCAACAAGCTCACTTTTAAAGATAAATTTCCCATTCTTGTCATTTATTAATTGTTAGATGAATTACATGGAGAAAATTACTTCATGAAGTTGGATATTTGCTCAAGATATCATCAAATTAGAATGAAGTCTGAAGACATTCCAAAGACAACATTTAGAACACATGAGGGTCATTATCATGTTTTGGTCATGCCTTTTTTCCTTACACGTCCAAATTCTACATTTTAAGGTTTGACGAATTCCATTTTCAAACCCTTCCTTAGAAAATTTGTGTTACTATTTTTTGACGATATACCAATATACATAAAGTCTTGGAAGGATCATGTTAAACATGTTTCCATGGTACTCAAACTATTGGAGTAGAAACAATTATATGAAAAAACCTCCAAACTTTTCTTTGGAGTACATGAGGTGGAATATCTGGGTCATATTATGTCTCATCAGGGCATTAAGATAGTCCGTCACAAAATTAAATCCATTATGCAATGGAAAATCCCCACAACCATAAAGCATCTTCGAGGATTTCTCGGGTTGACAGGGTATTATTGCAAGCTTTTTCAGAATTATGGGAGATTAGTAGCACCTCTAACAACATTACCATCTAAGGCCTTTGAGCATCTTAAATAGGCAATGTACCAAGCACCGGCCTTAGCTACACTAGACTTCGCAAAAACCTTTATTGTGGAATGAGATGCCTTAGGAAATGGAATTGGTGTTGGTTTAATGCAAGAAGGAAGATTCATTTCTTTTGAATGTCATCAAATCAAAGGAAAGTAAAACATTAAAATATTTATGTGAAGGAAATGTTGGCAATACTACATGCACTAAAGTAATGGTGAGCTTACCTAATGGGAAGAAACTTAAAGGTAAAAACATATCATGATAGTCTTAAATAATTTTTGGAAAAAATATTATCTTCAGAAGAGCAACAAAAATGGGTCACTAATATGCTCGGTTATGAATTTGGAATAATATACAAATAGGGGAAGAAAAATGTTGTTTCATATGCAATCTAAAGAAAGGCTGAGGATGTGGAAGCATTTCTTTGTTCCATTTATATTATCCAACTAGATTGGATAACCGAAGCAAGGGATGAATGGAATAATGACGAAGAATTGTTAAAACTCATTCAAAATTTGCACCAAGATCCGATCAGATATTTTACTTTTAGCTATAAAAATGATTCATTATGGTACAAATATAGGTTATATATTTGTAATAATTCCCAACTCAAATAAGAAATTATTTTGGAATTGCAAACCTGTCTCTTACGAGGGCACTCGAGATTTTTAAAATATTACCACATGGTCAAGAAGGATTTTTTTTGGGATGGCCTTAAATATGATATTCACAATTTTGTGGAAGAATGTTTGGTTTTCAAAAAAAATAAAGTGGAGATAATTAAGACATCGGGTCTGTTACAATTTTTAACCATTCCAAGTCAATGTTGGGAGGAGGTTTTAATGGATTTAGTAATGGTTTTAACTATGTCCAAAGAAAAGCGTGTCATCATGGTGGTAGTTGGTATACTTCGCAAGTATGCGCACTTTTGTGCATTATATCATCCATTTAAAACCAGTACAATTTCTACTGCATTTATGGAAGCAATTCAAAAGCTACATGGAAACCCAAAGATTATTGTAAGCGATAGAGAATATCCCATTTTCACTGGAAAATTTTGTACAAAATTATTTTCTTGTATGGGTGATCAATTAGCTCATAGATCATATTATCATCCTCAATCAGATGGGAAAACTGAGATAGTGAACAAGTGTTTGGAATCATATATTCATTTCTTTGCATCTGATAAAAAGACACAATGCATCAAGTGGTTACCTCTGGCTGAATGGTGGTATAACTCTTCCTTCCGTACTACAACAAAAATGAACCCATTTATGGAACTTTATGGAAATCATCCACCGTCCATCACATCATGTTTAAGAGAAAATTATAAGGTTCAAGTAGTGGAATATCACATCAGGCATCCAAAACAAGCTCTCCAACTTTTAAAAGATAACCTAACTATGGTGCAAAATCGAATGAAACAACATGCATATCCACATCGCGGTGAAAGAATTTTTGATGTAGGTGACTAGGTTTTTTTACGGCTAAAACCATACAAACAAATCTTCCTCAAGCAAGACAAGAACTATAATAAATTCTCACCAAAGTAATATGGTCCTTTAAAGGTGTTGCAAAATATTGGTACTATGGAATAAAAATTGGAGTTTCCTCCATCTTCATGAGTGCACCTAGTTTTCCATGTTTCATGCTTAAATAAGGTTATAGGTGACAAGCTCCCAGTTCAAACAATATTTCTAGAACTTGAAGAGGAAGGAAATATCATGTTGGAACCTAAATAATTCATGGAAATAAGAAACCAACAACTACAAAATCGATCAATTTCGGAGTATCTCATCAAATTTAAGAACCTACCCTCTAAATATTCCACATGGGAGGATGAAATTTTTATAGAGAATCATCCAAAACTACTCAAGTGTTGAGGATACCAATTTTTTTAAGGGGAAGGGCATGATAGGTCCCTATAATAATCATGTATCCCCTTATTCTTATTATTATTGTAACCCCCTTATTATTATTTATGTGCCCATGTAGTCTCCATATTGTTATTATTGTGCCCCATATAGGCCCACTATTGTTATTTTTGTGCCCTTACGTTATTATTGTTATGTAAGCTATGATTATATTGTGACCCTTTAGAATATTATAGATAGAAAGGAGGTCTTTTCATTTTTATCATCCAAGAATTGTTAATTTATGTAATGTAAAGGAGGTTTCCCCTTCGAAATGGATACGCTTTAAGTAGTTGATCTATTTTTTCTCATATTTTATGAGTTGGTTACATAACAATTTTATTGATTTTTAGCCTATCCTAGCTTGTTGAGTTTTCTCCAATATTTCTGACTCCTTACACTTATTTTTAGGGTTTATTTTATGAATATTTATCTTTTTTCTCTTCTTGTGCACATGTTTTTTGGGAATTATTAGTTTTTTTCCATGGTCAATGTTGAGCCTCAAGATTGTTCTTTCTTTCATTCCACTTTACCTCATTTTCCTTTGTCCATTGCTATTCCAAACCCAATTGATCAATGAATTTAGTTAAAATTACTTTTAGAATGATTAACATGACTGACTTGCTAAGTTTTATGATATTTTTCATTGTAATGCATTTTGACCGGAACTAGCTGCAGAATGCAGACATTCCGTAGCTAACCGGCGATTCTGCAGCTGTCTTCACGTTTGGGTATGTTCCAGGTGGCCTCTCAAGAAAAACTGCATATGGGCATATTCCACGTCATGTCTACATTGTTCGTTGCTCACCATGAAGGAAGAAACGAATTCTGGATATGGTTTTGGTACGTGGGAACACATTTAAGAAGGCAAACTTCTAATAGGACTGTCTTAGTCCAGATGTCTTTTTCCTTTTTACGCAGCCACTTCAAGAGTCCTAATGTGATTTCGATAAGGAAAGACAATAATCCTGGAATTGTTGCAAGTCTTTTTATGTACATTTGTTATATAAACACTTGGGAGACCGAGAGCTAGGCTAGATTTTGTTCTAGATTTTGCTCAGATTCTGTGCTACATTTCTGAAGACGCAGAGTGCTCTGTTCAAGTTATTTCACCTTTAATGAAGCAAACAGTGTTGTTTTGAAAGCGTTGATTTTATTTGGAGTTAGATTCTGTCTGGTGGTAGAGGTCCCCTGCCCCCTGTACATATTTATTTGTGTAATTTAGATAAGTATTCTAGCTGCCTTTACGTTTTTGAAGTCGAATTCGTAGTTGTTTTCATTAGCTACTATAGTTATACTCGTTCTAAAAACTCTTCCAAAAGAAGAAGCTCTTCCAAAATATTATAATGATGAATGGTAAATGGCTATAGTATTGTAGGAATTAATTGTAATCTCTTTTGTTCACCATCACATTTATACTTATGCTAAGAACTCTTCCAAAAGAAGAAACTCTTCCAAAAAATCCTTATACTGTCTTAAGCATGATTGTGATTTTGAACGTTTTAGTTGTGTGTTTTCACTAAGTACCATAGTTGTTCTTGCTCTTAAACGCTTGTCCAAAATATCATAATGATGGGTAGGAGATGGCTATGATATCTTAGTTTTTCATTGCTTTCAGTCTTTATGTTTGCATTTGCACTGAATTGTACAGTTAGGATTGTTCTAAGAAACTCTTCCAAAATATCAATCATGATGGACAAACAGACTGCATAATTCCATAGGATAATTCATGATAGTTTAGTTACGATACTCCGGAGTTTAACTGCACTTAACTCATGCTCAGTTGTTCTGTTTTAAGTTTGATAATGACTTGTAGTGCAGCACTGTTTTAGATTAGTGACATCTTAAGTTCAGTTTTAGCTTAACTCATTGCATTTGCACTCCACATTCAGTTGTCATTCACTGCATATTAGACTACTTCAGTTGTTAAACTTAACAAAACAACCTTCATTATTTACAAACCTCTTCTTGTTCTAAAATCCATAATTGATTCATAAACATATGAACAGAAGACAATATCACTTTAAGGTCTGAAGTACTTCTGCAACTTCCTTATCATCTCACAACCAAACATTTCCTCAAAAGACTATTTCAAAAATCCATAACCTTTGAGTGAAGTGTAGTGTCATCAAACTAAGTTGCAGAATAGAGTTAGGAACTAGTCTTAGAGTAGAAGATCTTATGATGGTATAAATGTTTTACTCCAAATATGCTTCAAAAAATCTATAATCAAGGATAAAATGTTGCATCATTATAATTTAGTTGTTTAACTATTTAGTTAGGAGGATTTGCATACCTAGTTGACCATGTCTCAAGTTCTCTCTCAAACACCTTTGATGAAGAATTTGACAAATTGATTTTATGCTTTGAATCATTTGCTTAAAAGTCATTATCAAGCTTTGTTTTTGCTTAGTCATAGTTTGGATTTGATTCTATTTCAATATCTGAAATTGCATTTGTCGTTTGTCATCAACCAACTAGGCTTCACTTTGTTTTTAATCATTAGCTTCCTTCCATTAGCTTTCTAGTCATTTTCCTTGTGAACATAAAACCACCAAAAGATCAAAAACATCATAAATCATCACAAAAGACCAAAAACATCACAAAACACTACACACAACGCATTAAGAAACAAACACCTAGGTACATACAGTACACTTCACTTCAGCAGTTTAGCAACCCTGGTTGACAATTAAATGAGCTCAATTTAGGAGACTAGATTGAGACCAAACATTTTGGTGTCGTTGTCGGGGAAGTGAAAACTAGGTAACCTTTGTTTCTTAGTATCCAAAAACAATTATATGCATAGGGAGAGAGATTCAAGTGGAAGATTTATAAGCAGCAGAGGCTGAAGTTTGATTTCTAGAACACCACTTGTTTCATCTAGATCCAGAGCTAGTACACCTTCAACTCAAACCCATATTTCATCCTCTCCTGATCCTGGACTTCTAGAAGATCTAAGGTCAACTATTCCATTAGAAGAACCTTCCACTTCATCCACTGAACCTGCCATAGAAGAAGATCTAAAAACTTCTGTTAGGGACACAAACCTTTCCAATTCCACAGGAGAGTCAACCATGGCAGAAGAAGGAGGAGGAGGAGTTTTTAATGGAGAAAACACACTATTTGGAGGTAGAGGTAGAGGTAGAGGAGAAGGAGGTAGAGGTGCAAATGGAGGAAGAGGTAGAATAGGAAGCTCTTTTAGGTTCCCTATAATTGATGAAGAAACCAATACAACCATGAAAAACATTTCACCCTCTGTCCTTCCAAACTTCTATGGACTTAAAACTGAAGATCCTGAAACCTTCTTATTCGAATTTGAAGTGCTGTGTAGAACTTATGACTACTTACAAGATTCTCAAAAACTGAAATTATTTCCTTCAACTTTGAAAGGGGCAGCATTGAAGTGGTTTATGAGTCTGATCAGCAGTTCTATTAGAACATGGGAAGACATGAAACAAGCATTTCTAGAGAGATATTTGGATTATTGTATGTCGGTTAATCATAAGGAAGAAGTGTTCAAGATGTTACAAAAAGAAGATGAAAATTTGGAAGATTTGTTGGAGAGATTCAATTACAACATAAAAAGGGAAAAAATGGAAAACCTAGATCAAGACACCTTAAAATCTCTTTTGTTGAAAAAAATTAGGGATGAATGGTTGGATATCCTTAACATGATGGGAAAAGGGGATATATCACAACTCACATTACCTGAAATATCTGAGTTATGTATTAACCTTTCAAGAGGGAAATCTAAAATTGTCAAAGGTCCAAGAGATCCTGCTCTTGCAAGGGCAAGTAAGTCTGCTTCTGGGACAGTAAGTAGATCAAAAATAGGACACATTCTTGATGATTTTAAATCTGATATCTTAGGGAGTCTTAGTGAACAAATAGACACCCTTAAGATACAAAACAAGCAAAATACTGAATCTGATGCCTTGGCAATCTTTTGTCCCAAATGTAGAAAGAAACATGCCTTGAGAGAGTGTCCTTTGGATGTAAAAGTTGTAGAAACCTGTGACATTTGTTCTGAAAAACATGAGACCAAGAATTGTCCTTCTCTTCTGGGTCTCAAAGCTGTCTTTCAGGAGGAAACTCCTACAGATTCCACAGAGTCTCTCAATTTTGTATCTAGAAGAACTTGGCAGGGACCTCAAACACAAGGATTCCATGATCAAATGTATAATCAACCTACACCTTGGAATTCTTGGCAGCAACCTTGGCCCCAATTTCAAAATCAATCTCAATCTTGGACACAAGGAACACAAATTCCCTATGGACGATACTCTCCATACTATCAGTATCCACCATCCTATCCACCATATCCACATTTTTATCCTCAAAATCCTCAACAAAATTTTCCTCAAAATCTTCAACAAAATTTTCAACAAAATCCTCAACAACATCATCAAAACCAACCACATCAAAATCAACCACTTCCATTACCATTCCCTCAAAAATCCAATCAATTGCCGGCTCAGCCCATACCAAACCCCAATAATAAGAACCCTCATAATACATACATGATAGAAGGACAAAAGTTTCCAACTTATTTAATTACTCCTCTAGACCTTAGTGATGTTCAACTTAGGTCTGGAAGGATACTTGAAAAGAGGAAACCTTCTGTGATCATACAAGAACAAGATAATTCTGAGGAAGACTCTCTATGGGTGAATAAAATTCTTGAGAAAGACACATCCTTTCAAGACCCAAACACTGAAAAACTGAAACAAAAAGATCCAATAAATCCAACTCCTGTATTAGAGCAACCATCCACATCTACTTCTATACCTCCCTTTCCGGAAAGATTACAAATTGATAGAGGTGTAGAAAAACAAATCATGGTGCCTAATTATGATTTCTTAGATGAACTGAGAAATGTTTGCATTAAAATTCCATTATTGCAAGCCATCAAGGAAATCCCAATTTTAGCCAAAACAATAAAGGAGTTGAGTACGAAGACAACAAGAAAAAGAATAAGAGAAACAAAGAGAATGCAACTGGTAGGACAAATAGCAGGCATTATGATGGGCAAGATTGCTATTCCAAATTATCTTGACCCAGGAAATCCAGTTGTCAAAATTCACATCAATGGAATTGAAATTCAGAACACACACATTGACTTAGGAGCAGCAATCAACATCATGAGTAGACAAATCATGGAGAAACTGAAACTTCCTAATCTCCTCTTTACACCCACACTATTACAATTAGCAGATAGGTCTGTGATCAAACCAGATGGGGTAATAGAAGACATTCCAGTGTCCCTAGATTCTTGGGAGTACCCTGTGGATTTCATGATCCTAACTCCTAAGAATAATCTAGGAGGCCATCCTGTTATATTAGGAAGACCTTGGTTGGCTACAGCTGATGCCTTTATTAGTTGTAGATCCGGTGATATGTATATCTATGATGGTAGTTCAAATAAGAAGTTCACTTTATATCCTCCAGCTAGGACAATTACAGATCTAGATGACACTCAATGGATAGAGGATGAGGAAGATTTACAACCTCTCTTCACAATTTCAGAAATTAGTGAAGATAATCAAATTTTGAATACTCTAGAAAACTTTGAATCCTCTCCAGAACATAAACATGAATCATTTCAAGAGGGATCCAACATTGATTTTTTGTCATCAAGGCAGATGTCTCTTCATTCTATGGACAAATTTGGCAGCTCTACAAGTGAAATTTTTCCAGGAAAAACTTTGAACATAAACAAGAACCTAGAAAAATCTCAACAAGAAGAGTTAGTCAAAGTATTACAAAGACATTCTTCTGCATATGCATGGGAATACACTGACATGAAAGGGATAAGCCCCAAGACTTGTACTCATCACATCTATATAGAGGCAAATTGCAAACCAATCAGACAACCTCAAAGATGGATGAATCCAAATCTTAGGGAAATTGTTAAAGAAGAATTGCAAAAATTGTTAAATGTTAATTTTATCTATCCTATTTCAGATAGTCAGTGGGTTTCTCCTTTGGTAATTGTGCCAAAGAAAAATGGAAAATGGAGGGTGTGTGTTGACTACCAAGAACTAAATAAAGCTACTCTTAAAGACCATTTTCCCTTACCTTTCATAGATCAAGTGTTAGATACATTAGCTGGCAAAAAGTACTTTTCATTCCTAGATGGGTTTAGTGGTTACAATCAAATCCAAGTAGCACTTGAAGATCAAGAAAAAACCACATTTACCTATCCCTGGGGTACCTATGCTTACCGAGTATTGCCATTTGGATTATGCAATGCACCTGCAACATTCCAAAGGGCAGTATTAGGAATTTTTTCAGACCTAATACATGATTGTGTAGAGGTGTACATGGATGATTTCATAGTTTATGGAAACTCATTTGAAGAAGCTTTAGACAACTTGGAAAAAGTTTTAAAAATATGTCAAGAAACAAACCTTTCACTTAGTCATGAAAAATGTTTTATGATGTTTACTGAAGGTATTGTTTCAGGGCACCACATTTCAGGGGATGGGATTAGAGTTGATGAGTCAAAGGTTGAAGTCATCTCTAACCTATCTATTCCAAATTGTCAAAGAGATGTTAGAAGTTTTCTAGGATTTACAGGATATTATTGGAGATTTATAGAAAACTTCACCAAAATAGCATCTCCACTCTTCAAATTACTCACCAAAGATTGTGAATTCAAATGGACTTCTGATTGCCAGTTAGCTTTTGAAACCCTAAAAACCAAAATTTCCGAAGCACCTATATTAAGGGGACCTAACTGGAAGTTACCTTTTCATATCTCCACAGATGCCTCCGATACAACTCTAGGAGCAGTATTGGGGCAGAAAGACTTGATTCCCTATGCCATCTATTATACCAGTAAAAATTTGACTCCTGCAGAGTTAAACTATACTGTAACTGAAAAAGAGTTTTTAGCCGTTGTTCATGCCATAAACAAATTTAGACACTATATAACAGGCTATGAAACTTTTGTTCACACTGATCATTCTGCAATTAGATATTTAATGAACAAATCAATCACTAATGGTAGAGTGATAAGATGGTTATTTCTCTTACAAGAATTCAACATTACTATTCTAGATAGGCCTGGAAAACAAAACACAGTAGCTGATTTCCTATCTAGACTCCAAAATATCAAAGATGACACTCTAGTTGAAGATCAATTTCCTGATGAATATCTTTTTGCAATCTCTACTCAAACTCCATGGTTTGCTGATATTGCTAATTATTTAGTTTCATGAAAATTTCCTTCAATTATGAATGCAAGGGATAAAAGAAAAATCATTAATGATAGTGCAAGATATTCATGGGTCGCTAATGAGTTGTACAAGACAAGTCCAGATTTGATCATTAGAAGGTGTGTTCGTGAAGATGAGATGCCTGAGATTCTCAAGGCATGTCATGATGAACCTTGTGGCGGACACTTTGCAGATAAGAGGACAGCCTATAAGATCCTTAATTTAGGATATTACTGGCCATCCTTGTTTAAAGATGCTAAAGAGTATGTCAAAAGGTGTGACAGTTGCCAAAGGGTAGGGAAACCTTCTCCTTCAGGTGAGATGCCATTACAACCTCAAGTACACATTGAACCTTTTGAAAAATGGGCTTTGGATTTTGTAGGACCTATTAGTCCTCCATCAAGACAAAAGAAATATATATTAGTTTGCACTGATTATGTTACTGAATGGGAAGAAGCTAAGCCATTACTTGTTGCTAATGAAGCATCTGTAGTTGCTTTTCTTTTTGAGGATATTTTTACTCGTTTTGGTGTCCCAAGGGAAATTGTTACAGATCAAGGAGCTCAATTTACATCAAGGCTAGTGGAGCAAATGATGGAGAGCTACAAAATCAGGCATAGAAAAACTACTCCTTATCATCCACAAGCAAATGGTCAAGTGGAATCTACTAATAAGGTCATTGAAGGAATCCTAACAAAGACTGTTCATTTGCATATAAGAGATTGGGTAGATAGGCTTCCTGAAGCCTTGTGGGCCTATAGAACTACATGGAGAAACACAACAGGCCATACTCCTTATGAGCTTGTTTATGGAAAGCAAGTTTTGTTTCTCATAGAGTTCCAAATTCAAACCTTGCAAATGGCAGTTCAGCTAGGACTTGATTTAACGGAGGCACAAAAGCATAGACTGGAGCAAATTAATGAATTGGATGAGATCAGACAAGATGCAGTTCAAAAATCAAGTCTAGTCCAACAGCAATGGGCTAGATGGCATGACAAGTACATCAAAGAGAAGAAATTCAAAGAAGGTGACTGGGCTCTCTTGTTTGACTCAAAATTCAAGGATTTTCAAGGTAAATTTCAGACACATTGGCTTGGGCCATATGAAATTGTTGAAATTTTTGGTAATGGGGCAGTAAAAATCAGAACTATAGATGAAGAAGAGGTCACTTTTCTTGTGAATGGTCATATATTGAAGCTATATCACAAACCACTCTCAAGAGAAGAATTTGTCAAGAAGTTCCAAGAAAGCAGTGATGTGAAGTTAATGAAGAAGAATCTCTCTTCTTCATCAACTTGATTAAATTTTCTGAAGCATTTCTCTTCGAAAAAAAAGAAAAAAGAAAAAAGAAAAGGTATAAACATGAAAACCAATCATTGATTGGCATGTTTATACCGAAAAGATAGGGTGAAAATTAGAGTCTCTCTGACACTCTAACTTTTCCATTTTGTTTTTGCAAGCAGCTGTTACAAAATCATAAGTTCAGATCCATAGTGCTCATGATCCATCTCATTTAATTTCACTCCATTCACTTATCCATCCATATTCCATTTCATTCATTTCATTCATACTCTACTTCATTCCATGTTTCATTCATCTCATTCCATACTCCATCCATCTCATTTCCATGTCGAAATTTAAAGTTTGATGTCTTGCTGTAAATGAATAAAACATGTCATGGATTGCAGGGCAATTCTTATGTTCTTCCACTCCATTTCATAAACTGAATCCATTCCATTTCATCATCCACTTCATACATATCATGTCTCATCATCCATCTTCATTCATACCATATAACATTTCACTTATATTCCAAAAACACTCCATTCCATGATCAAAATACTCTACAGGTACATTCTGCAGTTTAATAGGCATTCTATAGCTGATCAACCTTTCTGCAGCCAGATAGTCATTCCGCAGCTACAAATCCTGAAGGCATTAGTCAGCAGACATTAGAATTGCAACAAAATGATCCAGTGTATCCACGAATAAGAAGAATCAAGAAGGACTATGAAGACTCTTCCAAAGGAGAACAAAGAAAACAAAGACTACAAAAATCAAATGAAAGGCAGAGGTAACAAGTTTAGATTATAATGGAATTTCATAAATTTTAGCATATTTTTAGTTATGAATTGTTTGAAAAGGTTGTTTTAATTATTTTTATTGATCATGACCAATAAACCCTCCACAAACTTTGGATTAAAATCTCTCATTTCAAATTCCATGCCCGACATCATTTAAGCGGTTCAAATGATCGAAGTGTTTGAATTCTTCACGTTACCCAACCAAATCATTCAATGATGATTCTCTTTTCCGTTGTAAAAATCTCCGCCGTCTTTTCAATCATTAATTCGTTTCCTCCACCTCACTCCATTACCTCATTTCGTAACTACTTCCATCACTCCATTCTGTAGCCGGCACTTCATTCCGCAAATAGAAATATCCTTATCACCGAGAGCAGAGCAAAAGGGTATATCATTTTGAATATCAAAGCACTATCACCGTGGGCAGAGATTAATCATTATCACTGTAAACGCAGAGGTATATTAGTGAATAATTTTAAGTCATTTGTCACCGAGAGACAGAGGTATAGCAGTGAAGAATTTGAAGCCATTTACCACCGAGAGACAGAGGTATAGCAGTGTGGGAATTTGAAGCCATTTGTCACTATCAACCAGAGGCATATCAGTCCAAAGTTTCATTGTCAACCAGAGGCATATCAGTCCAAAGTTTCATTGTCAACCAGAGGCATATCAGCTCGAAGATTGAAGCTGTTGTCACTATCAACCAGAGGCATATCAGTTCGAAATTTGAAGCCATTGTCACTGTCAACCAGAGGCATATCATTCCGAAGTTTGAAGCTATTGTCACTGTCAATCAGAGGTATATCATTCCGAATTTTGAAGCCATTGTCATTAAGAACCTGAAGCCATTTCAATTCGAAGGTGAAAGTTATTGTTTCAGTGGGTAGAAGAATATTAATCTGAACATTGAAGAAGTAATTATGGGTTTCATTGTAAGAACTAAACCAGTGGGTACAAAATACCTAGAAGGCTACCCTCAATGTAAAGAAATGTTGCAACAGATAGGATGGCTACAATTTTTGGAGAAATTTAATGGCTTCCACAAATAAGTCACTAAAACATTTGCAAGATCATTTCAAGGAGCTGAAGTTGAAGTGGGAGATGTCAAATTCACTGTCACTGAAGTCTTTATTGTAGAAGCTACAGGGTTGCTTAGAAATGGAGAGAGATGGTTCAAAAATAGAGAATTCCACAATGAATCCTGGAAGCAAATTCTAAAATCACTAGGTATGGATGTCACTGTGTTTAAGAAAGGAATTCCAAGTTCTGCATTGAAAAATAAATGGAGAAACATACTACTTATTCTGCAAAAATTTATTACATGTGAGGGTAGATATGGCACATTTTATGTCTACCACATTAGACTGATAGTGCATTTTCTGGGGGAAGACTTAAACCTACCCTATTTCTTGCTTCAATGTTTGAAAAAGATGGCTTCCTATGTTCAAATAAGGGTTCAATTTTTAGAGACAACTCTATATCATCATGGCTTGGTTAAAATTTTGATTGAACACCATTTAGCCAAAACAAATGACACATGGGACAATTTCTTGATAAGAAATCATTTTGAAGAGCCAAAAGAGCCCTCACCTGAACAACAGCCTACAAGGAGAAGCAGAAAATGGAGAGCTTAAAAAATTGAAATTGACAAAACAATCCAAGAAAGTAGTGAGGAAATCATCTCAGAGAAGTTGACTCAAATTAAGAGAAAACTTAAGAAAGAGAAGGTAATCAGGAAATCTACCACAGAGAGAGGAGAGGGATCTTCTCAACCAAGAAGAAGCCATAGACTAAAGGGGAAACTAAGGAAAAATCAAATCAAACAAACAGGGGTGATTAATATAGAAGATGAGGAAACATCTATTGAAGATGTTGAAGAGGATTTTTATGAAGGAACCCCTGAAATTGACCCTGCTCAGCAAGAAGTTTATGATTATGAAAGGAAAGCTTCAGAAAGCAGAGAGAGAACCCCTAGTCCTCCACTGTCCGAAATAGATGTGTTAAGAAGGGATAGGTATGAGCTAGAGATACTTAATAGACACATCAAAAATGAGAATGAAATTTTGAAGGAACAAGTCAAGCTCAAAACCAATATGAATTCAACCTTATCCCTACATATAGACAAAGTGGAAAAGGCTAATGACAAGTTGAAGAAGAGGAACAAGAAGCTAATCAGGGCACTTACCAACTTAAGGTTTAAACTTGTCATCAGAAAACCCAGAAGATCTTTAGCTTCTAGGCAAAGGATAAGGAGAGGATTAGATGTTCTTGCAGAAGCCTCTGAGTTTATAGGATAAGTTGCATGAGGACATGCAAGAAGTCAGCAGTGGGGGTATGTTGAGCCTCAAGATTGTGCTTTCTTTCATTCCACTTTACCTCATTTTCCTTTGTCCATTGCTATTCCAGACCCAATTGATCAATGAATTTAGTTAAAATTACTTTTAGAATGATTTACATGACTGACTTGCTAAGTTTTGTGATTTTTGCCATTGTAAAGCATTTTGACCGGAACTAGCTGCAGAATGCAGACATTCCGTAGCTAATCGGCGATTCTGCAGCTTGTGTAGATATTTGGGAGCAGTTCTGTGGTCTTCTGAAGAAAACCATATATGGGCATATTCCACGTCATGTCTACATTGTTCGTTGCTCACCATGAAGGAAGAAAACCACTCGTGGTATGGTTTTGGTGGTTGTGGGAACATATTTAAGAAGGTTAATTTAATAAATCTATTTTAGTCCAGATGTCTTTTTCCTTTTTACGCAGCCACTTCAAGAGTCCTAATGTGATTTTGATAAGGAAAGACAATAATCCTGGAATTGTTGCAAGTCTTGTTATGTACATTTGTTATATAAACACTTGAGAGACCGAGAGCTAGGCTAGATTTTGTTCTAGATTTTGCTCAGATTCTGTGCTACATTTCTGAAGATGCAGAGTGCTCTGTTCAAGTTATTTCACCTTTACTGAAGCAGACAGTGTTGTTTTGAAAGAGTTGATTTGATTTGGAGTTAGATTATGTCTGGTGGTAGAGGGCCCCTGCCCCCTGTACGGATTTATTTGCGTAATTTAGATAAGTATTCTAGCTGCCTTTACGTTTTTGAAGTCGAATTCGTAGTTGTTTTCATTAGCTACTATAGTTATACTCGTTCTAAAAACTCTTCCAAAAGAAGAAGCTCTTCCAAAAGATTATAATGATGAATGGGAAATGGCTATAGTATTGTAGGAATTAATTGTAATCTCCTTTTTTCACCATCACAGTTATACTTATGCTAAGCACTCTTCCAAAAGAAGAAACTCTTCCAAAAAATCCTTATACTGTCTTAAGCATGATTGTGATTTTGAACGTTTTAGTTGTGTGTTTTCACTAAGTACCATAGTTGTTCTTGCTCTTAAACTCTTGTCCAAAATATCATAATGATGGGTAGGAGATGGCTATGATATCTTAGTTTTTCATTGCTTTCAGTCTTTATGTTTGCATTTGCACTGAATTGTATAGTTAGGATTGTTCTAAGAAACTCTTCCAAAATATCAATCATGATGGACAAACAGACTGTATAATTCCATAGGATAATGCATGATAATTTAGTTAGGATACTCCGGAGTTTAACTGCACTTAACTCATGCTCAGTTGTTCTGTTTTAAGTTTGATAATGACTTGTAGTTCAGCATTGTTTTAGATTAGTGACATCTTAAGTTCAGTTTTAGCTTAACTCATTGCATTTGCACTCCACATTCAGCTGTCATTCATTGCATATTAGACTACTTCAGTTGTTAAACTTAACAAAACAGCCTTCATTATTTACAAACCTCTTCTTGTTCTAAAATCCATAATTGATTCATAAACATATGAACAGAAGAAAATATCACTTTAAGGCCTGAAGTACTTCTCCAACTTCCTTATCATCTCACAACCAAACATTTCCTCAAAAGACTATTTCAAAATCCATAACCTTTGAGTGAAGTGTAGTGTCATCAAACTAAGTTGCAGAATAGAGTTAGGAACTAGTCTTAGAGTAGAAGATCTTATGATGGTATAAATGTTTTACTCCAAATATGCTTCAACAAATCTATAATCAAGGATAAAATGTTGCATCATTATAAGTTAGTTGTTTAACTGTTTAGTTAGGAGGATTTGCATACCTAGTTGACCATGTCTCAAGTTCTCTCTCAAACACCTTTGATGAAGAATTTGACAAATTGATTTTATGCTTTGAATCATTTGCTTAAAAGTCATTATCAAGCTTTGTTTTTGCTTAGTCATAGTTTGGATTTGATTCTATTTCAATATCTGCAATTGCATTTGTCATTTGTCATCAACCAACTAGGCTTCACTCTATTTTTAATCATTAGCTTCCTTCCATTAGCTTTCTATTCATTTTCCTTGTGAACGTAAAACCACCAAAAGATCAAAAACATCATAAATCATCACAGAAGACCAAAAACATCACAAAACACTACACACAACACATTAAGAAACAAACACCTAGGTACATACAGTACACTTCACTTCAGCAGTTTACCAACCTTGGTTGACAATTAAATGAGCTCAATTTAGGAGACTAGATTGAGACCAAACAGTCAATCCCAGAGGGAGTGATCCATGCGACTAGAAGATCTTGGTCGCTAGCTTGTAGTTATCAACAAAGTGACCAGTTGAATTTTGACTATCTTGTATGTGCGATCGGGCTTCTCACCTTGAGTAATCAATTTTTTTCCTCAGAAGTTTCTAATATGCTTGAGCTCCCTAGTTACTTATTGGATTTCGTCCAAACCTCGTTACTTTTTCTTGATCTCCTAAGATTTATTTTCATTTATTGGGACAGTGTTTTCATCTTTGATTAGGAATTGATATTCTTTATTTTTATTGATCTATTTGAGATTTGTTTGATCTATTTATTTTTGTCGCTCTCAGTTGTTGATCTCTATCATATTTGAGTCATTTCTTATTCATTGGTTTGGATCTTCCATTGCTTGTGTTCTTAAAGGTTCCCTTGAAGGATTCTTTGTATGCTTTGGTTAAGGACTAGTATTATCATCTTTAGATCTCATTTTCAGATATGTTTCGTTACTTTTGGTGACTTCCTGGATCTATTTTATATCTCATTTTCATATCTTTGTGTCCTATGTGCACTTTTTTCACTTGGTTTTTGAGTGATATATTTCTTCTTTTGGTTAATTTTTTCACAATTGGTGGTGTTGTGATTGGTTGTGAAGATGTCATCCAGGAAAATTCATCTGAGTGTGTTTTGATTATCTTATATTGCTCTCATTTGATCTTGTCAGGGCCTTCCTCCCTCTAAGGTTTGGTTTGGAATTTATAGAACATTATAATTAGTTGAGCCATTTTTCTGTAGACCTATCTTGTTGAATTTACCTTCCTTCTTCCACTTTTTGATTTTGGTTTGATATCTTTGAGTTTGTTTTCACATTTTCCTTTGTTTCCTAACTTTAACTCTTTTGGAGAAATTTGGGTTCTTTCTTGGGAACTTTTCTTTTTCCTCTTCTTGATTAATTTTATTTTCCTTTTTGGTTTGTTTTTGGGTCATCAATATAAATTTTTTTGCATAACTTGCATTTAAGAATTTAGCGAGTAGTGTGTCTATAGGCATTGGTGTGTTGTGAAAACTCTTACCCTCTAGTAGTTAGAATTCATCAAAGTGAAAACGAAAAATTGGATATAGATGAATTAGGGTGACTAACATGAGTAATTAAAACCAAATTAGTTTCTCTTTGTATCCCAAATGTGTAAATAACATCCACTTAAAATCAACGTGATAATAAAATTAACTAGATTCGTCTTTTTCTTTTACTCGTAGTACACCAACACTAGCTTAGGCTAGGGTCTTTGAGAAAGGAGAGTGAGCTAATTGCTCCAAGACTATAAGACCAACTTAGAAGCTTGCAGTAGGGAGATAAATCCTTATAGTAGTGTGGTTTGGAAATCCATTTTAACAAGAGGGTTAAGAAATAATTCACACTTGGGATAGGTGAAATGACATGACAAATTTCTCTTAGTTTCGGGTGGAGTGATATAGAGGAATTGGCATGCATACAAATAATTTTATTAGTATTTGATGCAATAGTTGGGGACCACTTGGGAGAAAACTCTTAAGGGATTTTGGGTCTTATACCTTTGAGTAAGTATCTTTCCCTTGCATTTGGATTTTCCATGCAAATGTCCCCCCAGGTCATGTTATTTTCATGGTGACCATAGTTGCTTATGTCTTAGGGCTAATACACAGATGAAAGGTCGGGATGGTATGCTTTGTACCTAGGAAATATATTACTCATACCCTCTCAGTCCTCTTGAGTGGTTTTAAACAGTTAGTGAGGGCACTTGGATCGAGTTCGAAGCTAAAAGGGTTGGGAAGTAGATCGCTAGTATAACTATTCCATCCTAAGCTTCTTTGTATTTTGGTCTATGTGTGTTATTTTTTAGAATATTTTTAGTATGTGTTGTTTGGATCAAGTTAGTAGTTTTGGCCTTAGGGTGTTTGCACTAACATAATTGCATTAATTTATAATTTTTCATCCTGCCTAAATTTATTTGACATCAGGCACACTGTCTTCACAATTTTCCTACTGAATAAGATGGAATTGTCACTCCTACATGGAGAGTGCCTATTAGTGCTCAAGACTTATACCAACACATAGTCTTGGAATCTATACAAAGTCCTTCTGGTAGTGATTTGGTCCATATTGAGATTTTCACAAATGATTCTGCTAATGCTGCCAATCCACCCTTGACCGATCCACTAGGACATGAGTTTTTGTTACTAAACCCTCACGGTTCTACACATGCTTATAATTTTTTAAATTTCATTGTTGTATACCCTATGATGGAGCATGAGACCTCATTACCTTCTCAATCACTCATGTCAAGTTCAATGTCATTATTGTCACCTCTCAGTGGGGCCATACTTACTCCTCTATTTACACCTCTCACTTCTTCTTAGGGCATTCCAACAGTATCCTCTATAGCTCCTGAAAATTTCTTGAATGTTTTCATGCACACCATATTCCACACCGACCATGTTGATTCATCTTAGTCAAATGGTAGGATCAAGAGTATTTTCAACAAAATTTGCTTAACCAATGATTATTTTTCCTCAATTAGGTGTGGTTTCTTCTAGAAATATGTGGGGGGAATCATCAGTTCTTCCTAGTCGATCTAGGTGCAACGTTACTTCTAACATGTTGCAAGCCTAGTATAGTTCGTTGTTTGGAGGGGCACCACCTACCAATACCTTTCCTCAAGGGGCTATATTGCCTGGAGGCAACCCTATTGTTAGTTTTTTCACTCATATAGGTTGTTCTCCTTATGTCAATCCTACAATCCTAGATTGCCATTTTATCATCCTCATTACAACCCTATGAGAAGTCATGCTCTTGGGGGTCCTTACTCTCTATGGGGAACCTACCCTAGGGGAATAATCCTCATACCACTTATTGTGTCCCACAATAGTCATATGTTGAGACAAACCCATTCATTAGCGAGCAATCCATGCATAAAAAACCTTATATGGTGGGAGTGTAACTTTTTTCAGGTGTTTCTCTTGCCTATGATCCATTTGGCCAACTCCAAAATATGATATTATCCTCTCTTGATTTACCAGATTTGAAAACATTGACTAATGACCCCATCCAACATGAGGCCTGCTGGACACCCATGCATACCAATTTTCCATCTGATATTCTCAAGTTGGAAGGGAGGCTTGGGGAGAATCCATCCACCTACATTACCACCTATTACTTATGTTATTCCTATAATTATTTTGTGGATGATTCTATTAAGCGTCACTCATTCCAATGTATGTTAACAAGATATGCTGCAAAGTGGTATATTGAGGTATGTATTGCATCCTATAGTGCTTTTTCCTTCATATCTCAAACCTTCTTGACACACTTCCAGTTTCCTACCCAGTATGATATGACCTCTAATATCTTGTCAAACTTCAAATAAGATGATGACACATTAATTTTTTATCACATTCATGACTGGCGTCATCGCAATAGGTAAGTGAGAAATAAGTTACTTGATCAAATCTTATATAAATGGTTCATTTGATCTCTCTGACCACATATTTCCAAGGATGTGTCCATGTTTCGAGCCATTACCGAGGAGAAAACCATTTTATTTTTCCAGCAGTGGGATCTTATCTATTCACATGTACGTATGCTATACGAAGTGTTGCCTAATGCCCCTAGGCCTTCTATTGACCCTCTTAAACCTACTCCTGGCCAACATGTCAATTGTGTTCTTGGGTTTGTGTCTGATTCAATAAGCCAATTTTTTTCCTAGCTTGGGAAATTGATTGCTAAATGTCAAGCCCCATCAAGTGAACTTGGCTCTGCTAAAGGACCATCTCCTAAACAGTCCACCGATGTGATTATGGTGAAGTCCACTAAACTAAAGAGAAACCAACATTCTCATGATAATTAAAACAAAAAAGAACAAACAAAAGAACCAAACTACTAAGGAACCCCAAACCAACCCTCAAAATAATCGAGGTGGAACCAATTAATTTCGTCATAAAATCAAATTCCCTTGAAAAATATGTCAAGGAAACTACCTCACTCATGAGTGCCCTCAGACGGACGAAGTCCATAGGCTCCTTTCACCATTGTCTAGCCAACAACCATTTTTTTTAACTCGTCTATTTTCTACACAACCCCAGCAAAACATGGTTGCTCAACCTTCGTAAGGGGGAAACAAGAGGTAGTTTTCTCACTCCACCAATAGGTCATCTGTATTTATGTGAAAATAACATGTGAATGTGATTATGCGAGCTAAATCATATGATGTTCCCAAATCAATTTATTCTTCCAAGGAATCTCTTGCTCCACCTACTCTCATTGGACCTCTCACGTTAGATAATCTTGTGGAACTTATTTACCACCCCCCCCCCGTGAGGGTTTCGTCCATAAGGCAACACATAATCGCTTTTCTTGAGTTTCTCAACATTATAGTATTGTTCAATATCTTGTCTAGGATCCTTGTGTGATGTCTTCCCTGAAGGTTTTGCAAAGTTTTTCTTAGTAGTGAAAGGCCTTGTTGTCTGTGATTAGTGGAGTCAATCTATCTGACTCAAGTGTCATTGTGTTTAATGTTGACAAGGATTCTCCTTGACATTCCCACCAGATAGATTTTCATATTATCATGCGTGTCTTCCATAAGAATGTTCATCATTATTTGGTGGATGAAGTCTCTTCCACTTGTGTCACGTCAGCATCATGTTGGAAGGCTCTCATCTCTCTAGTGCTCGCCAAGTCTAACACAACTCTTCAAGCCTTTGATTGACACCAATTTATACCTAAGGGGGTTCTTCCCATGTTTTCTGCCGAGTTAGGGGGAAAACCGTCTTTGTCGATGTTGAAGTTGTTAACACTCCTTTGGACTATAACCTTCTCCTTGGCCATAGTTTTCTTTATGACGTGAATGTAGTGGTTTCATCTGTATTTTTTGTCCATTACATTCCTAATGAAGGAAATACTGTGACCATTGAAAAACTAGACCATATGTGCAATCGGCCCAACTTACTACTATAGGGAACTCAGTCCCACCTGTTAGAAATCACCATGGTTAGTATGGGAGTGTTCGTGAGGGCTTGTTTAAAATATAATCTCTTATTAGGGTATTTCTTGAATTAATATCGCTTGGCATTCCTTCATCCTCTCCTAAATATTCTATCCATATTATCTCTTCTGACACCTATGATCCCCATAGACCTCCTAATTCTTGGGTGGTGTTTTATGTTCCTATGGAAGTTGATAAAGGTGTTAGAATCATTTTCCACTTGTTGTGGAAGTGATTTCCCCTCGTATTCGTGTCAATACCTCCTAAAATTGGAGAAACTATATCCCAATATGGAATATGACCAGGATCCTTTGCCCACATGGTTTTCCCCTCTCCTTGTCCCACATGAATCCCTCAATGATGAAGCTCTCTGGTTAGTAAACTTGGAGGTCGTGGATCTATCCAATGATAATCATATGGATATTATGCCTCTTCCTTCCTCTAGTATCCCCGATTTGGAACATGTGAATATTGACAAATTAAATCTTAAATCGACCTAGGGGGCATCTCCTTAGCCCTCCTTGGAAGTTCAACTCATAGACTGAGATATTTCTTGGGATTCTACTACCAAGCATGCTAATTAATTTCCGTCACCACCTCTCATGGACCGCGTTGTATCACATTTATGTATTTATCCTCCCTTCTTTCCCTAGGTTAATTTTGGGAGCATGACTATCTTAGAATGACCCTTGCATGGTCAAACTTTATGGATTGGGAAATTTGATTTCATTTGGCATGGCATGACAATGATAAGCCATATGGTTCTCCCACCTTCCATAACTTCATGAATGGAAACCCTTTCCCTGTGCTAAGATGCAGGCACCCTTTAGCATGACCTATCTGAATGAATTATGTTGCGCTTGTACCTATTGTACATAGGACTATGATGATTTATCTTCTTATTTTTTGTGTGATGTGAGTATTAATCATGCGTTATTTATGCCAAAAATCCAAAAAAGTTATAAAAACAAAAAAAATATGGTCATGTTTTTCCCTCATCCATGTTTATTTCTTTCATTTTGCGATTTAACCATGGGTATAGTATTTATAGATGCTATTTTATAGGATAGGGTGTTGTTGCTATTGTGACATCCACTGGACCTTAAGTGTGTTTCTCTTGAACTCGGAATATAGGGGTAGGTAATTTTCACTGTCCTCATTGCATTTTCACCATAACTACCATATTTATGCCATAGGCCTAACCCTGCTAAGATATCAGTCTCATGTCCTCTTCTTTGTCATATTTTTTGCTATAACCATGGAGAATTCCACCACACTTTATCCCTTGTGATTTCCACTTTTATTAGCCTGTTTTTCCCATCTTCTTGTTCCACATGAATCCCTCAATGATGAACCTCTCCAGTTAATCAACTTGGAGGTCATGGATCTATTCATTTATAATCATAGGGATATTATGCCTCTTCCTACCTCTAGTATCCCTGATTTGGAACATGTAAATATTGACAAATTAAATCTTCAATTGACCCAAGGGGCATATCCTCAACCCTCGTTGGAAGTTCAACTCATGGTCTGAGTCATTTCTAGGGATTTTAATACCGAACTTGCTAATTAATTTCTGTCACCACCTCTCGCGAAGCGTGTTGTACCACATTTATGTATTTATCCTTCCTTATGTCCCTAGGTTAATTTTGGGAGCATGACTATCTTACAATGACCCTCGGATGGTCAAAATTTCTAGATTGGGCAATTTGATTTCATTTGGCCTGGCATCATAATGATAAGACATATGGTTCTATCACCTTCGATAAGTTCACGAATGGAAGCCCTTTCCCTATGCTAAGCTGAAGGCACCCTTTAGCATGACCTATCTGATTGAATTATGCTGCACTTGTACATATTGTACATATGAATGTCATCATTTATATCTTTTTTTTTGGTGTGTGATGTGAGTATTAATCAGGCATTATTTATGCCAAAAATCCAAAAAGTTATAAAACTAAAAACAAATGGTCACGTTTTTCCCTCATCCATGTTTATTTCTGTGATTTTACGATTTAACCATGGGTCTAGTATTTCTAGATGCTATTTTATAGGACAAGTTGTTGTTGCTATTGCAACATCCATTGAACCTTAGGTGTGTTTCTCTTGGACTTGGAATATAGGGGTACGTTGTTTTCACTATCCTCATTAAATTTTGACCGTAAGTGCCATATTTATGCCATAGGCCCAACCCTACTTGGATCTCAGTCTCATGTCCTCTTCTTCGTCATATTTCTGGATATAGCCCTAGAGAATTCCACCACACTTTATCCCTTGTGATTTCCACTTTTATCAACCTAATTTTTCACAATGAGCCTTGGTTTCTGTATTTCATGATCATCATCCACTTGGCCTATCATTCACTTGGTTTTTTACCCTTTCTTGGAGGGACAACTACAATGAGTGGTCTTCTTACCAACCTATTTACCTCATTATGTCATTACTAGTTCCATCGTTACAAGAACCAGTTTGTATCCTCTATCCCACTTTTTTCTCCTAGAGGAATTTTCTTTAAGCTCTTTTCAGACTCCTTAAAAGATTATCGAGTGAAATTGTCTCCTTAATGTTCGTAAAAGTACCTCAAGGATCATCCACCTAGTATAAGTTTAACCATTTTCCAGACTGGGATAGAATATTTACATAAAAGGAATACCCTAGTCCTCTATGGCTAGGAGGTTCTCCCTTGTAAACTTTTATCTCTTTTTCAGGCTTCAGGGACAACTTTATGTAAAAGGAAGTTATAGAAAGAGGAGGGAATTTTTTTTTTCCATTTGTTGTTCAAATGACAGGGTTAGTCACGTCACCCTTGAACATGCCACCTATCATATTCATTATATCACAGTTAGATTTTACCCTACCTATGACATGTACTGTACATATGAGTATATCTACTCCTCAGGTTGGTTACTCTTCCAGTCATATGGAGCATTCATTTATTCCTCTTTCATCATTGCATGATATCGCACTGTGCTCATTAGTCATGTTGCCAAGTTACTTTTGTGTCATGCCATTATGTGTTCAAGCGAATTATCAACCTGTGTCAGCCATCTACAATAGATTTTTTACCTTTTTGATTTGGTCATCCATGTGTAAGTCATACTCCATCACTTCAGGATTTGATACATATATCACATTATCCTGGTATGTTCCATGTCAATTGATGGGGTATTCATCAAGGCCCTCCTTCGATGGTTCATCTCATGTCGACTTCATCTCATTATCCAGGAGGTTAATCTAGGAAACAATAGTACCTTAGAGCTTGTAAAACTTAGTGGTAGGCTTCCTCACGATTGAAATTTTGTTTAAATCATTGGTTCCTAATTGGTTGAGATCACTGGTGTTTGATGTCAGCTCATTTATTCACACTTAGTGGATTGTACTAGGTAGCTTGGGATCCATTTTACTCATTGGTGGATTCCCTCACATATTTTATTGGTTTACCTCATTTTCTAGTAATTATACGGTTTTACCATGCTCAACATCAGCTCATATATTCACATGATGTATATTCATACCATCGGGGCTACGTTGACAACCCTAGGTTAGGGACATTTCACTCTTATATGGCATCCTTCCTAGGCTGCGTTGCAGTTATGTATCTCTTATGTAATTTAAGGAATATCTTGAGACACTTATTTGTCTCTCATGTGTCCATAGTGCCACTAATTTATACTATGAGATAGATGCATGATTTTATTTGTTATCATCTATGATCTATTTATTGAGTTACATGGATCCATTATGTATGTATTTCATGGACATGTTCTAGCACTTCCTCTCATGGATCCGCAGTGTATGTTTTTGCAGCCATGTTCAGTATCTTCTTTGACTAAGCATGGGTATGCTTTCCTCGGGGATGTTATCAACATATATGAGACTTTAGCTCCAAAGTCTTCCGATCCACATTGTTGGCTTTGTCTCCTCACTCTTATTTTTACCTCTATGTTTTATCATAATATATTTCATCCATTAGCTTCTCTTCTGACCTCAAATATTATAGGGGATCTGTTATCAACCTATTCTATCCCTTAGAGTTAGTTTTCCTTAGTCCTCATGGATGATTGACTATTTCCGCACCTTATACCTTCTTCTTTCCAGTCATACTTCCCAGTCACATGGATGGAGGTCTATGAGAGCGATTGAAGCCTCCCAATAGATCCTAGTGCTTCCTGTGTATGTGACTATTGGCTCGAGGGGTCCTGGCCCAGGTTAGGAGGTGAAGGTTTGCCAAGAAACCCCTATACTACTAACCCTTTTTTCAGTGACCTGCTTGTGCAGGCCAAAGTCCAACCTGAAGCAGTATGGGAGGGTGCTAGAATAGGGTCTCCGCACCCTGAGAGAGAAAGTAGGTAAGCCAATTAGATTCACATTTGCAAATTATCGGGCTCATACCAGACAGATCTATTTGCATGATAGTTAGTAGTATAATCACAATATATAGAGCTATTTTCATGCACAGATCTAGTTAATAACTCCATATCCACGTGCATATCAACAGTAATCAGCACATATCATCATAACACATCATAAAAAGAGTATAGTTATACCATAGCATAGCCAGATTCGCAGCATAAATAGATAACCAACAATATTCATAACAGATCCAACAGTTCACATCAACCAGAATAGCTTAGATCAGATAACACAGAAATACTTCAACCATATCCACATATATTAGTATCCAAAACTCAATACAATCTAACATAGCCTAGGCACATAGCCAGCAAGGACCACACACAACAGGACTGAGGATCTCCGCGCACATTGCCAGCAGTAGTCCTTACCTTAACGACCAACAACAGATCTAACAATTCACACTTAGCATCAGACTTAATTCATTCCTACCTTAGGACTCAAAAAGGTTCGTCTATTTATATCGGCTTAGCCTATGCTTCCAATGGTCCACAAACCATCTTTTACGTACTCTTAATCTACCCTTGACCCATTACATTTCATTCAGCACTTTTACCCACTCCAAAACCCCTAAGCTAGACTAAATAATATAAAAAATATACAAATTCATAAAAAATTTGCATCTTTGAGGGGACCTTGTTACAACAGTCCCCCAACACAATCTTGTGACTCGTCCCGAGTCACTGTGATGGTGGGGTTTCCACCTGTGCCTACAATAGTTTTACCACCTCGACCAGTGGGGGTAGCACTCCTTCACTTTGAGCAGCAGTGTTCTGAGAAATATCCACTAGCTTCTAAGAAGTCAGTCCTTCTGTTGCAGTAGTGACATTCTCCATATTTTTATTCAACTGCTTCACATCGACATCAATATCTTGGGAGAGCTTGAGGGCTTCATCTGCCCATGGCCTAATATAGTCACTAAGAGTCTTCTTCTTCTAACGAAGTTTGTCGATATCATCCCAAAGGACATGGCTAGTGCGTAGTCATGCTAATCATTGAACAAGAACTAGAGTGGGCATCGTGGCTTCGATATGCTTGCACGCTTCTTCATTTTTTCATAGGTCCTAGCTAAATTCATGTAGGATCAGGTCACACTCTACTTTGGTACATAAGTGCATGGTTGTATCCACTAATTGGGCACCTTGGGAAATCTGTTTAGTTATCAAATTTCTCGTTGCGGTAACCAGTGCAGCTCGCTGGACCCACACCTCTGACGGTGTCTCTGGTTGCAACAGAACCATTTGTTGAATATGTCGATCATGCCATGCCTTATCCTCAGCCTTCTAAACCTGTTGATGTAAATTAGCAATGAAGCAATCTTCCTCCAAAGCCACAAGATGTGCTAACTGCTCCCCCATGATATCAGGCTTCGCCATATTCATAAAGGATGTGATGCGCAGGCTAGGAACAATTTATTCCATGGGCATACTAGCCTCCTTGCCATAAACCATCCGAAATGATGTTTTCCCTATCAACTTCTTACAGGTGGTTCAGTAGGCGTAAAGAACAGATGGGATGCGCACGTCCTAGTTGTTGTGATCCACATTATAGACCTTAGTTTGTGCGTGCTCCAAGACGTTATTAAAAGCTTTGACTACTTTGTTTGCTTGAGGATGATATGGATTTATTTTCACATGATGGATCTGAAATTCTTCCGTCAAGGCCTATAATGTTTCATTAGCAAAGTGTGTACCTCTATCGCTCATAAGAATTTTTGGACATCCAAATCTGGTTAGAGTCTGCTCAAAGATGAAGTGCGTAGCGATATCTATAGTGAAATCCTTTACCGCTTGTGCTTCAGTCCACCTAGTTACATAATCAGTAGCAGTTGTAATGTAATGCACACTTGTCTTATTTCTGGGTGCGCTAATAGGTCCTACAAAATCGATGGCCCACTTCTCAAATTCTTGCAGGGCCATTTGCAGTTGAAGGGGAATTTCATCCCTACAGGACAACCTTCCAATTTGTTGGCATGTATCACAGGCCTTACAATAGTCATGAGAGTCACTATGAAGGGTAGGCCACCATAATCCAGGTCTTAAGATCTTCTGCATTGTTGTTTTCCCTGCGTAGTGACCTCCTGCTACCCCATCATGCGCTTCTGCCAAGATATCATGTCGTTCATGTTCCAAAATGTACCTTCGCAGCACTTCATCTACTCCCATCTTATATAGATTACCTATGATGATGGTAAAATCCACAGGGCAGGTTACCAACTCTTTCTTCTATTGCACCAAATACTCCGTGGGTGCCATGCCTATAGTCAGGAACTAAATTATGTCATTGAATTGTGCATCAACTACCTCAATAGCAAACAACTACGCATCAGGAAATCTTTCTTCCAGGTTGGTTGGTTCCTCTCGAGTCTCAATTCGGGACAAGTGATCTGGCCTAGCATTTAACTTCCCTGGCTTGACAATGATCTCAAAGTAATATTCCTGGAACAACAGTACCCATCGGCAGTTTCCCCCCCAATAGATCCTTATTCACTAGGTACTTCAAAGCTGAATGATCTATAAACATTTTGAATTTCCCTCCTAACAGATAGTGCTGATATTTCTGTAATGCATAGACCATCACCAAGCCCTCCCGTTTAGTGGTAGAGTAGTTGCGCCCTACACCAAAGAGTTTCCTACTAGAAAATGCAACCTAATCATTAGGGAAATTCCTGAGGCATCGACATGAACATGGAACACCTTCACCCAATCAGGAAAAATGAGGATAGGTGCTGAGACCATCTTTTCTTTGAGTAGCTCGAAGCTCTTCTGACACTCGTCATCCTAAAAAAATGAAACATCCTTCTTAAGTAGCTTTTTCATAGGTGATGTGATCAGCGCATACCCCTGAATGAGCTTCCTATAGTAGCATGTGTGTCTGAGGATCGAACATAGTTGCTTCTCAGTTGGAAGTTCTACTAGATTTATGATTATTGCAACTTTCACAGGGTCAACCATCAACCCCTGGTGGCACACTATATGTCCGAGAAAGATTCCGAAGGGTATGCAAAAGATACACTTATTGATATTAAGGGAAATTTGGTAGTTCCTACAGGCATCCAACATCATCGGCAGGTTCGAGACGTACTTTTTTACTAAGCCGAAGACAGTCCAATCATCAAATTAAACTTCTAGAATTTTGTGGATGAACTCTTTGAACACTATGACTACCACTCATGAAAAGATACCAGGGGAATTCTTGAGTCCAAACGACATCACTGTATACTGGAATGATCCCCATTTAGTGGAAAACACAGTCTTGCTATGATATTTAGGTGCGATTCTGATCTCATGGTACCCTGAGAACCCATTCGTGAATGAGTACGCTTCTTTCCCTCCCACACTATCAAGGATTTCATCTCAGAATGGTGTAGGAAAGGGATCATGCACGTAGGCATCATTCAATTTGTGCAAGTCCATGTAGATTTGTATCTCTCCCTTCATATTTTTGTCCTAAACCACCATTGAGCTTACCCAATCTGATTGTTCGACCGGTTTGATGATACCCGCGGTGAGTATTTTATCGATTTATTCCTTAACCTTTTTCTTATACTTAGGATTCATCTGATAAGGCCACTACTTGATAGGGCACGCATCTATATTTAGCATGATGTGCATGAACCCTAGGTCCACCGTGATCCCCTTAAGCTTTGAAAACTTCATCGGAAATAAGTCTTGATATTTTGTGAGCAGTTTGGCAAATTTTCCTACTATATCATCATCCCAATAATCCCCAATTTTAGCCATCTTAGGCTGCTCTTCTATGCCAATGTTGACTTCTCGTAGCTTCAAAGGCTACGTAACGTTCACATTTTGAAGTGGAGGTCCCATAACTGTGCACTCTCCCTCCGACTCTGGGATAGAGACATTGCACGGATCCTCATCTCATTCTTCTAAGGTTATATTGCAGCATTTGGAAATATCTTGCATCTATGTTTCCCATGTTTGTACCCCAAGTGCTGTGTACGGGCATGATTCATCAAAAATGAAGGTATTTATATCCTGCAAAGCTTCGTTAAGCACCTTCGTTCCCCCTGTTAGCCCAAATGTCCCTACAAATTCATATTTTAATGTTTCCCAGTGGCGAGTGCATTGATGTAGCTTCGCATCTAAGTACCATGCATTGGGAATTGGTCCCAAGGCATGAATAAACAGTTGAACCCATTCTTTTGTAGTCTGGTCACACCATTTTTCCATCTAGGTGAACAGATGCTCACGCGGGTCTCCAAGGCCAGGGAATTTTTTTATGTTCAAATGGGTCGGAGGTTCGAATATCAAGATCATCATATCCCGACACTCTTCCAATCCTAGAACACCCCCTTATGCTTATCCCACCACCTCGCAGGTGTTGCACGCATAGCTAGATTAAGGGCCCATAGCCTTCACTCTCGCAAAACCTCAGCCTCAAATGTTCACAAAAACTCCTTAATACTACTAGAACCATCAAAGCAGGGCAGTTCTCTTATCTCAGAGGATATGAATCAGAATTATTTTGTGATCCTAAGACATCGCAATGCAGATACATCGTCTAAATGGTTCTGCCAGTTTTCTATTTCTTCGTCGGAGTCAGAGAAAAACTCACTATCCTTTTCCTAGCAAAGTACACCATCGGCTGTGGGATTGATCCAATCTTCATCCTGTGTAGCTAAATATTAAATATGATCCACATTTTCTTCTTCACGAACTGGCTCTATATACCATTCTCCTTTTGCAAGGTTTAATGTTTCTATCACTTGTGTACCTTCATTTTCAAATACCACACTTCTTTTCTTCAAATTGATGATACCTCCCATATCTATGGCCCAGTCCAATCCTATGAGCGCAGGATAGGGGTCTGAATATTATACAATCTAAATGACTTGAAAGTTAGCTCAAACCTTAACTCCTACGATATCTACCACAATCCTTGATAATCTCCCCAATGGTATGATCTTCTGCTGATTAGCCATGCGTAGCTAGATAGTGGACCATTCGAACTTGGGTTCTCCTAATTGCTGCCAAGTTTTATTAGGTAGTATGTTTGCATCTGAGCCTAGGTCCAGAATAACCTAATCCATCTCGTAATCACCAATTTTTGCGGTTAACCTCATTTCCCTACCAGTGCACTTTTTATGATTGTACAATTTGTGCACATCCTTAACTTCCATGGGTGGGTTTGCGCAATTGTCTATAAAAACTTGGAGTTTTTCTACGATGCTTTGTTTGCACAAAAACTTCATACATGCTTGCAGGAATGGTTTGACCTCATCATCTGATTTGAGGTTTACAGGGGCTTGAGGAGTAGATGCCTCAACTTTAGCAAAGTCTTGGCAAGCAGCAACAAAGGTTTCCTTTTCCTTTTGTAAGTCCAAACCTTATAGTTTGATGACTGCTTTGAGGATAAGAGTCTCTGCCTCAACTTTCTCCGGAGCTCCCTTGATGGCCATGCCATTGCATGTTATGACATTAATGTTTAGTCCTTCATCTCAAGGTTCTGCCTTAACCCTTTGTACATTCTGCGCAAGTGTTTGTTGATTTTCCTGCATCTTGGCTATCAGAAACGGGTAGTCTTCGATCACGTGATCTAGCTATCTATAGTATCTACAGGATGGTCTCACAGGGTTCGTGTAGTCCCTTGCAGAGTGCCTTATTTCTTCATAGTTTGTTGTGAAAAGAGCTCCAAAAGTAGAAGAAAATATATATCAATGCCTTCAAGGGGTCAACCTGCAATACATTACACTTCAAGGGGTCAACCTGCAATACATTACATGAATGAACAATTCTTGGATCATACAAATGATAAAACCTCCTTTCTATATATAGGAGTCCATGGGGCCACAATCTAATCCTAGCCGACCTAACAATAAAAATGTAAGGGCAAAATAATAACAATATGCGTGTTAGAGGGGGCTACAATAATAACAATAAGGGGGCTACACTAATATAAATAAGGGGCTAAACTAGTAATATAGGGACCTAACATGCCCCTGTCCTTCAAAAAGGTGTTGTCCTCAACGCTTGAGTAGCTCTGGGTTCTTCTGTATAAAATTCTCATCCTCCCATGTAGAACCCTCAGTGGGTAAGTTCTTCCACTTGATGAGATACTCTGAAATTGATCGATTTTGTAGCTGTCGAGTTCTTGTTTCCGTGACCGCTTCTGTTTCCAATATGATTTTTCCTTCCTCATCAAGTTCTGGAAATATTGTTTGAACTGGAATATTTTCACCTATAACCTTGTTTAAGCATGAAACATGGAAAATTGGATGCACTCGTGAAGAAGAAGGAAGCTCCAATTTGTATGTCATAGTACCAATCTTTTGCAACACCTTGTAAGGACCATATTACTTTGGTTATAATTTATTATCCTTCTTAGCTTGCTTGAGGGACATTTGTTTGTATGGTTGTAGCCGTAAAAATACCCATTCTCATACATCAAAACTTCTCTCGCTGCAATGTTGATATGCCTGTTGTTTCATTCGATTTTGTGCCAAATTTAGGTTATCCTTTAAGAGTTGGAGAACTTCTTGTTGATGCTCGATGTGATCTTCTACTGCTTGAACCTTAGAATTTTCTCTTAAAGATAATGTGATGGACGGTGGATGATATCCATAAAGTGTCATAAATGAGTTCATTTTTGCTATAGTATGGAAGGAAGTTTTATACCACCATTCAGCGAGAGGTAACCACTTGACCTATTGTGTTTGTTTATTAGATACAAAACAACGAATATATCCTTCCAAACATTTATTCACTATCTCAGTTTGACCATCGGATTGAGGATGATAAGATGAGATATGAGCTAATTGAGAACCCAAACAAGAAAATATCCATGTCCAAAAATTTCCAGTAAAGATGGGATCTCTGTCGCTCACAATAACCTTTGGGTTTCCATGTAGCTTTTAAATTGTTTCCATAAATGTAGTAGCAACTGTACTTGATTCAAATGGATGAGATAATGCACAAAAGTGTGCATACTTGGTAAGTCTATCAACTACCACCATGATGACACTATTTCCTTTGGACTTAGGTAAACCTGTGATAAAATCCATTGAAATCTCCTGCCAACGTTGACTTGGAATGGATAAAATTTGTAGAATACCCGAGGTCTTAATTGTCTCAACTTTATTTTGCTGGAAAACCAAAAATTCCGCCAAAAACTTTGGAATATCAGATTTAAGGCCATCCCCAAAGAATTATTTCTTCACCCTATGGTAAGTTTTTAAAAATCCTGAGTGTCCTCCTGAAGGGGAAGTGTGCAATTCCAAAAGAATATTTTGTTTTAGTTGGGAATTATTACAAAGATATAAGCGATATTTTTACCATAAGGAATCATTTTCCCAAATAAATGTATCAGGTGTACTAGGATCTTGCTGCAAATTTTGAATGAGTGTCCACACTTCTTCATCCCTCTTCCATTCATCCCTTTCTTTGGTTATCCAATCTGGTTGGATAATAGAAATGGCACAAATCAATGCTTCCACCTCTTCATTTTTTCTTGAGAGTGCATCTGCAACAACATTTAGCTTCCCTTTTTTGTATATTATTTCAAATTCATAACCCAACATCTTTGTGACCCATTTTTTCTTCTCTTCTGAAGATAGTCTTTTTTCCAATAAATTTTTAAGACTATCATGATCAGTTTTTACCTTGAAGTGTCTTCTCATTAGGTAAGGTCATCATTTCTTTAGTGCATGTAGTATTGATAACATTTCCTTCTCATAAATAGCTTTTTGTAAATACTTTCCTTTGATCAGATGACTTTCAAAAGCAATGGATCTTCCTTCTTGCATTAAAACGACACCAATTCCATTTCCTAAGGCATCACATTCCACAATAAAGGTTTTTGTGAAGTCTGGCGTAGCTAGGACTAGTGCTAGGCACATTTCCTCTTTAAGATGTTCAAAGGCCTTAGTTGCTTCAGGAGTCCATGAAAATGAATCTTTCATCAATAATGTGTTGGAAATGTTGGCATTGATAGCAAAGGTAAAGACAGGAGCAACACCTAAACCATCCATAAGGCAAAAGAGACATAGAGGTAGCAGAGGCAGCAGATGAAATAGAGGAATTGAAGAAGAAGCAACAAAGGAATTACAGACAGAGCAGTGAAGTTGAAAGGGCCCGAAGGAGTTTAATACAGAGGTTTATTTATGAATTATGGGTTTAATACAGTTTGCAGATGAATTATTGAGCAATTATTCATTAATTGAGTTTGTATGGCATGGACTTTGATTGAAGACTAAAATATTGTGGTAAAGACTTAATATGCTTGGGGATGAGTTGGAGCATTTTTTTAAATGGCAAGGAAACCATGAAGTGTTCAAAGAAACTAATAATTAGCAAAGGCACAGTTCGAAAATAAAACTCGTGAATCAAAGATCACGATGAGTGAGTGGATTGAAGAGCCAAAGGAGCACATTTTATCAAAGATTTGGGTAGTCTCCAACTGAGAATCAAAGGGACATCATACCACAGAAGTGCCGAAAAAGTTTGAATCAAATTGATTGAACATAATGTGGGTTTGAATTTCCTTCAGTATGTAAGGGCAAGAATATGAGAATGAGTAATTCGTAAGAGCTGTGAGTTTTGGCGATAGCTCCTCGAGATATCATTGCAGATATCGTATGGAGGACTGACGAATGGGCTCGATGGGCGATCGAATGGTTGAGTGATAAGGTGAGCCAAGAATAAAATAAAATAGAAAGGAAGCTTCATAAATGGTGTGGACTAGAAGTAATTCAAGTGTAGAGTTGTGAATTTGAGTGGCTCAGTGCACAGTCGTAGGCGGAATTGTAAACGATGGTGAGGAATGGAACCCAAAGAGAAACCGTGAATGCGCAGTGAAAATCTGATGGAGCTGGGTGTTAAACATATGAAAGTACCGTGGTAAAATACCGATGAACCAAAGGGTCAACATATAAAATAACAGAATTGTGAGCAAAAGTGGAACCGTGAAGGAATAGTAAAGGGGGTTTCCGGTTTTCATCGCACCACCTTTGTGGGATGAGCGGTAATTACGAATTCAGAGTGATTCCATAGAGCGACTGACACGTGGCATAAGGCGGGACCCCAAAAACACTTTCATTGTGCGCATCACACATTATCGTTCGTGCAAGTGACTCGAGCGATATTCGTCGGATCGTGTGGAGCAACGTAACGTGTTGTCCGTCGTCGGATGTGGAGGGTTGTTTAAACGTTGGGGCCCAGTCCATCGCGCAACTATTGAATATTAATCCGCGTGCAAGTTAACCGCGTGATGTCCATAGGATCAAAGGTTGAAATAATGATGAATTATCCACCATTGGATCATGAATGAAGTTGCAAGGTGACAAACAAGGTATGTGCCAGTGTTTGTTTGTTGTTTATGAAATAATCAAAATATAAATGTGTGGGCCAGCATGGGTTAAGTGGTTATGTCGAAAGGAGAACAGGCATTAACATTACAGTTTTTTTTTACTTTCAAATGTATTCAGTTAAAATTGAATAGAGGGTTCAATTATACAGTGAGAAATGCTATGGGGCTTGAAGATACTATATAATCGTTTCTTGTAAACACAAAACCAAAGGTTATATTGTTGATGGTTCATGATAAATATTGTGAGTACTAATATATCAGTGTTGTTAAAAAGGTTTTATAAAAATGCCGAGAGTTATATTATGTTTGATTAAAAGGAAGTTGTACATACAGCGGCTATATAACTGCAATGAGTAGGGATCTGAATAAAAGAGAAAATGAAAAAGAGAGTGAGGTTGGATGAATGAGGAAGGAGAAGAGGAAGAGAGGAGTTCTATTCGAAATATACACTGTAATTGAATGAAAGTTTTTAACTGTTTATATTGTTTGTGATGTAATTGGCAAGTCTCTAGAGAAAGATAAAATCCCACTGTAAAGTGGAAATGGTACATTTATTTGAGTAAATTGATAAAAGAGAAGAGAATGTAGAATCGAAGAAAAATAAATAATCAAGCAGATATGAAGATTGGAGTACAATAAAAGAAATCAAAGGTACAAAACAAAGTTGATTTCCAAGGTAAATCAGCAAATGTTTCTTTATGAAAAAGAGGGATTTGAAGCTTCCTTGCAAGTTGCATCTTGTAGAATTTGAGGTTGGAGACTCCTGTAGGTTGGTGCTTACAGAAAACCAGTGGTGAGAGGGAGTTGGAGGTTGCCTTTGCATCACAGCAATAATAATATGTGGTTTTCTCCCTTTATGGGTTTCCACGTATATCTAGTGTCTCTGTGCATGATGTTTATGTGTTGATATGGTTTATCTAATCTTCTTAATACTTGCTGCTCACATTTTAAGACTACTCACATATTAAGTTGAATATGAAATGAAGGTGTAAATAAGTTTTATGAAAAAGTTTTAAAATTCCATGAATGTGTTAAACTGATTCACCCCCCCTCTCAGTTTAACTAAGGGTTCAACAATTGGTATCAAAGCCAAGTTCCTTTTTGTAGCAGTTTAACAATTGAAAGGAGATCCTAAGCTCTTGAGATGGCTAGTCAAGAAGGATCCTCAATGAACAAAGCCCTTTTTTTCACTTGTGCAAATTATGCCTTCTGGAAAATCAGAATGAGAACATACATAATGTCCTTAGGAGTATAATTTTGGGTTGTTGTGGAATTTGGATATGACTCTAAGGAAAATGTCTCAGAGAAAGAAGGAAAGCAAGATTTTGTGGCTAATGCAAAGGAAATGAATGCAATCTTGAATGGACTGTGTGAGGCAGAATTCATCAAAGTAATGCACAACGAGACTGCCAAAGAAATGTGGGAAACTTTAGAAAATATTCATGAGGGAGAAAAAAAGGTGAAGATAGCTAAACTTCAAGTCTATAGAGCCCAATTTGAAAATTTAAAGATGAATGATGATGAAGATATTGCTAGTTTATTTTTAAGGGTTGCAGAAATTGTCAATAATATGAAAGCACTAGGTGAAACCATGCAAGAATGTGTAATTGTTAAAAAGATCCTAAGATCTTGGCCATCTAGTTTTAATCCCAAGGTCTCTGCCATAGGAGAAACATCAGATTGGGAAACCTTGACCATGAATCAGCTTCTTGGAAAACTAACAACGTATGAGATGAGACTGCCACAAAAGAAGTCAAATGTAAGGGAGGCAGCTTTTAAGGAAAAGAAGAAGAAAGAAGAAAAAGATGAGATAGGCTCCTGTTCTGATGAAGAAGAGGCCAAATTTATCAGGAAGTTGGATAAAGGCTCAGGTAAGTATAAAGGTAAACTTCCATTTAAATGTTTCAATTGTGGAAGACTTGGACATTATGCTTCTAAATGTCCTTATAAGAAAACAAAGAATTAGGCTCAGGAATTAGAGAAGACCATATCTAAGAACTGGCAGAAAGGAAAGAGATTCAATAGAAAATCTATCTATGCTCAGCAAGACAGCAGTGCATCAGAAGACTCAGCTGAATTCTCAAGTGAAGAAGGAACATCAGAATTTGTTTTGATGGCTATAGAAGAGCTAGAAGAATGTTTTTTAGAAGATGAGGAAGAAGGTGAAGTTGACCTTGAGGGGGAGCTAAGAAGTGTCTTGGAGGAAATTGATAGACTAAAACTGAAGTGTAGAAAATAGAAAGACATTCTTCTCAAATACATGAGAGAGGAACAAAATTCATAAGCCCTCATTCAGTTGAAATTAGAGCTTGAAGAAACGAAGAAGGTAGATGATTTTTTACTTAAGTAGTTCAAGGATAAAACTCAGGAACAAGAGAAGTTGGAAGAAGAAGTAGTGAGCCTAAGAAAGAACTTAGAAAAAGCCCAAAGAGAACTATTAATGAATACACCTCTAATGAAAGGCTTTGGACAGTTGGACTAGATTCTAAATGCACAAAGGTCACCTCTGATAAAAACTGGGATAGGCTATGAAGGAGAATCAAGCAAAGGGAAAGAAAAAGAAAACAAAAATATTATTTTTGTAAAAGCAGATGAGAATATCCAAGCAACTTAGAAGATTTCAAAGGAAGAAGAATCCTACAATAAATTGGATAAAAATCAGGAGGAGGCTCAAATGACAATGTATGAAGTAAATAAACTGTCAACTGAAAAACCCTTGCATACTCCTGAATATGTCAAATTTGGAAGTCATCAAAGGAGATTTTTTCCTTCTATGAAAAATTCTACTTGCTATTCCTGTCACAAATTAGGACACATTGTTGCATATTGTTATACGAGAAGAATAAATGCAGACCAGCAAAGGATGCAAATAGTAAAAAGTTTTACTCAAGCAGGAAGATGGATAAGACAACCTTTTATCAGGTATGCAAATTGTTTTTATGGATACTATTTTTATTGTAATAATTTTTGCCATAAAATAATAGAATGTAGGAAATATGAACAAAGACTGTTGTTCAAAACCTCAAGAAGGTTTATGAATCATGAAGAGTTTATTCCTACTTATAATCCTGCTAAGGATATATCCAAATGTTGTGTATGCAATAAAAGTGGACATATGTCTTCCAAATGTTCTCTAAGAGAGTGTAGTTCATCATCTCAAAAAAGATACCAAACAAGAGGATGCTTGCAGTGGAAAAAGAAAGTGAATAAATGTGATTTGGCTCTAATAGCTCAAGATCTAAAAAGCCAGTGGTATTTGGACAGTGGTTTCTCAAAGCATATGTCAGGAGATAGAAGCAAGTTTATAACCTTTGACGAAAAGAAATATGGAAATGTTACTTTTGGAATTGATAAAGCAGGAAAGATCAAAGGAAGAGGCTCATTCAGTCTGGACAATGGTAGAGGAAAAGCCCAGGATGTACTATTTGTGGATGGGCTGAAAGAAAATACGTTGAGTGTTAGTCAAATGTGTGATAAAGGCTGTGAAGTTCTTTTTAGAGCTCAAGACTGTGAAGTAAGATCAAGCACCACTGGAAAAACCCTGATCAAAGGTGTTCGAATGGAAAGCAATGTCTATGTAGTAAAAGAAGAAAATGAAGCATGTCATCTTAGCAAATTTGAGGAGTCTTGGTTATGGCATAGGAGATTGGGACACCTAAAATTTGATCATATCATAAGTCTAAGAAAAAAGAATGCAGTCAAAGATATGCCAGTCATCAAGAAGCCTTCAAATACAATATGTAAATCCTGTTAGCTAGGTAAAAAGACCTGTACATCCTTTAAAACCAAAGAGAAGTTATCTACAAGCAGACCTCTTCAACTTGTTCACATGGATTTGTGTGGGCCTTCGAGAACTAAAACACCAAGTGGAGAATCCTATTTCATGCTAATAATAGATGATTTTTCTAGAACGACATGGGTTGCATTTCTCAAATACAAATCGGAAGCATTTGAGAAATTCAAAATATTCAAGGCTTTGGCAAAAAATCAAACAAGATGCAAGATAAAGTGCATCAGATCAGACAGAGGAGGTGAATTTACAGATTATGATTTTGCAGACCTATGCAATGAGCATGGGATAAAGCAACATTTCACAATTGCAGGAACACCTCAGCAAAACAGAGTGGCAGAGAGATAGAACAGGTCTGTACAACAGATTGCCAGAGCGATGATGCAAGAAAGTAACATTCCTCAAACCTTTTGGGCAGAAGCAGTACACACAGCTATGCATATCCTAAAAAAAGCTCATTTAAGACCAAACAGTGACAAGACTATAAAAGAAGCATTTTAGAGTTTTTGGAAGTAAGTGTTTTATAAAAAATAATGATGAAAATTTGGGAAAGTTTGATGCAAGAGCAGATGAAGGAATATTCTTAGGATATGCATCTAAGAGTAAAGGTTACAGGTGCTACAACAAAATACTTCACAAAATTGTAGAAAGTATTGATGTAAGATTTGATGAAGAACTATCAGACAAGTTAAGAAGTACAGATTGCAGAAATCCTCCGAAATTTCATGAAGAAGAGAATCAAGATGATGATGAAATAAACAAGCCAATAGAAGATACAGATTTAAGATCAAAAAGCTCCTCAAGATACATTCAGAAGAATCATCCAGAAGATAAAATCATTGGGGACAAGAGTGTAGGTGTACAGACAAGAAGACAGCTAACTAAACAGAATAAAGAGGTATACCTCGCAATGTTGTCACAGATAGAGCCAAAGAAGTTTGAAGAATCCAGCAAAGCCAAACATTGGGTGAATGACATGAATGAAGAATTGGACCAAATTGAGAAGAACAACACTTGGGAACTAGTTCCAAGACCCAGTGAGAAAAATGTCATTCGCTCAAAATGGGTATTCAAAAATAAGATGAATGAACAAGGACAGGTAATCAAGAATAAAGCTAGACTTGTGTGCAAGGGATATTCACAGGTTGAAGGACTTGATTATGATGAAACATTTGCCCCTGTAGCTAGAATGGAAGCTATCAGATTGTTTTTAGCTTTTGCTTGCTATCATGACTTCAAGGTATATCAAATGGATGTGAAGTCTGCCTTCCTGATTGGAGATTTAGAGGAATAAGTCTACATGGAGCAACCGGAAGGGTTCTCCTTAACAGATAATTTAGACTATGTTTGCAGATTAAATAAAGCATTATATGGGCTGAAACAAGCTCCTCGAGCATGGTATTCAAGGCTAGAAAAATACTTGCAAAAACAAGGGTTCAAGAAAGGGGGAGTAGACATCAACTTGTACATAAAAGAAAATGAAGATGAACTTTTGATTGTAGTAGTGTATGTAGATGATATCATGTTTGGAAGCAGCAAATATGAGTTAACAAAAGGATTTTCTGAAGAGATGAAATCAGAATTTCAAATGTCTATGATTGGAGAGCTTACCTTCTATTTAGGACTACAAATTCAACAAAAGAGCACAAGCACATTTATCTCACAAGAAAAATACTTAAAAGAAATTCTGAAAAGATTTAAAATGGAGGACTGCAAACCTGTGTCAACTCCCATGACTACTGGATGCAAGCTTTGTGCAGATGATGGAACAACTGATGTAGATCAAAAACTTTACAGATCCATGGTTGGAAGTCTGTTATATCTAACAGCTTCTAGACCGGACATTGTGCTGGCTATAGGACTTGTGGCAAGATATCAAGAAGCACCAAAAAAAAATCACTTACTAGCAGTTAAAATAATATTCAGATATCTACAAGGGATTCGACATTATGGGCTATGGTATCCAAAAGGCAAAAAAATTATTTTGACAGCATATACAGATGCAGATTGGGCCAGGTATGTTGATGACAGGAAAAGCACAAGTGGAGGTGCATTCTATTTAGGAGAGAGTCTGGTGGCATGGCTAAGCAAGAAATTAACATCTATTTCTCTATCCATAGCAGAAGCGGAATACATAGCAGCAGCAGCATGTTGTACACAAGTCATGTGGATGAAGCAAAACCTCCAAGACATGAAGGTAAGCATTGATGAACCTATTTAAATCAAATGTGATAATACAAGTGCTATAAGTATATCTAAAAATCTTGTGCTTAATTCAAAAATTAAACATATTCCAATCAAGTATCATTTTCTCGGAGAACAAGTAGCTCAAAAAGTAGTAAAGTTGGAATATGTGCCAACAAAAGAATAGACAACAGATATATTTACAAAACCTCTTGCTAGAGAACCATTTGAATATTTGAGAGATAGACTAGGGGTAGTATCTGTAGATGTTACTCTCTGATATGAAGAGAAAGCATAGTTTCAGGGGGAGAACAGAAACAACAATATCATTCCAGGGAAAGATTAGCCAGTAAGGAAAGCATAAAACAGGTCCTCAAGATCAAAAGCTGATGGAAAGAATACATCCAGCATAAAAGAGTCAATGAAAAGGCTAAAGAGTTAGTGTTTTAAGATTCAATCCAAAGTTTGGAGTAGCAAGGTACAAAGTCAGCAGAAAAGGGCCTAAACATAACTCAGAGAGAGGACATGCAGAAAGCAAACTAGGAAATGAGCAACCCTTTGCCATTGATGTCAAAGGGGGAGGAAAAGCAAAAATGGGATTTTAAAAAGAAAGAAAAGGTTATTGCGATCAATGCCAAAGGGGGAGACTGTTGGAAATGTTGGCATTGATGGAAAAGGTAGGGATAGGAGTAACACCTAAACCATCCATAATGCAAAAGAGACAGAGAGGTAGTAGAGGCAGCAAATGAAACAAAGGAATTGAAGTAGAAGCAACAGAGGAATTAGAGACAGAGTAGTGAATTTGAAAGGGCCTGAAGGAGTTTAATACAAAGGTTTATTTATGAATTAGGGGTTTAATATAGTTTTTAGATGAATTACTGAGAAATTATTCATTAATTGAGTTTGTATGGCATGGACTTTGATTGAAGACTAAAATCCTGTGGTAAAGACTTAATATGCTTGGGGATGAGTTGGAGCATTGCTTAAATGGAAAGGAAACCATGAAGTGGTAGAAGAAACTAATAATGAGCAAAGGCACAATTCGAAAATCAAACTCATGAATCAAAGATCATGATGAGTCAATGGATTGAAGAGCTAAAGGAGTGCAGTGTATCAAAGATTTGGGCAGTCTCTAACTGAGAATAAAAGGGAAAGAGTACCACAGAACTGCCAGAAAATTTTGAATCAAATTGACTGAACAGAGTGTGGGTTTGAATTGCCTTCAATATGTAAGGGCGAGAATTTGAGAATGAGGAATTCAGAAGAGCTGTGAGTTTTGGGGATAGCTCCTCGAGATATCATTGCAGATATCGTATGGAGGACTGACGAATGGGATCGATGGGCGATCGAATGGTGGAGTGATAAGGTGAGCCAAGAATAAAACAAAACAGAAATTCAGCTTCATAAATGGTGTGGACTAGAAGTAATTCAAGAGCAGAGTTGCGAATTGGAGTGGTTCAGTGCATATTCATAGGCAGAATTGTAAACGATGGTAAGGAATGGAACCCAGAGAGAAACCGTGAATGCGCAGTGAAAATATGATGGAGCTAGACATTAAACATATGAAAGTACCATGGTAAAATACCAATGAACCAAAGGGTCAACATATAAAAGAACAGAATTGTGAGCAAAAGTGGAATCGTGAAGGAACAGTAAAGGGGGTTTCCGGTTTTCATCGCACCACCTTTGTGGGATGAGCGGTAATTGCGAATTTGGAGCGATTCCATAGAGCGGCTGACACATGGCATAAGGCGGGACCCCAAAACTGCTTTCATTGTGTGCCATCGCGCATTATTGTTCGTGCAAGTGACTCGAGCAATATCCGTCGAATTGTGTGGAGCAAGGTAACGTGTTGTCTGTCGTCAGATGTGGAGGGTCGTTTAAACGTTGGGGCCTAGTCCATCCCGCAATGTTCGTAGGATCAGAGGTTGAAATAACAATGAATTATCCACCATTGGATCATGGATGAAGTTGCAAGGTGACAAACAAGGTATGGGCCAACGTTTGTTTGTTGTTTATGAAATAATCGAAATATAAATGTGTGGGCCAACGAGGTTTAAGTGGTTATGTAGAAAGGAGAACAGGCGTTAACATTACAGTTTTTTTTTTAATTTCAAATGTATTCAGTTAAAATTGAATAGAGGGTTCAATTATACAGTGTGAAATGCTATGGGGCCCGAATATATTATATAAGCGTTTCTTGTAAACACAAAACCAAAGGTTATATTGTTGATGGTTCATGATAAATATTGTGAGTACTGATATATCAGTGTTGTTAAAAAGGTTTTATAAAAATGTCGAGATTTATTTTATGTTTGATTAAAAGGAATTTGTACATACAACAGTTATATAACTGCAATGAACAGGGAACTGAATAAAAGAGAAAACAAAAAAGAGAGTGAGGTTGGATGAATGAGGAAGGAAAAGACGAAGAGAGGAGTGCTATTCTAAATATGCACTATAATTGAATGAAAGTTTTTAACTATTTATATTGTTTGTGATGTAATTGGCAAGTCTCCGAAGAAAGATAAAATACCATTGTAAAGTTGAAATGGTACATTTCTCTGAGTAAATTGATAAAAGAGAAGAGAATGCAGAATTGAAGAAAAAGAAATAATCAAGCAGATATGAAGATTGGAGTACAGTAAAAGAAATCAAAGGTACAGAACAGAGCTGATATCCAAGGTAAATCATCAAATTTTTCTTTATGAAAAAGAGGGAGTTGAAGCTTCCTTGCAAGTTGTAGCTTGCATAATTTGAGGTTGGAGCCTCCTATAGGTTGGTGCTTACAGAAAACCAGTGGTGAGAGGGAGTTGGAGCTTGCCTTTACATCACAGCAATAATAAGTTGTGGTTTTCTCCCTTCATGGTTTTCCACGTATATCTGGTGTCTCTGTGCATGATGTTTATGTGTTGATATGGTTTATCTAATATAATTAATACTTGATGCTGTCATATTAAGTCTGATCTTACATTATATTAATACTTGCTGCTCACATTCTAAGACTACTCACATATTAATTTGAATATGAAATTAAGGTGTAAATAAGTTTTATGAAAAAGTTTTAAAAGTCCATGAATGTGTTAAACTGATTCACCCCCCCCCCCCCCTCTCAGTTTAACTAAGGGTTCAACATAATGTTGTTAGAGGTGCTGCCATTTTCCCATAATTCTTAACAAACTTGTGATAATACCCTGTTAAACTGAGAAATCCTCGCAACTGCTTTATAGTTGTGGGGACTTTCCATTCCATAATGGCTTTAATTTTGTTAGGGTCTACCTTAACACCCTCGTGAGATACAATATGACCCAGATATTCCACCTCTTGTACTCCAAAGAAACATTTGGATGATTTTGCATAAAATTGTTTCTCCTACAACAGTTTGAGCACCCTGTCAACATGTTGAACATGATCCTTCCAAGACCTACTATAGATTAGTATATCATCAAAAAATACTAGCACAAATTTTCTAAGGAAGGGATTGAAAATGGAATTCATCAACCCCTAAAATGTAGAAAGTGCATTGGTAAGGCCAAAAGGCATGACCAAAAATTCATAATGACCGTCATGAGTTCGAAATTTTGTTTTCGGAATATTTTCAGTCTTCATTCTAATTTGATGATATCATGAATGAAGATCCAACTTGGTAAAATAAATTGCTCCCTGTAATTCATCCAATAATTCATCAATCATAGGAATGGGAAATTTATCTTTAATGGTGAGCTTATTGAGCTCCCTATAATCCGGAAAAATGCACCATGATCCATCCTTCTTGTGCACCAATACTACTGGAGCAGAGAAGGAACTTTGACTAGGTTGAATTATACCAGCCTCTAACATTTCTGCAATCATATGTTCAATTTCTTTCTTTTGGACATAAGGTTATCTATAAGGCCTGATGTTTGGAGGAACAATTCCTGGAATCAAATGAATAGCATGATCATGATCACAAATAGGTGGGAGTCGTTTGGGAGTTTCAAACATCTTGGAATGATAGTCCAAGACTTTTCAGAGATCTACAGAAATAGATGATTTTGATGTTGGAACTTATAGTGAGCATAATTGTGCAATTACGCCTCATTCTTATTTCTTCAGAATATTTTTCATGAAATTAGAGCTTATTATATTTCTTGGCTTCCCTGCAGCACCCCGTAATTCGATTGTCCCCAGAGATTGTAAGAATTTTACTCCTAGTACAACATCATCACCTCCCATGGGAATGGAAAGCATTGGAGTATTCAATACATAATCCCCCATGGTTAGCTTGATATTATGTCATTTTCTAGAGAAATTTATAGTTCCTCCATTTGCAACCATCACTTGAGATTTTGGTGCTGGGTATAGGAAACAATTCAATTCCTTGGCTACCTTACAATGAATAAAATTATGGGTACTACCTGAATCAAACAACACTATTACCTTTTTCTTCTTGATATGTCCTTCTATCTTGAGAGTTTGAGGAGTGGTAATTCCTGCCAATGCATTAAATGATATGGTCGGACTCATTTCTTCCTCTTCTAGGGTTGGTTCCTAGTGTCACTACTACATTTGGCGGAAATTCCGACACTTGCTTCCGACGCTTTTACCAAATGTCAGAAATTTCCCCAAATTTTTTCAATCCCGCCTGAAACCGTCACTATACCGACGTTTAGAGAAATGTCGTAATACTGACACTTAGACAAAGTGTCGCAGTTGCGATGTTTGAAGGAAGACGTCGCAATTGCGACACTATTCCCCAAGGCGTCGCTATTGCGACAGATGCTTCCAAATGTCGCAATTGGAATCACAATGTCTAAGTGTTGGAATTGCGACGTTTGGAGGCATCCGTCGCAATAGCGACACTTTGTTTGTGACACAATTTCTAAGTGTCGCAATTACAACGTTTATAAGGATCCATCACAATAGCGACGCTCTGGCCGCCGTCGGTATAACGACACTTATATGCAATAAACGACGCTTGCGTGCCTGCAAATGGTCGGTTTACGTAGCAACATGAGAGTAGTTAATTGAGGCACCTTTGCGATTGCGCATAATTTGGAGAGAAAATAGTAATAATGAGAGAGGCTCCTTTAATTGCATCTTTGATTTGTGAAGGTATGATTGTCTAGCCTCGCAATTCTATGTTGTCGAGAAAGACTCGCAATCCTCTCGAAACAAGACCTGCCTGAAGATGCTCCGGCGAAGAAACGAACATCGAGTTCACAAATCGTTGATGAACACATCATAGTCCGCTAAGAAGGCACCAAGGAGGGTATTCGCGAATGAGGGATGTTGAAATATTAATTTCAACTACCCTATCCTCACTGCCACTTTCTAAATTCGTTCGAATGGCTCGTCAAATAGCCGCTTTCAACCGATGAATAGTCAATTTTGGTTTTGAAATCACAAATTCTCGCACACTTCTGAAAACAGAGCGTTGTATTGTTTTGGAAACGTAGAAATTTAATAGTAAACGCTGGACTTTAATTCGAAGAATGTGATCCCACATACTACGTACCAAATCAGCCATCCACGTGGAAGCAAACGATTCGATCGCGTTATTTTTTGGCCGTCCGCATTGTGTAATTCTGGACCCGAAACATTATAGGGCGGAATTAATTTGATTTTCGCATCAGCGCTTTTCCATCAGATGAAAAAGCCAAAAAACGGACCCAAATTTTTAAATGGCGTATTCTATGAATTTTTCGCGCTCGACAAATTAGGGTGACATCAGCAAAGGCTTTGGAACACGAATTTGTGATTGAAATAGGGTTTACTTTTTTGAAGTCCAGACGCATGATATAGTTTTATTAATATTTTGTTATAAGTTTTGTTTCCCACCACTCGATAGTTATTTAAACCATTGCCTCCATATATAACATATGCGCAAATATTTCACTTCGGGCATTTGTAATGTGGGCCCCGAATACTTTAAATAGGTACATGTACATTAGACAAACTTTTAAAAGTTTTGAGGATTGCAATCTCAGGTGCAATTGTTTGTTTATAAGATTATATGATACATGTGAGATAAAGGTTTATTATTTATCATATATAAATAATTTTTATCAATATTGGACATTTACACTTTTATGAGGTGATGTTATAAGTAAATTCATAAATATCTCTTTTTTTAACTTTCATTTTAGTCCATGAATATGTTTGGAAATGAAATTTCAATAGATTAATTTTCTCCTAACCTATGTATCATCAATATTGTACATTTACATTCTTAATTATGAGGTGATGTTATAGGTAAATCCACATGAATATCTCCTTTTTTAATCTTCATTTTTACTCCATGAATATGTTTGGAAATGAAATTTCAATAGATTAATTTTCTGCTATTATATGTTTTACGAAGATATGGTAAGGAATTCTCTCTTGTTCTTCTTAGAAATAATTATATATAAACTTTCAAAAATAGATTAAAAAAATTATATGAGAAAAATTATTAATTCATCAATATGTGTGTGTGTGTGTTGTGAGGAATAATTTCATAGTTCAACTTAATGGTTCATTATATAATCATGTGATCATCACCAATGATATCTTAAAAAGAAAACTGAAAAGCCATGTGTAAAAATCGATGTATACTCTAGAGAGTGTTCTCATATCACTATGTAAATTATTGTATGCTACTTCAACAAAATTATAAGATAAATTGTAATACACATCATATATGCACCATAACAATTGGTACATGGTAAAACCCACCGCCACACCTTTGTACTCTCGATCCAATTTTTTCTCGTTAACTTTCTAGCTGTGGGAGTTTCTCCAAGGATCATAATACCCCCAAGGCCTGTTATCGCCCTAGTAATTCTTAGGTTGTGGGATAGATTTTTTGTAGTTAAGAACACCAGGTAACCAAGAACCACTTTGGGAATTCAAGATCTAGCCTTCATGAACTCTAGAGAGGGATCTCTCCGTATGATTTAGCTTTGTTTTAGTAACAGATATTAGGCTAGCTATGATTGTGTATTTGCCTGATTTTAAAAGATTGGTGGAATAAAGATATTTCAAGGTAAACCAAAAGGATCTACTAGAATATTGGGGCAATGGAGTCAACTCTAGCCAAGGCATCTTCAAGAAATAAGGCTCAAAGATGCAAATGTGCTGGGCAAGATAGGTGACCTTGCTAAGGCTATGTATAGGCTTGATTTGACGGAGTGGATGGAATCTAGCAAAAGGGCACTTAAGAATCCTTAAGCTACGTATAAGAAGATTGAAGAAGGGGATCTAACTGGAACCGTAGAACCGCCCATAAGGTTTTACGAACAAAGCACACGGCCTACCATCTTTAAGGATGCCAAAAAGTTGCAGGATGCCATGGGTAGTCTGATGAAATGCCTTTGAACCCTCAACTAGTGATTGAACCATTTGAACGTTGGGAACTTGATTTTTTTGGCCCTATTAGTCCTCCCTGAAACCAAAAAACATACATCCTAGTTGCAACCAAATATGTCACTAAGTGGGTCGAAGCAGAGGCAGTTTCAAAAGCTACAGAGGACTCCTCTCGTAGTACGCTTTTCCAAATATTTGTGCGCTATGGTCTCCAAGGACATAATCACGTATGGAGGACCACAATTTGTAGGTAATAAATTAGCTGAAACATTGCAAACTACCACATTCGCACAAGATTACAACTCCATATCACCCATAAAGCAATGGCCAAGTAGAGGGCACGAACAAAGTAGAACATTAAAATGCCAAGTAGAGAGCACGAACTATAGTTGTCTTGAGAAATTTTATTCATTAATCGAATACTTCTAATTGTGAATTATTTATAAAAAAAATGTTTACAAAATATCTCGTGAATTGAGATAATGTTTTAATCAAAAATAGGAAAGAAAACTTAAAAAGAGGGACAAAATGCAAAATAGTTTGCAAGTTGTTACTCTTTTTACAAGAAAAAAATAGAACTCGATTATTATAATTTTGAAACCCATTGTTGTTGTGCACTTTAAATCGTATTTACCATTTGGGGTAATGCTGAAAAATGAATTTCCAAGTGAATTTCCTATTTTTTATCCATTAAATTGCCACCAGACTGGTGGAATTTCGCTACTTTTATGCAGTAGGATCTTCATAGTCTTCAATTTTTTCTTCAGAATTTCTCATCTCCGCTCTCGTATACTTGGCAAAGTTAGGCTTGATAGTGAACATATGCCCGATCTCATTATCTAAAAACAACAGATTTTCAAAAATAATGAAGAAGCATTCGCCCGTTGGTGATCCTTGAGGCAGCTTGTTGTCCGTTTGCTCTTTTGCATGATTTCGATTTTTAGATCATAATATTTCGAGGCATTAACTTTTCATTGAATGTGTGAATATCAGCAAACCTACTTCGACAAATGTTTTGTATTTGGCTAAAAATCTTGAGATGGATAGATTCATGTCTTTACACCTATCCTCTAGATTACTCATTATGTTTCTTTTGTTCAGACCTTTTTGATTTAAAGAACGGTTTCGTTCTATCAACAATTTTTCAATTCTTCCAACACTTCGGTTTTACCGTTTAAAAAAAGCTATGAGTTGATTGCTTGGGTCAAGCTTGTCACCTCTCTTAGTCTTGTCAATCTCTGCACTAGAAACTTAAAGTAACTTCCTCTATTCATAAATTATCTGAATTTAAGGCCATTAAGAATGAATTCCATCAATAATTTTGGTCCATAAATGATTTTTTATAAAGGCCACTTGATCTGTAAGATTTACTTGTGCTTGTAGAATCTTTACCTGTTCTTGTAGGCGATCACCGCTCATGTCCTCTAGAAGTAGTCAAGGCATCATTTTGGATTTTTCCAAATTTTTAATAGTGCCTCTCAAACTAAGAATCTCTTTATCTTGGTCTTGTGGTGTGGTCCGTGAGGATGAAGAAGAAGAGGGCAGAGATTAGGAGAAGTAATTGGCACCGCAATGGCAAGATTCGTCTCGTTGCCAAGTGTTCTGGCCAAAGCAGATGGTATACGTTGCTTACAAGTGGGGGATCACCGTAAGAATGACCATTGGTTGTGCTTTTCTTAGTTCTTCATTCTCTTTCATTAGAGCTTCATTTGAATTTCCATTGTTTTTATCCGACCTCGTCATTTGATGTGCAACAAGCCGCTTTAAATCATCATTCCCCGTTTTTGCTAAGGACTTATTTTGCTTGAGATTTTTCACTCTGAGGCAACTTCAACTATTTTCTAAGAGCAACTATATCCTCATTTTTCTATTTAATTAAGACTTTTTCCCTTCAATGTTGGCTGGTCACCCCCTTGCTTCAATCACTATATCTTCTCTAGTGCTTTTATTCTTTAAATTATTAGCATACAAGCAGGCTTTGTCCAACCTCATTTGATTTTGGAGGTTGAGCACTGTTTTCTCAAGCCTAATTGATTTCATAGTTTTACTAACAATTTTGGAATATAGCATTTCAATATTGTCTCTATGAAATTCAGCTTTGATATAATTCATGAATGGCATCCGCATCCAGTCAGCGTGTCCGTTTTGGAATAATCTCGCCACTCGATTTTGGCTCAACGACCGTAGGCTTCCTTTACAATGACATTACCAATTTATTGGATGAATAATCAAATGCCGAAAGAAGCCTATCTTTGTTTCCAGTTTTTCCTTAAGAAATCTAATGAGCTTGATTCTTGAGCTCTTCATTCTTCTCAATCTATCCTAACTGATCCGAATCTCTCGATCAGACACGCTTCAAGAAGAGCGAAAATCGACAAGAGTTCGTTTTCCTTCATGACCGTATCTTTTTGTTTCGTGCTCCAATTTTTACATTTTGGAAGCTCTTTAATGTTTGAGTGGCTATTCTTGTTGCTTCATCATTTATATCAATATTGGCGAAATTATCATTTTCTTTCTTCATGACTTGCTTCTTTTTACTATATGAGTTTCCGAATTTTTTAAGTGTCCTCAATAGTCTCACTATGAAACTATCTCTCCTCTCGTCTCTTTTATGTACATTATCAAGATCTTGCTCGTAGAAGCCAATTGCATCGTCCGTTCAACTCGTTTGCCTTTGCCACCGTCTACTCGTATTACCTCGTACTACCTCGTGAATCATCGCATAGGTGTTTGGTTCCCATTCAATTTATTTACATATCTTTCAATATGGGGCTTAGGATCATGTATAAATGCACAACTTCACATTTTACCCTTATTGGTACCTCAAAATACCAGGTCATACTTCCATGTAAAACTACATGGGAACTTATACTCTTTAAGTTTGACATTTATCTCATTGCGCTCGTTATTCCCTCACAATGAATGGCCCAATCTTTTATTTTTCACTTAAATTGGGTCCTTTCTCTTGAAAGCTATGAAGTGGATTTCATCTACATTCAATAGTTGTCTCGTATATTCTAAAGCAAATATTCTTGTAGTAACAAATCTAGGTAACTTATATGGGGCCAGGATGAGCCATACACTCTTATTTCGTATGATTTTTATATAAATACTAATCTCCAGCTTTGTAGCTCGATACACATAGTAATTCTTCTTGTCTCATCATTGATCCTAGGACTTCCTTTTTTCCAAGAGATACATAGCAGTGGGCTATAAATGAGTCATTGAAATCAGAAAAAATATACTCTTTGTCTCATTTCAGAATAGATGACCAAAATACTACCGATAGGAATTTTCCTTTCCGCATCCAATTTTAAGACATTCAATTGGAAACTTATCTATTCGATAATATAGGAAGAGGTGGAGTAGATAAGAGGAGTATCCGAAAACCTTCTTCCGACAAATTGGACAAATGATAATGCATACTTTCGCAATAAATCTAGCAAAATTGAACCGAATGGATGATCGACCAAGGCTTAGAGTTTATAGAAAACCTAGGATAGCCACATCACAATCTTCATCACCGGTGTATCCTAGTATGAAGGAGAGCATTGAGACAACTTCGTCTAGTTTCATCCGAGAAATCAACGGTCGAAAGGAGGATTTAACTTAGAATATCAACTCGATTTGGAAAAAAAATTTTGGTATATTTTGAATCTAGTTACTGAACCAAGTCGGGATATAGTTGGGTTAAATCTTCTATTGATAGCGTAATCAGTCATGATTCATTTGCGCACGGAATTTATCGACTTTCGTTGATGTAAAACAAGGTTTCTCTTTTCTTTTTCTTTTGTTTATAATACATCTTGTTCTAGCATATAATAGGCTTGGTATAATCACAAAGTCGTAACTGCAACGAGTGCAGGGAGAGAGGGACAATATATCTAGGTAGATTGGATTCCCAAATTGGAATATCTTTGTCACCCTTTTCCACTGATTTTATTAAGCTAGCACCAATTATAGACATCAAGCGGGTTAAATTCTACATTAGGGTCTAGTACTCTACACCATATCAACCAAAGGATGTTCTCTAGAGAAATGACCTGAGGTCAGATCGTCCGACTACTTCGTAGAATCAACCGTGAGTGTGAAGGATTTGGTTTTTCGGTTTTGAAGGACATAAGCTGTAGGAATCTTGCGAAGACTTCTTTTTGAGATTTGTACCTCCATTCTCCAAGTTACCTGCTGTCATTTTTAATAATGAACGAAGTAAGCTTAAACGGTTTGCTAAGTTCCTTTATGAGAAACAAAGGGTTTCTTAGCTTAATTTCTACCGAAAATGGGGTTTCCCGAGTAGGGTTTTTAGAAAATGAAAGGAATTTAAAGCTCATAACGTGTATTTAAAATCGATTTCAATAGCAAAAATGGACCAGGTATGAAAAATCGGCGAGAAAGGGAAATTACGGACTCAGGGAAATTTTGACAGAGTTTCTCTCGAAAAATGACACACTTTTTTAACTTTGCAATTATTTGAAATCGATAGGAATTTTTGAAATCTCGCAGGGAAACTTCAACAAAAGTACTTAGAGAACCAGTCAGAATCGGAAGATGTTGTGAGAAGCTACTCTTCAATTTTTGAAAATGGTTTACAGAGGACAATGTAGTACTTTTTTAATGGAAATTCAGTAAGCAATGGGCGTCGAAAAATGGTACTGGTAGGTTGAAAATGGTCACAGCCTTCGAGGGTTCAAATGGCGTGATTTTGAGGAAAAACGGTTCGCAATTTTTTTACAAAGCTTAAAGCGAAAAAAGGTGAAAATTTGAATGAAAATAATAATTTTTAATGTTATCTCGATGGTATAACCATGTTAAATGACATTAAAACTCAAAGTTAAATGGGTGATAGGTTTAGAATACCGTGAGTGGTATTCGGCGTAGGTGCAAAATGGTGGTAAGCGAAAAATTTCTTTTCGAACGCGATACAACGTGGTGGCGACACATAAGCGCGTGTTTTGGAAAAACCACCCATTTCGCGCGCTTTGCCAAAACATCAAACGATTACTTTATGAGCGCCGAAAATGTATTAGCGCCATCGATCTAGATTCAATGAGCGAATGGGTCACGACCAAAAGGAAAGGTGGGGAAAAGGTAAGTTATCGGGTTCACTTTGGGCCATTGATCTTGGAAACTCGTCGCCATAGTGACATTTAGAGAAAAGAGCCCAATATCGACACAGCCTAGAAAAAAGTGTCGCAATTGTAAAAGTGCAACACTATTGAAAAAGTGTCACAAGACCGATGCTTTTGAGAAGCGTCACAATATCGACGCCAGGAAGAACTGTCGCAATTCTGACGAAATGTGTTCTGAAATTTTGAACGTCACCCTTCCGACCTCTTTTTTCTATCACTCTTTCGACGTTTCTAGAATTGTCGCAATATCGACGGACCAAGCAAGACCGAAGGAAATGGAAATCGTTCAAAATGTCAAGAGCCGACGCTTACCGAAAAGGTAAAAGCAGTAAGTTATCGGGTTCACTTTGGGCCATTGATCTTGGAAATCGCTGCTATACCGACCTTTAGAGAAAAGTATCGCAAATACCGACACTTAGAAAAAGTGTCGCAATTGCGACACTATGCCCGAAAGCTGCCGCTAGACTCACGCTCCAAATGCGCAATTGCCTCCCAAATGTCGCTATTATATGTTTTACGAATAGATATGGTAAGCGTCTGCTCTTCTTAGAAGTCAATTATATATAATCAAAATAGATTAAAAAAAATTATATGAGATTATTAATTCATCAATGTGTGGGTTGTGAGGAATAATTTCATAGTTCAACTTAATGGTTCATTATATAATCATGTGAGCATCACCAATGATATATCTTAAAAATCAACTGAAAAGCCATGTATGCAAAATCGATGTATACTTTAGAGAGTGGTTCTCATATCACTATGTAAATTGTTGTATGCTACTTGAACAAAATTATAAGATAAACTGTAATACACATCATATATGCACCATAACAATTGCCATACAACTAATTTGCTTTAGGATACATGTGGCATTCTAGGGGTAAATTATATATGATGTGTATATCAATCTATTAGGTGTTGGTAAGTTTTGAGTATCTAATAAATGATAAGGAATATCCATACATCATGATCTTGTAATGTGATTATAAATTGTGTCTATAATTTCCATAAAATGTATAAATGATTTGTTTAAAAAATCAACACACTAACCCTAAAAAATGCTCATGATGTGGAATGTCATTGGCAAACCAAAATGATGGTCACATGTCCCATTTCTATGGTAATGGTGATCATATATATGTTGTAGCGACACTTGATGAGTAATTAACAATTCAGAGTGTGACTCATTATGCCATATTTTTTTTAGCATGATTTGTTTTCCTAGTTTTTACTAATTTGTTAACATATTTTATTCATTTGGAAAGCTAATTAATGATACTTTAAGTAATTAGGACCTAATGAGAGATCATCTTCACATCTTCACTGAAATATATTTGGTAATTGTAGTCACTATATGGACCGCACATGCATGCTACTTCAGAAAAATTGAAATATAAACTATAATACATATCTTATATTTTCCATAACAATTGTCATACAACTTATTTACTTCTATATACATATGAAATACTTCTCAAATGCCATATTATGTGTATACCAATATAGTAGGTGTTGGTAACTTATGAGGATCTAAGAAATGATAGGGTATCCACACATTAGTAGTGCCCCGGTGAATTTTTTGCATAATTTTCTATTCGTTGTAATTTTTGTTGCTCGATTTGTTATAGATTTCAAATAATATATACAATTATCTACCAATTTTTTCTTTTATAAAAAGAAGAAGTACAATAAGTATTCACCTAAAAGTGAGCCATGTGAAAATATTGGTAACATGAGTAACTCGCTAAGCCGTAAATGAAAATTGAATAACTTCTCCACTCACCAACAAGGGTGTGCATGGTTGGAATTTGGATTTCTCACTTCCATCACACAATTTTTTTGAAGTTTTGGTCATTATTTTTCTAGTCAATAAACGTTACGTTTAAAAATTTTCACTTCATTAATGATGTTCTCGTAATAAATTAACCCTCGACTAATAAAAGTTTGATTAAAAAAATTGAACGCTCTCTTCCATTTTCTTGGATTTTGGAGTGTGATATATCCGTGTCATGGAATTTTAATACCTAAAGTTTCAAGAGAAATAACCGATTCTTGTCAAACTAATATTTCCTCAATATATGCTATGATCTACTAAAATTACTTCAAAAATCAAGTAACCTTCCAATATAAAGGAAAAAACATGAACTAGCTTTCCCTAAATTGCAATAAATTTATGTTTATTATTAATATTGCATAATCAGTCTTATAAAAATTGCATAATTCGACTAAGAAAAATCCTTAGTGCATGTGATTAAAAAAATGAGCCAAAAGAACGTTTAAGGCACTCGCAGAAATCAATATATGTAATATTTCTTCACAAAAACATGTTGAGTAGTGGAGACTAAGCGCTAGAGTTTTTTTCCCCGTCCTCAATCTCTCTATTAATTATGTCTATGTAGTTATAAAGAAATAACAAGCCAAAGAAATCGAGGCTTCTAGAGAAATTAGTCTCCGTGTGTAGAAATTGATGATTACAAATTGACTAAATGTTATACCATTTGAAATTGCCGAGCGAAATTAATCGTGCCATGATGTACCATTTGTCGAATCTATTTTCTCATGTATGAATCTAAGTAAATTAATTCTATTAACAAAAGGAGTGCAAAGATGTCGGGCTGAAGCCTCGACTGTCACCGAGTGCCGTGGCATTTGAAACAAAAAACATAGTTTGAAGACTTCCCCCGCAAGAGGGAAATCCACCGACATACTATTTGAAAATCCCGCGTTAGGGGAAACCTCGCCGTAGAGAATTGTAGTACTAGAGACCACATCGAAGCAAAAAAAAACGATGCATTTTCGCAGACAGAGGGAAACACATGAATGAAGTTCGTGATAATGGGCAGAAATAGAGCAAAAAACTAGAGTGAAGAGGAGGAACTATTCATCGTAGTGTTCGCAGACAACTCGCACCGCAGTCTATCCGGTTCCCCCGTCGCATTATACAAAGCCGCAATAGAACGGATCACCTTCCCGAGAGGAGGAGGAGTAATCCCGCCGCTCATTTGCACCGCGTCCCCGCTCTCGCAGGTTGACCCACCGCTTCCTTTTTTTCACCAGTTCCGCGTGGCTCCTGCTCCATCCGACCTCGCACATTCGCACTATCGTGTGCTTCACCCCAACAAACTACGCCGAACTCGAGCCTCGGTGAGGCTACATTCCACCGGGTGAGAACCGGGAACAATTTCCCCGAGGCTCTTCACAAAGATGACCATAATTGAGGCAATCACCCCGGGTTGATTGAGAGTGTTGTTAAAGGAAAAATGCGCGGTGTGGGTTTGAGCAGAGGAGCAAGTATGAGTGGGGAAGGAAAGCGATGGCCCGAGTACGAAGGCGCCCAGGTTGGACTCGTCGCAGTGAGGACAGACGCGTAGGAGGGCCGCAGGTGGAGGGAGAGCGTCGCTCGAATTTGGCGCCGTGGGAGCCTCTCGGTGCGTGCTCGCCCGAGGGCGGGATAGTCTCACTCGAGACAACAGGTAGGGAGGAAAAATATGGACAGAAGACCGAGGCAAGAGGGGCAACAAAGGACAGAGCAAGATTTCAGAACTATCATGGGACAAGTGGATATTTTCTTCTCCAAAATCCAAAACAACAATTGCGATAGCTCCTCTTACCGCCATGCGAACATTAGAAAGCCCCCGCTCTCGGGAGCACACCACGTATTCACAAAGTAGGAATCTTTTTGTTCGTATCGTAGGGACGTTCCATAATAACAACCTGTACTTACCTTGCAACCGGAATCGACCGCAATAAACCACCATAAGTATGAATCAGAGGTCGAGCCATGTCGCGGCATGTGAATGTGTATCGAGGAGCGGGACTATGGTTTATTCGAGCACTGTGAGTAAATGGCATTAAACGCCGATCGCCGACATTAAGAATCGAATGACAACACCTTAAGTGTGGGCCGTTGCTTCCCTTATTCCACACCCTCATCCCATCACGTTAAACACTACCAACTTCACTCGCATCCGGGTTATCATGTATGAAATTTGATGTACCATTGAAATTTTTAATAATTCTATTGAAAGTTTAATAACTATAATAACTATATATATATATATATATATATATATATATATATATATATATATATATATATATATATATATATTAATTTAATGATTAATAATAATTAAATTAAAATTCTTAAAAGACAAAATAAAAGCCTAATAATCATGAACTATTATGATAATTTAAAACATAGAACTCCGGGTTGAACATATTTACAAAGATACCAAGAAAAAGAAGAGTGCATGTGCATGATAACCTCTTTTCGACAACCTATGAATGCCATTCTCAATGAAGACTCAAGACTCAACTGGATTGGATTGTGTATCAAAATGAGAATGAATCAAAGTTAAATGAATGAATAACTTGATCGAGAAAAATTTATAGGAAAGGTAACTTGACTATCAATCTACTAAACCTCACTTCCATGATTAAAAAAACACCTCCCCACCTTCTCGCTGGTCCCATCATGGTCCACCTATTGGAAAAAAAACCAACAAATATTATTTTTTTTATATTTTTGTATTTACTACTGAAAAATGATTTACTATGGTTTTCCTACTAAATTCCAATGGATGATTATTCAAAAATATTGAGAATTAGTTTAGTCTCAAGGCATAGCCAAGAGGCCCCACTGATAATTATAGGACACTTCATTGGATGATTGTACATTTTTCTATCTACTTTTTCACGTGGAATTTCATTACAAGGATACTAGATCTTTGCCTTCTATTTATTTAGTGAAGCTAAGAGTTAACTTTGATATTACATTAATAACTACTTGCATGAATATCTTATGCTTTTATACTTCTCACCGTGGTCAATGTTGATGTATGGCCTTGGCCCATTGATCTTACAATTAACTCACTATTCATATTCAATTTTCTCCAAGCCAAACTTCAATAAGGAAACGTAAATGAAGTCTTGATTTATCTTCTTGCCTTGCACATAATACAAATACTTTAAAAAACTAATTAATATATAAATTTTCATCATTCGCTAAAATCACGCAGAATTTATAATGAATCTACTTACAATTAATAGATTACATTTCTCACGTTTAATACAGATAATAGAACTATTATTTCACAATAATAAATTATCGGCCCCACAGGCGATGAACTCGGTCGAATGTGACCCTTCTGGCCACTTCCGAATCTGCTCTTTGATTTCATTGTTCTCTGTATCAGAGCACCGATAGATCGGCTTGTTGGTAGTGCACACCGGGGCCGACGAATCGGGTGCTTGACTTGACAACAGAGGAACCCCTATGGGTGAGGTGAAATGTCCCGTACCTCCTCCAAGTACAACCTTATCCATTTTTTGTTGTCATAGAGAGCCTTTCCGGAGTTTAGTGGCCATATTCTTCTTCTTGCCTTGTATGGATCATCGTAAAAACGAATTTCCTAGTTTGGGAAAATGAGCCATCGCATTGTTTTGCAAGAACTAAAGAGATAGTAGAAGGAGGTGGTACTGCATCCCTTGTGACAACTTATTTCCTGTGCACACAATAAACATAAGGTCTAGACTCATACACTGCATGACACTTCCACAAGTATGGTTTTCCTAATAATACATCAAAAAACATCAATAGGAACAACGTCGCTTAATACCTCATCCGTGAAGGCTTCATGCCATAGGAAGGCGGCACCGAAGTACGACGCCGAGATCTTGTATGGATGTGGGTGAGGCCGTGGTCGAAAGCCCAACCGCTTCATAGAATTTTCCGAAATGAGGTTCTTTTTGGCTCCCAATGTCAACAACAATGAACCTGCACTGATGCGCTTACCCACATCCGGGAGCAAAGAGATGTTCTCTTTCCGGATCTTCGTAGTTGCACAAGGGTATCGGCCCGGCATCACTAATATATTTCCCTTGTCAGCTCCCCTTGTCGTTCTGATTCCGGAGTCAAAGCATGGCCCAATCGCGCGCGAAGCCCCCATCTCGGCCACTGATCGCTTGGCCCGAAACTCACTTGTGTCAGCAGCGGAGCTCTTATGGAACCCGCACCACTTTCTCGTGTCCTTCTTGGCTTACAGTTGTTGTTTCCTTACTTGTGGATTCGACAAAGTTCTTCGAGTCACCATGCCTTGCCTCGTCCTTTGTTCTATGGTTTGGGAGCACTCCTCTCTTGCTTTTGATTCTTCGCATCCAAAGTCTCGCTTCTTTCCGTTTGAATTTTTTCTCAATTCGGGCAAGATACCGGTATGCCGTACCAAGCGAGGAGATGTCGAGAACTCCATTACCTCTTGAATGTATATGCGTAAAACTATGATACTTTAGCTCCATATGTTTCTCCGAATTCGATACCCAACTTGGTGCGCAGTGGTATGGAAATGTATCTGGCGCCTCATGCACATCTTCGATCCCTTTGTTGCCGTAGCATGGTCCATTGTATGTACTTGTCCTCATAGCTCCCCACAAAGATATTATTGTTCTCTGACAACGTCTTGGAAAGAATTCCAAGTGGGTACGACCGAGAACAAAGAGGTTTCTCGTCTCGTCCTTTCTCACAAAGGCTTTCCCACTAGTCCTTGACATGTAGGCAAATCTTGAGGGAGTGCAAAAATAATCTTCTCCTTACCTGGAAAGTCATGAACCTGTGATAAATATCCTTCTAATAGATTCAACCATCCATCTACGACATCTTCATCTATTTGACCCCCAAATATGGGAATGTAAAAATTTAATTGTACCTAAAAGGAGTCACACCTCCAGTAGTACGTTGGATGCATGCATCAATGGCAAATGCTAGCTGATCTCAGCAAAGTTATCCATCATCGTGTCTTTGTTTTTCGAGGGCCTCCCTTGAAAAATATTTTGATAGGATTCGATCCTCATCTTTCTTTTCGTCCCCGGCGGGGGCGTCCGTCGGGGTTTGCGAGGCTGATCTTGCGCGGTTCCACCAGATTGAGCCCCAACTCCTTACACCCCGACCTCATTGGGGACATGCAAAGAAGGATCGAGAAAAAGAAGACCGTTTGGGATACCACCGATCCGTATTTATATGAATGCAACAGACAAACACATAACCATAAACATAGAGATGCAAGAAATGTAGACACTTCATTTTATTATTTAAAAGAACCGAAATTTGCTTATAGACGTAATGGAACAAACTAGTTAGACAGCCGGTAGCCATTCCCGAGGAGAGATGAGGCGGTGCTACATATGTGCCTCCAACCGAGTTAAAAATGAGGCTCATACTTATTTATTATTGAGAAAACAATGGAGAACCCTAAACATCCAAAAACCTAAACCCCAGAGATGAAGGCCAAAAATATGGGCCCCGTTTGGGTAAATTGCTGGGTGTTTCAACTTCCTTAGGGATTGCACTTTGTGCATACAATATTCTGACGCACATGATACATCATTAGAAAGATCTATCCGAGACTAAACTTTTTGCCATGAATATAATTCCAGAACAAATGATCATAATGCAGAGGCATATTCGCTTAGAGAGGCGCGACAACAAGAAACGTCGTTAGGGGCCTCAAACGGGCCTGTTCAGAACCTAAACTCAGTATTTATATTAGTTTAAACTGAAAAATTAGAAAAGAGGACAATGCAGGGCCCTAAGTGCAATAGCGGTGGCCACCAGTGTCCGGATTTATTGAGTGAGCTAAAAAGCACCCTCTGGCTTTTGAGTACACCGCAAATTGCTAAGAGACTAGTGTTGCAAAATTATTGGTAAGTGAAAATTAATAAAGAAAGAACATTTTTGAAAAATTAAAACGTCAAAATTAATTCTTCTTATCCTTCCCAGTAGCACCTCATGGAAAAATAACCGCAAATTTAGTCGTCAAATATGTGCAAAATGCCTGGCGATGGGAAAAATGAGGATCGGGTCCTATGTTTACATGAGTTAGGGTTTCATGCAGCAACAGAACCTTGTATAGTTTTTCAAGGATAGGAAAGGAGAATATTATTAATCATGAAATTTCATCACACCATTTGAAACAATAAGACTACCCAACTATTTCATTATTTAATTTTGATTGTGTAATACAAAAATATTCTAGATAACTTAAATAATGTAAGCACTTTTGCAAAAATTTAGTGAGAGAACCTTCAATTACATTTATTTTGAAGTCTCCACTGCATTTAAAGCTATTTTAATAGTTTTCTTTGCCACGTTATCTAGTAAAAATTTCAACCTCTGGTAGAAATTTATTTGTCACTTGTATTAGAAATGTAAAAATCAAATGTAAATAAAAATACTCTGAAATGCTAAAATTCAAATACACATAAAAACAGATTTTTTAAAAAACTACATTAACGTCCATATTTCCATGTGTGCACATTCGCTCTCATCTTGCACGCATTCGCCCCCGCATTCGCCCCCGCCGAACAACATTCGCTCAAAGATTCGCCCTCAACTCTCGTGCACAGCATTCGCCCCCGCCCGCGGGTAAATGGTAATTTCTTACCGAGGCCCTTCCTCCGAGGGGTAGGGTTGAACCCTATTTGGGTTTTTTTGTAGCCTCTGAGAATACAAAGGTTGTGATTGATTACGGGGCACTGCCTATATTTGTGGAACTTCTTGCCTCTGGGAATGATAATGTTCGAGAACAGGTAGCACGTTCATTTTAGAGGCATAAAATTATTCTTCCCAACTATCTTTATACGTCTGTAATTTTGGAATTTGATTTAAAAAACTACTACCCAACTTTGAGTTCAACTGGTGTTCGTGTAAGGCTGTTTGGGCAACTTTGAGTTCAACTGGTGTTCGCGTAAGGTTGTTTGGGCTTTGGGAAATATTGCTGGAGACTCTGCATCATTTAGGATCTTGCCCTCAGTCATGGAACTCCAAGGCAGGTGCTTGCCCAGTTGAATGATACTGCCAGAATTTCAATGATACGAAATTGTACATGGGCTCTTCAAATTTTTTCCATGGTAAACCCCAACGACTATTCGAACAGGTAAGCAGAACACATTTTCTGCCTCTTCTTCTTAGTTCGCAGATACTGTGGATTTTTTTTTATAGATCTTGGTGCTTGGTATATTTGGACGTAATATGGACCTAGGCGCTTGTTCATTACAATGAATCCGTCATCAGGTTTTAGAAAATGCTCAGAAATTTGGGTTTCACAAGGGGATTACCCTTGCTTGCAATTATCGATTATCAATCACATTCAAAAAAAGTATTTCGTAGCATTGTTGAGCTCTTTGTAGGTGAATTTCTGAGGCAATTTCACAATATCTGAACTAAATTTGTCTGTCCTTTTCAATACTCTGCGCTTGTAACAGAACCAGACAAACAATCTAGTGGCCAATGCAACAAAAACAACACCTCCTGTTGCAATGCCTGCAATTCACCCTCTCTGCACGCATGAATGACTATGGCACCCTCTTTTGTGAACAGGTACTGGAGCTGAAGGTACTGGTTTCCATTAGGATCGTGGAATTCAACATCCAAAATAGTATCAAATTCCACCGCAATAGTATTCCCCAGCGAGGGCAACAGTTCATTGAGACCTATTGGACTCATCACCCCCAAATAGCCTCCAGGGCTACCCAGAGTGTGATCATCTGGAGCAATAACAAATGCTCATCCATCCCCAATTGAAACAAGAACAGGACCCACATTGGTTACAGAAAAGGAGAAACACATTTTGAAAGAAGAAGAAACTTTTGTATTAGGGTCCAGAAATATAACTGGTCTATTGTACAATGCCCTACCTGCACTTCAAATTGGTACTCCCAACTCCATGCTAAGGCTCACTGTGCCATTCTTCATATGAGCATCTTAACTTGAAGTTTGATTCCAAAAAACCCAAGTCCCCTGTTCTATGCCCAAGACCTCTGTTACAACGAGTAGAGTTCTGAGCGAAATACTTCACAATAGGAAGCAAAAGAAACATCGCAAAATTTCTCCGCTTTAGACTGATAATTTTCTGTGCGAAAATTCAACTGCCGACAGTAAAAACATTATATCAAACACAACCAATCGACAATGGAATTTGAACATGAGGATTTATAACCACAGAAAACCCTCTCCAGGTTAAAAGAATTCCGGAATGGCTTTAAGATTCTACTAATGAGCGCTTACAACACCATAGCAATTACTGTCACAATGAAATCTACTGGAAGCAAAGCCCTTGTACAGTTTCTACATTTCCACAGTGGAAGCAAGAATCTTGCTATCTCTCATGATCTGGTTCTGTGATCAAATCCTTTGCTATGGCTGTCTTGTTCTGCTAAACGTGGATCTGTCTTAGCTTTGGCTCTGGTTCTCATTTAGGGTCGTGGCTATCTGATCTTGCTGTGGCTTTGACTATACAAACTTGTTCAATAGGAAAATGTTGACTCTGCTATATATATAGGAGCTTCAATGGGTGCTCTCAAACACTTTTTTGGGTAGCTTTGTTTTGTCTTTGATTCAAGGCAGAACTATGTTGGCCTTGGTTTTTTAGTCCTTGGAACTTAGTTCTCTCATATTTGCCATCCTATCCCCAGTTTTCTACGGAGAAAGACATAACTTCAAGATATCAAAATTGACTATTTTTGGCCATTTATCTTTAGTAATGGTACAACCTTAATTTGGTGCATTCGTACAGTATCTGAAGAGCACTCTCAAGCTGTTATTCAATATTTTAGCATAACTACTACATTTAACTACCATGCTCTAATATTTATATCAACAATAAGCATTCTTAAGGTAGTTCCACGTTTTTGAAGCAGAAGGAATGCTTCTGACAGCTTCTTATCATAGTGGTACAATTTTGTTCGCAGTTTATCTTTTATAAACCTCCAATTTTCCAAACGTAGTAGAGACTACAGTTTGCATCTGAAATTTTGGACAAATCTTTTTAGTATTCTACAGAAAATGCATTAAGAATAAAAAAATCCCACAATTTGTAAAAAGCCCACAATTTTGTAAAAAGCCCACAATTTTGTAAAAAGCCCACATTTTTGTAAAAAGCTCACAATTTGTAAAATGCCCACTTTTATTTTCTTTTTGCTTATATATTGAGCTCCCAATGAGTTCAACAAGTCTTGGGTTTTCTACACCATTGAGAGAGATTTATTGTTTTCTTTATAGGATAATTTGCATCAATGGAAGAAAACATTGGAGCTGGAAAAACAATTCAAAAGGGTGAAAGGGGTGATGGCAGAGTTTATTGCCCTTGTAAAAAATGTTGTATGAGAAATAATGTTAGAGTTTTAATAGCAACAAAAACAGTGCATTGTAGGAAATATGGGCACATTGATGGTGGATCGAATGACTATCGTCCCATGGTAATTAATTAGCTATCTTCATTTTGATTATATTGTAAAATTTTATATTATTTTAATATTTTTTATATGCGCACTAATGTTTAATTATTAATGTTTGTAATTTTCATAAAGGCATAGTTGCCCCCCAACTTTTTGCAGATGATCAACCAACTTCCACAGCAAAATAGTAGTAGATTAGATGATGTTGCACCAGTACAAGAGAATATTGCAACAAATATTAGTATTGGAAATGATGTTGTACAAGGTGAAGAACATGAAGCGAATGATGAAGGTAATTTTAATGATCCCATGGAGGTAGATCATGATGATAGTAATGAGATAGTTCACATTAATGATGGGACAAATCAAATGCTCCAAGACTTGTATGGTGAGTCAGGTGATGATGGTGGAGATAGCAGTGACGGTATTTATGATGTACCTCTAATTGAAAGGTCAAGTGAACGACTTTTTGAACACTCAAATGCAACTCTTCTCTCTGCTACATTGTTGCTGGTGAACTTAAAGGTTATGAATAATTTATTTGGCCGTATGTAACAGCGTTCCTACAGTATGTAACATATGATCACATATATGTAAATGTTGATTATTTTCCTTTTTTTAGTTGTAATAAATGTAAAATAACAAGTTATATATATATATATAATATATATATATATATATATATATATATATATATATATATATATATATAGTTATCAAACCTACTTAATTGAAGATTGTTCACGTTGTTCCGGCTCATAAACTCACCAACAGCCTGTTCTCAATTGCTTTGGTTGTTAACCGTATTTGACCGGGCCACATGCAAGGAACTCATCATTATGCACAAACTGCCGGGCCCGTACTTAACCGGCCGGTTAGGTGCTCCTCCATGAGTTGCAAATTCCTCAGTGTCTCCTCCATGAGCTGCAAATTCCTCTATTATACTAGTAACAAACTTGTCTAATAACTCATACTCAACACCTTATAGTAGCAACAATACACATGATGACTGATAAATACAAGGATGGCTAGCATAAAATCCCTGGCAGCATGCAACTCATCAAGTGTACTTGATGACAATTTCTGTTCTCAAAACAATCAGCAGCAACCTTATTTCACACTCAGCTAGGAACTGTCAGACCCTCTCTCTCTGCTCACACATAGCAGCAGAATAAATAAAAAACCTTTCACACAACATACAAGCAATTTTATCATGGCATCAAGACTGATGCAAATGGTCTGACGCCACTCAAGGGACAACAACATACAACCTAATGAAAATGTGACTGGCAATGATAAATTGACCACTAGAAAATTCCCGCTTGGAAATGCACTAAACTGGCTACTGAGTTTTCTGGGTTTTAATGAATCTTTTCAGTGATAAATTTTGTCAAACACATTGTGAGCAGACTGCTGAAGTTGTAATGCTCTCTGAACTTGTTACAAATAGCACTAATAGTGGGTTTCATAAACCAATTCAATACCTCTAAGTGTTGTAGATGTTTTTCTAGAAATTTATTGGCAAGAAAACATAGATAATGAAGAATACAAGATCTTCAAAATGCTGGTTTGATATATATATATATATATATATATATATACACTGAACCCAGAATTGTCTTTAAGGCTGATACAATGAATTGACAACAGATCTAAGCAGGGATAGATTGTATATTTTAATATTAACTCAGCAATAAAACACAGTGAATAATATAAGAGAAACCTAATACATTACTTCAACAAGTTTGCTTATGTATTTTTCGATGATATGTATTGCATTTGCTGCCATTTTGATATATTCACCTTTGCATGGTATATAAATGAGAAAAAATTTCATATTTTGTCTCTATTGGCTTGGAATCATGGTTTCAAATCTTAAAAATAGTTTTTATTTATTTATTTATTTTTCATTTTATTAAAAAATAATTATTTAATGTATTTTTTTTTAAACCGGTTCATTGAGATCTGATCGCTACCAGTTAGACCGGTTCCGGTTCGAAACCCGGTTCATTAGCTCCACCGATCCGGTCACCGGTTCGAAACCCGGTTCATTAGCTCCACCGATCCGGTCACCGGTTCCGGTTTTAATAACTATTATATATATATATATATATATATATATATATATATATGATTAATAATCTTTACAAGACACTACTTTTTGTTTCTGTTGTAGATTGTTGGGTGAATATTTGTTACCATCGCCAAATACTTTACCTCGAACATATCGAGATCTACGTGCTATTATGAAACACTTTGGAATGGAATACAACACCATAGATGCATGTCCTAAAGATCATATTATATATTATGGAGAACATGCGTTGAAAACAAAATGTCCGAAATGTGGTACCAGTAGATATCGAACATATCAACTAACCAAAAAGGTGCCTCAAAAGGTTCTTCGTCATATTCCCATAATTCCACGTTTGCAGCGAATGTTCAGGTGTAACAGCATAGCACAGTTTATGGATTACCATGCAAATAATAGAAGTGGAGATGGTGTTCTTCGAATGCCTGTAGATGGTTCTGCATTTAGAGAAATCGAGGAAAAATATGTAGATTTTAAAAATGAACCTCGTAATGTCAGGCTTTCATTGGCAGCCGATGGTGTTAATCCATTCAGAGAGCTTAGATCTACTTACTCAGTGTGGCCTATTTTCGTTATCAACAATAACATTCCTCCTTGGATGTCAATAAAGAGGGAGAACATAATGTTGACTATGATTATTCCAGGTGTTTGATACATTATTTCTTTGAATGTAACATTTTCATTTCTCTCGTTGTTTGAATAAATATATATTTTATTTATTTACTTACTTATATATACATATATCATGGGAGTAATTATTATGTTCCGTAATTTTGAACAATTAGGTAAGTACCATGTCAAAGATATGAATGTATATATTGAGCCTCTTATCGATGAGCTAATACAGTTATGGCATGGCATCACTATGTATGACATCACTAAGCCAATCAAGCAGAAGAGATTTCAATGTCGTGGAATGCTTGTATGGAAAATTCATGATGCCCCAGGACTAACACATGTTTGTGGTATGTAATATTTCATTGCACTTTAATATGATACATAATTATCTAAATTAGATATACCATATTGCATGTTTTAAAAATGATCTCATAGCATATTAATTGTTATTGATCCATCTATTGTAGGTCTTCAAACAAAGGGTAGATTTGCATGTCCAGTTTGTGGCCCTAAGATGAAGTATCGTCATTCAGCAGACTTAAAAAAGATGGTGTTTGATGATTTTAGGCACTTCCTCCCTAGGAACCATAAGTATCGTACTACTGAAAAACATCTTTTCAATGATAAAGAAGAAACTAGATTAAAACCACGAAGAATGACACCTCAATTGTGGATGTTGGAATATAACAGAATTAATAATCGTCGAGCAGCTGGTACGTAATGTGTGTGTGTGTATATATATATATATATATATATATATATATATATATATATTATTTGTTTATGTAATGTTTGGAATTTTTGTTTTAACTAATGAATTTATTTTATTGTATTTTATAATTAATATTGTTCTGATTTATTTTATTCTTTGATATCAAGGTCATCATCGCCGTGAAGGTACTAATATTGTACTTCCACCTGGAATGAAATGTTATCCTTATCAATTTGTGAGGTTGACCTACTATGAGGACCTAAAAATAGCTCATTTGTTTGATACAATGCATGTCGGGAAGAATGTGACAGAAATGTTATGCCGAACCATAGATGGTGCACATGATAGAGATAAAATTGACAAAATTTGTGCTGACATTGAGAAATCAAATCATGCAATGAAAAGTGTGATCGATGGATCAAATAACAATGGAGGTCGAAATTATAATAATATTCCATGGTTATTAACAGAACAACAAAGAAATGATGTAAAAGAGGTCGTTAGAAGAATTAAATTTCCAATAGGTTTTGCTTCAAACATAAATAATATCTTAACGAAGAAAGGTGACTTCAGTGGGTTGAAAACACATGATTGGCATACCTTTGTTAAGGTAATTTTTTTGGTATACGTTTTTGTATGTTATTGCTTGAATACATATTTTAAATTTTCCTTTTTTCTGTTTAATTTGGAAACCAATAACGATTCATTTTTTATTGTTATAGTATGTTCTACCCGTATCTCTCCCAAATGACTTCGACAACAATGTCAAAGAAGTTATATATGGTCTCAGTAAATACATGAGGTAATTAGTTTTGATTTATACGCAAAATCTAATTGCTACAATTTATTTTTGTACTTGATGAAATGATGTATTAATTTACTTGTAATGAAATATATATTATGTTTCATTGAAATAACCTTGCATAATGATTTGCAGATGGTTGTCATTGAAAGAAATCCATCAAGATGAAATAAAGTATTGGAAGAGAGAAATTCCTCGGCTAATGTGTGAAATGCAAAAATATCTACCTCCAACATTTTTCAATGCACAAGAACACTACTTGATACACCAAGTTGAGGAGATTGAAATGTGTGGACCAGTACACACAAGGTCAATGTGGATGGTCGAGAGGCACCTGAAATCCTTGAAGGCTTTGGTTAAACAAAGAGCATGACCTAAGGGTTCTATGGTGGAGGAATATGTGGTATATCAATCCATGGTGTATATTAGTCATTATCTTCCTAAATTAGCTGCGATAGTCATGAAGGTGGTGGATTGCATTTGGGATGTGAACTCCATCAAAAAATTTGAAGAGGAGCACCTGTTGGGAAAAGGTAGAATGAAGAAAGTGAGAGGTAAAAGATTTATTATGTATAATACATATAATGTTTCATTTTTTTACATCATGTATATGATCATTATATTCATTCAGGTTTTATTCTTTCATATTTTATTAATTAATATAATTTACCATGGTTATAAGTAATATTTATTAATATTGTTGAATTATTTTTTTTTTATTCAGGTGCTCAAGATTATGAGGCGCTACTTTTATACATTTCAAACAATCTTGAGTGGATGAGTGAATGGATTGAAACATGTAAAGCACGTAACGACGGTAGGTTATCATGGCAACTACTGTCTGAATTGATTAGAGAAGCGTATCGTAGTGGAGATGGGAACGTTACGGACAGGGAAATCAATTTAGCATATGGTTTGAAAGATAGAAAGGTAAGAAATTAATTCACCTATTTATAATGTGACAAGAAGTTTGATTTTTCAGTTAATTTTCATGTTGTGTAAATTATATGTTTAATTATTAATTGAGAATGCATCTTTTTCATGTTTGGCATATTGCATTTGAAACACCACAAGGCTATGTGGTGCAATGGTCATCAATTTCGCGTTAAACAGTTGGATGATAATAGGAAAACTTCTGATAGTGGGATAACTGCAGTATTCCAAGTCACTAATGTTTCCTCCAGGAGTGACAGACATCCTCGAGAATCTGAAAATAGATATTATGGGTTCTTAGATGATATAGTTGAGTGTGACTTTAATTCCTTCAAAATAGTTTTGTTCGACGTCAAATGGTATAGGCTACGAATGAATGTACTTGATGATGATAGAACACTTATTCAACATGACAATGGATTTCCAATGGTTAAAACATCACAGTTTGAAGCAGGAAAAGATCGCTATGTTTTTCCAAGCCAATGCGAACAAGTATTTTACTCAGAGGTTCCAGGTGAGAATGAATGGTCATTTGCTATTAGATATGATCCAAGAGGAAGGCCAGTAGAGTATACTATAGAGGAAGAAGATGATATTGATCAAGAAGAAGATGATGCAGTGGCAGATGAGTAGGAAGATGCATGGACAGACGAAGAAGATATCTTAGAAGATGAACCAGGCATAGGAGATGAGGCAACAATTATTGATAATGATGTCGATGAGGATATTATTGAAAATGACATAATTGATGATGATGATGACATGGTCGATCATTTCAACATCGTTTCTGAATCAGATGTTGATATAGATGTTGATCAGTTGGATGAAGATCAAGAAGATACAAAAGAATATTGATACAGATGTTATGTTCGAGTATGAGCTGGTATGTTATAACTTTATATTTTAATATGTAGGAATTATTTTCTGTTGGGAAAAATACTGAGAGGGGGGGTGAATCAGTATTTAGGGCTGACTGAAAACTTTTCACCAGAGATCTTATTATGCTGTTAATTCTTTACTTGGATTATTGCATCATTCTTTTAGTAAACATGTGAAAAGAAATAACAGAATAAGCCATTACACAAAAGGAACACATATGAACACCAGTATTTAAGGTGGAAACCCAATTTGGGAGAAAACCACCGCTACTGTCGTCTCAGTCTTCAATATTTATTATAAAGAAAAAATCTTACAATTTTTTGCTGGCATAGACTCATACCAGCACGCAGGCACCAACCTGTAGAAGGCTTCAACCTTCTCTCATTCTCCAGCCTCTCCTGGAAGGGAGCTTTGACCCCTTGATTTAACACCAGCTTGAACTGGCAGAAAGCTTCCACTTCTATGCAGAAGACTTCAACCCTCAGATCCACCGAATTTCTTCAATTTCTTCATCAGACTTGCATCAGATCTTTATTATTTCTTTTCTGATCTTCCTAGAGCTTTTTCATTTCCTCAATCAACTCCATAGGTGCATCATGGGTTCAGAGTTATCAGACAACAGAGTTCGATGTAGATCTCATAAAGAGATTTTTATTTACAATGCCTCTGCATGCACACCTCGTACTATGATTCTCATCACCTTATATAGTTTTCGCCTTTATTGAAACCATGGGTCAAAACCATTCAATTGCTAATGGTATTATTAAAAGTCGAACCAATCCAAATTGAAATCCCAATCTTTGTTGTTCCATGCTCAAATTGTCCCAAAGGTAATCTCTATCTCTGCCAAATAATACTATAGCCAAGGTAAAGTACCAATAGCGTGCCGCTGATGGTTTCCTTTCTTTTATTTATCAAATTCGTGGAATTTGATAAATAAATATTATTCACAACCTTTGGCAATTAAATATATAATAGAACTTTATAGTAATAACCAGCGCTTTTATCAAAAGGCTTTTAAATAGACCTTTGGTTCCGGCCCCACATACATAATCGACGGCCCAATCAACATAATTTAAAAAACTGGGGCCCATCGCTTATGATCGTTTCCATCCGACGGCGGAGAACACATCGCTCGGCATCAGATGATCTGACAGATATCGTTCGTTGATGATGCACGGATGATAACGCGCGATGGTGCGCCGTACCTTGGGTAACTTTCACGCATCTATAGCAAATGAACACCGTCTGATGACCCCTTCCCAGATCAACAGTGCTTATCAATATCACTGGGCATCCTGGGTCGAGCAATAACGTGTGATGGCGCGCAGTGACAAGCGGTTTTGTGGAGTCGTACAAGGATGCGTGTCGCGCGTTCTATGGAATCGCTCCCAAACCTTTTGAAAACTTCTTGCCCGTCGAAGGTGATGCGATAGAAACCACAAACCACCTTTACTGTTTTCTCGGTCACGGTTCCGCTCTTCCACACAGGGTTCCGTCGTGCTTCCGTTTTTTATGTTCCACCTCTTTCCTTCCAGGTTCCGTTCATGATTCCAAAGGGCTAGTCCGTGTTCCACCGAAATTTCAATGCCAAATACTCTGTTTTAGTTCTTTCGCGTTATAACTGGTTTTCTCTCGCTCCTCTTTCCTTTCTCCATGAAAGCCAGTCAGCTCCTTACTAATAGAGTAGACCCTTCCATCATATATTTAACGAATATATATAACTCCACTGTCTACCAGTTTGGATACACTGTCAACCATATTAACATCGGTTCCTCGATCAACATACAGAGCACAGGGTTTCTTACAGATGTCAATTATCCTTCATCAGGATGCATACATATGTTCACACATGAATTAACTCATCCTTATTTATATCGATTCTCCATTAAACATAGATCTTTCCATCAAGGACAATCATATAATAGGATACAGGAAACATATTGCCAACATTGTCTTTAAATAATTTACTAATTATGCGGGTTTTTTGCATGTTGTTTATTATTTCAAACCAATAAATAATGGCCTTACTATTGTTTATTATTCTGCAGGATTCGCAGGATTCATTTGATTCTATGGTCAGGTCTCTGAAAAAACCAATTAAACACTTAAATAGTCAAGATCTGGAAGACAGGCTTTACCCCCACCATAAATTGCTGAAAAATCGGCCTTTAGTTCAGCTTGCTGTGCTGAAGACGAGGGTGTATTTGCATGATCAGTTGAATGAAAATGAATCAGATACTCGGGATGCTTTTGAGGGCAGATCCATAAGCCCCATAGATGAAGATCCCATTGCTGCAGAATTTCTATGTACGTTGAAGCACAAGTATAGTGTTGTATCAGAATACAGATTAGAGGACAACTATACCAAGTCTAAATCAATTGAATCCAGTTCTAGTGCTCTTGAACTTACCGAATTAAAGCCAGAAGCAGGATTTACAATCTCTAATGGGAACGGGTATGGTAGTTCCAATATTGGATTGGATGTCCGAAGCTCTGCAGTAGGCATTGGACCTGATCGTAATGAACCCCAACTAATTCAATGTGATGAAAATATGGACTTTGATGATGATCAGGAAAACAAGCCAGAGCATTTTGGAAATATTGAAGAAACTGGAGAGGTTTCCTGTGATCGATTGAATCAACTCAGCCATAAGACATCTATTGTAGGCTGGTTTGTATCAGAAGGAGAATCGATTTTGCTTTCCCATGATGATGGATGCTTCTCTTTTCATGATATAGAAAATTCAGAGGTGTGGAGGTTTTAATTATTGTACATAATTTTGGGGTTTATGGGTGTTATAATTTATACATTTTGGGATTTTCTATTAGAAATAGGGAAAATCCTAGGGGTTAGATTATTCTCATGGTTTAAATTTATATATATGAAATAAAATTCACCAATTTCTATTTAAAAAAATTATTTTCCTAAATATTTGATGTAGTTTAAATAGAATGTGGTTCATTTCAAAGACTATTGAAATTTTCTAGAAACTATGATTGGGATTTCAAGAATATTTATGCACTCTTTAAATTTTCCCTTAACATAAAGGAAATTTGATGTATGAGTAATACTCAGTATTGTTATTTTCCAATCTCCAGGAGAAGGCTGAATATAAAGCTCCATATGGGCTTACCCCAAACATGTGGGGTGATTGCCGGTTGATCAGAGCAGGTGGTTTAGATGGTCGCTCTGGTAAATATGTTGTGGCAGCATCTGCAGGTTGTACATTGGACTCAGGTTTCTGTTCATGGGAATTTTATAATAAAGAAATTATGGCATTCCATACTGAATTAGAGGCCTTCAATTCAACATCCAGTACCATCTCTCCAGTTTTGGCAGAGAGGGATGTCTAGGGGAGAAATTTTGGCTTTGCAAATGTTGTGCCAGAGAATAAACATTGGTGGTACAGGCCATGTGGGTCTCTTATGGTATCTACTGCCAATGCCCAAAAGACAGTTAATATTTATGATATTCGTGATGGAGATCCTATGATTTCAATGTGTTTGTTTTGAAAGTTTAGGTTTCATAGTAAATCATCAATGGGCTCTAAAATAAGGCCACATTGAAATCTTGGATACATGTTTCATGCCAAAATCAATTGTATCTTCCATAAATACACAATATTGGACCACTTTTTATAAATTTTCTTCTTGGACAATATTACATCTCCCTCATTATACAGGTGGTGTTCTTACATGCATAGCAAAGGCATTGTTTTGGAAATCATTTTTTAAGTCACTAGATATTGTGGGTACAAGGATCTAGGATCTCCACATGAAACTGTGTTGCCCGGAGACTCACTTTGCCTGTCCTTAAATTTGTAAACATAGTAGTATGCCAATGCTTCTTTCATTTTGTATGCATAAGATGATTTTTTGTCAAAGTCCATAATTGTTTTTAAGTTTTATCCATCCCAGTTTTGTTGTGAATGCATAGGTTTTTGGCTCAACACATATCTGTTATATCTTTGTACTTTTCCTTTACTAACTATTTGAAATTTCTAGTTATATTTAGAGGTGTCTTTTAAGGGATGAGGGGAATTACTTTGATTTAGTGCTGCCAAGCTTATCATTTATTCTCCAAATGAAGCCCTGTAATCTGTAACACTCTATGGGCATGTAGCTCACTTGTTAAAATATAGTTGATACAATACGTTGTACATGAAGCCTGGAATTGTGTACATTCCTGGAATATATTAATTTGCAGGCATGCTTAAAAGAGAGATGGGGTTTGATAAAATCAAAAACCCTGATCATGAAGTGTTACACAGTAATTTGTCACCGTCCCTACCATTCCCTGTCCCGCACATTGGAGGGCCCATTCTGTGACCTGTGAGCAATGTCATGCCTTGTAACCACTATCATTGCATTCCTCTAAATATGAGCTTCAATTTCCCTGAAGACATCTCCTTGCAAAAAACCATAAAAACATCCCTTTTTGCGTTGGCGCGGGAAGCCAATTCATCACTCGCACCAATGGGGAAAATCCTACAAAGAGGCCGCGCCAACTGGCGCTCTGTCCCAGAGTCACAGTCGCGCCAGCCAATTTAAGGAGTGTTTTTTAAAATAAAATGGCAGAAGTTTCGTTTCAACAGACTCAGAAACTTCTATCTATCTTGAGTTGGGAGGTTTGGATCTGGAAGTTCCATGAAGAGGAAGTGGTTTTCCAACTCTCATGGAAGCTTCCTTGAAGATACGGCCAATCCCACAATTATAGGGATCCCAACTCCCCTTCCTCCATCTATAAAAGCTTGCCCATTGCCATTGCAAGCTAGTCTTGAAGTGCCCAAGCTTTGAATCTCCAAGTTCTCGAATTCCCAAGAGCCTTAATGCTGCAAGAGCCCTCATTCTTCCCTTAAGGCCAAACTCAAGCAAGGAGACTATCGTTGAGAGACTCTAAGAGAGGCTTGTCCCATCCTTGGCAAGCTTTGTGAGACGTGTACTACTAGAGACCCATCCGAAGGAGATCTCAGTGTCAGAACATTGGTTGTACTCTCTTTCGATTGTTTATTAATGAATGACTACTGGTTATGGTTCCACTCTATTTTTCACTTATGATAATGATGAGTTATATCCTTTCCGACTAATATATAGTTGCATATTCTGGATTTTATGCTTGTATTCGTATTGTTTCTTGCATGTGAAGGTGCCCATTCACGGAGATCGTGGGGATCATGATCTGCCGAGGCTGAGGAACGGGAACACTGTTTCTTCTACGAATCATAGCTTTGGACTCTAGGTAGGCCTCCATCGTTGGTTTGTTTATTCGCAATTAGGAACTTGAGCTGTAGCATTTGATGATTGTTGCTAGAACTGTTCTGGGCTAGTAGGGATCGCCTCTGTCCATAGAGGGGATTTACCTCTTCAACAATTTGGCGACTCCGTTGGGGACTCATCTTGTTGTTTGATTTGTAAGCTATAGACGAAGCTTGAAGTGCAGCCAGATAGCCTTCGAAACGCTTTTTCTATGCATTAGCGAAGTAGATCAACGCTGCTTCAGTCTATCTCCAGTTTAGTTTACGAACTGAACAACTTGGAGTGTTGTCTTCTCTTTTCGGTCAATTTCTTGGACTTGCTTACTTGGTTGGCTCTTTTGGGCTGGCTCTTTTTGTGTTTTGACTTTTGGTTCAGCCCTAGAGGATCATATCTGACCTCTGCTTTTCCTAATTTTCACCTTTTCATAGTTGGCTTGATTGGCGTGAGTTTAGTCCTAACAGTCGCGCCAGTTGGCGCAGTTTTCCAGTTCATCATTTGTGCCATTCCTTGTCTGGCTCGGATTACAGCCAGACAGTCGCGCCATTTCCTGTAGGTGATAGGGTTTACCCTTGTTCGAAAGATTCTTTTGGTCAGTACTTTGCTTCTGGGTTTGTTTTGGATTCTGCTTGAAGTGGTGAGTCTGGTCTTGGTTGGGATAAATTCTTTGTTTTTTCATTTTCAGGTGTTGGTGCTTGTTGTCAGTTAGCAACCCGCACCAATTGGCCATTGGCGCTAGTTGTCAATGTGAAAGTCATGCCAGTTGGCGCTACTTGTCAATGTACAAGTCGAGCCAATTTCAGGATGTATGAAAGTTGAGACTTTTTCCCTAAATCCTCCACCAGTGTGTCTTTCCCTTCCATTATTTTCACTGTATGAGCATAGATTACATTGCTCATTGTTTGAGATGTCTTCTCTCCATGATTTCTTGATGTAAAAGAGAATGAATGCCTTTTTTTGATCTCATGCTTTGGAAGTCCTCTTTGTGTTTGACCTCATATGTCTTGTCGCCTTTTGAGATATTTCGTTACAAAGTGTTTGAAACAACGACTGCATTCCTAGTGTTTGTTTGCATCCCTTTTGCCTTCATCCTTCATTAAGAGGATTTGTGTTTTTTTAGTTTTCGTCTTAGAGTTTGCTTTCTGTTGAAATGCATTAGATCACATTGCATTGAAAAGTATTTTTGAGATTTATCATTGAACTTAGATCACATTGTTTAATGATTGAAAACTAAAAATCGTTTTGAGTGCATTCTCTTTTGTTAAAAGCATGCATTAAGTAGATTCTCATTTCATCGAAAAATGCATTGAGTGCATTCTTATCATTTGAAAAGAAAAAGGAAATTGTGCATAGATTACAATTGCATAGTTTTCGAAAAAAATAGGATTTTGCATAGATTACATTGCATTATTCAAATCGTTGAATGTTTGAATACTTTTGGATAGTGAAAGTCATCTAGTTTGGAAAAGTTTCATTTTTAGTGTTGTTGTTTTTGCATCATTGTTTGAATCTCTTACCTTAACTAGATAGCATTCATCGAATTGAAAAGTTTTTCTTTTCTCATATAGCTGCATATAGAAGATTTTCGTATGACATATGGTAGGGCCTTGAAACTGAAACGTAATTGAAGATCAACCATAAAATTTATTCAGTTAACCTAAGGAAGCATTAAAACATTAACGAAACACATTTAGAGGTCTAGGCTAGAGACGTGTTCCGGTGTCTTAAAACCTAGTAGCTGTCATTCGCCTCTTGGCTTTAGACAGCACTAGTACAGACTTGTGCTCCCCGTACCGTCGAGTATATAAAGGGAGACCCCACTAGGTTTCAATCCTTTATCCATAGGAAGCCGAGTCTACCGCCCTATACCCGTGATACACTGAACACAACATTCGGGGAGATTGCCTGCACGTACGTAAAGTCCTTGGTTGATTTATCTTTCATTTTAAAACCAAGGTGTATATTGCAGTTCACGGTTATTTGGTACACCCTTTGCCTAGAATTCCTGAGCAGTCATTTTAATCTTTTCTGACTCATTAAATTTTAAAATGTCATCAAGCGCTTGTCCTTTCACACTTGTTTCCAATTTGAAGGTGATAGAGTCACCTTTTGCCTGTTTCTCGACTCTTAAAAGATGAAACGATAGAGTTTTGTTTCAATGTTTTAAAAATTAACTGCCCACGAAATATTCCTGGTTAAAGTTAGTTTCGTTAGGGTGTTGTTCTGAAGATCGTTTCTAATGGAAACTTTTCCAGAGTTCACCACCCAAGGAATCCCCTCCAAAGGGAATCCTAGTCCTTTTCATCCTTTGGGAAATGTTGGTGCTCCTTATATCGCAACATTGTCCCTTCCCAGGTTAACTGTTGGGTTGCCTGTTTGGTTGTTTTCAACCTCTGTGGTCCTGAATGTCTCGGCTTCTGTCCAATCAGTTCCTCTACCTGAACAACATCATGTTGATCCAAAGGTGGACCTCTCCCCTTCTTCGCTTGTTTCTACATCTTCATCTTCTACTTCGCCTGCTGAAAGTCTGGATTCGGGTAACCAGGTGGCTAAGAAGAAGAAGAAGAAGTCAGATAAAGGAGAGGCTAGATCTGCGACTATTGTTCCTAAGAAGTCTCCTCTTGATAAAACTTCCAACCCTCCGTGGAAAGTCAAGTTCCCTTGCATGTTGTGCATGGGAGACCATCTTCTTCGAGATTGCCCTGACATTCCCAAGGTGCTCAAAGTATGGTCCAACGGTCATCCACCGTTGCCTTTGGCTTCCGGGAGTCAGGTTGGGGGCTCATCTTCAATTGGTGTTGGTAAGGCTCCTAAGAAGTAGGGTAAGATTACCAATCCCTGTAAGTTGTGTGAAGGGAATCATGCCATTCACCTTTGTCCTTATATGGATGAAGCCAAGAGAGTTTTGGACAACTCGATTGTTTCTACACCACGCCTCCCAGCTGGTTATAAACAACTTTCTTTGAGTCCTCCACCAGCTAATCCTAAGATTGGTCAAGAGTCATCCTTGGTCGATCTCGCTCCCTTAGAAATTCAAATTCAGGAATCCGTTCCTGACCAACCATTGGTCGTCGGATCGGTTGAACTGGCCCCGTCTACGGTGCACCAGGTCTTTTCCGTTGAGACTGGATCTCACACCCCTCATGTTCTTCTAGTTTCTTCAGATTCTTTGGACTTGGAGAAAGATTCTCCTGCCCCTATACCTCAAGAAGTTACTCCTCTGCCTCTCGATATGGAGGTCCCAGAGGATACACCTCCCGCCTTCAAGATGGAGGTCATGGAGGATGCTCCTTCTTTGATCATAACACCAGGGGAAGACCATCTCGGTTCGATGGTAGCCCCTCCGAGTAGTTTGGTCGCTTCCTTTGATTGGAATCGATTTCTGGGATACCACCTTCCATCTTATGTGCCTTTCGAGATCACAGTATAGGCTTTTGGTCTGGTTGTACCCAACACCATTATAGACGAAGGCGCGTCTGTTAGTATCCTGTCTTCAACTACCTGGAAAGCTTTCGGTTCACCTCCGCTTGCGCCTATTACGCAGAACCTGTTGGCGTTCAACAGAAGAATGAGTCAACCATTAGGGATCCTCCCAATGTTACCTGTTACTTTGGGAGGTAAAACCATCCATATGGACGTGATGGTTGTTCCAGGCCCCTTGGATTTCAATCTTCTCTTGGGGTGCGATTACACCTATGCCATGGGAGCGCTTGTCTCCTCCCTTTTTCGTGTGGTCTGTTTTCCGCATGAAGGACGGATTGTGACCATTGATCAGCTTTCCTTCTTTGGTCCTGATATGGTAGTTGGCCCGCCATCATCCCTTCCTAGTTTTTATCCACCCATTGTATCTGCCCCACTGCAGGTCAACTATGTGGCTACCTACCCCATGCATGTGCTCAGTGATAGTGTCGTCGCGCATCAGGTGTTGGGGGCATTGGGTCCTGACTTCCAAGACGTTTTCATTGCGTCGAGAGTGGAACTCTTGGAAGTGATGACTTCTTGTTCATTATGATGAGGTCGGTCGGAGCATGGTTCTTTTCTTGTGTCAAGCTCCTTAAAAAATGAAACAAGGTTGTTGGAGCAGAGTTCCTTGTCTTGTGTCAAGCTCCTTAAAAATGAAACAAGGTCGTTGGAGCATAGTTCCTTGTCTTGTGCCAAGCTCCTTAAACCATGAAACAAGGTGTCCTGAGGATATTTCTTTTAATGTGTCAACCTCGTTAAAACAATTAAACATGTTCCTGTTCAATTTGAGTCTTTGATCAGATCTCGTAAAATCCCAGTCGAGTCTTTCTTTTGATATCGTAACTTGAACCTTCAATCCATCTGCCTTTTATATGGACTGAAGCTTGGGGGGCATGTACCTCGAATTGAGTGACCATGCTGGGGGCATGCTTAACTTTTACAAGCATAGTTTGTTTCCGTTTTAAGCTTGTGTAAAAATGAAACCGGTTTCAAGCATAGTTTATCTTTGTTTCAAGCTTGTGTAAAAATGAAACCAACTTCAAGCAGAGTTTCCTGATTTCAAGCTTGTGTAAAAATGAAACCTTTCCCATTTTACCCCTTGTGAATTCCATGTTATCAGCCTGTTTTTCTAGATGAGCCTTGGTTTTCTCACTCCATCATCACTATCTGCTTGGACGATCATATGCCTTCACTTGGTTGTTTTACCTGTTCCTGAGGAACCACTGCGATGAGTGGTCTTGTTAGCCAGCCTCTTGACCTTTATTTGTTCTGAGCAGTTCCACCATTACCGGAACCAGTTGCTACCCTTTATACCACTCGTTCCTCCAGGAGGAGTCAACTTTCAGCTCTTTTCTGACTCTCTAAACATGAAAAGATTGTCGAGTCCCTTGTCATTTTGATCTCGTTAAAGTGGCCTCGAATCGACATCTACCTAGTATACGTTTACCCCTTTTTCGGGCTGGGATGGATTATTTACGAAAAAGGAATACCCTAGCCTATCGCGACTAGGAGGTTTTCTCAGACATAGTTTTCTACCTTTTCGGATCTGAGAAACTATTTACGAAAAGGGACCGTTGGAGTTTACTTTTCCACTGTCTTTTCAAACTCTCTAAACATGAAAAGACGCCGAGTTCACCCTTTTTCAGACTTGTTAAACCCTGATGACATTAGATTTAGTTGAAATGACGTTATTCGAGTTTCTCCTTCCTAGGGCTCGTTAAATGTACTAGGATGGATTCGTCCGAAGGACGGATTTATATGACAAGCATATGGTATCCTCTTCAATCTTGTGTAAAAATAAAGAGGTACTCACCAAAATGGTGGGGAAAATGGAACCATCATCATTGTCGTGTCGGCAGTATGTCGCTCTTGAACATGGCACTTATCTGCATTTGTGTCGGGTTGGGGATATCTCATCTCGTTCTTTCACTTGCCTCTGTGGGTTTGGATAATCCTTTTTGGCCTCTCCTCTGCTCATTGCCTCGTCGCTATGACCTCTGATATTTTGATGTCAAAAACTGCCAAATCCATTGTTGTGCTGCCAATATGTTCAAGAGAAGTTGACCTCTGCAAATATCAACCTTCCTATGATTCTCATATGATCCTGATTCACAATAAAAACATCATGTTCCTCTGTCTCATGTCGATGATGTGGGAAACATTATGGCCCACCTTCGATCAAGGTCACTTCCTGTCGACTTCAGCTCATTATCCGGGAAGATGATCTAGAGACTCCCTTATGGTACCTTGGAGCCTGCATGCCTCAATGGAAGGTTCGTTGCATTCGACGTGAGGTTTTCATCATTGGCCTCCGATCGAGTGATTCTACGGGTGTTCGATGCCAGCTCATTGATTCACATGTCATAGATTGTACCTGTAGTACCTTGAGGACCATCATCATTATTGGTGGTTCCTCTCGTGTCTGTTAATAGCTTTCATCATTGGCTGGTAATCAGACAGTGTTCTTGCATGTTCGACTTTAGCTCACATATTCGCATGCTTGAACTTGTACTTTTTTCAGGTCGAGATGGAGCGCAAGACCCTGGATTGTGTCTGTTGTAATCCAGGCTGTGATTTTGTGGATTATTATTTACATGACTTATTCAATGGATGGCTGCGACCATACCTGAGTCTATTTATCGATCCTCACTGGATGGCTGCGTCCATACCTTGGATCTGGATTATTGTATACTTTGTTTTGGATGGCTACGTCCATACCACATATACATCATGTACTTGAGATATCAATTGTATTTCTCCATGCAGGTTTTCCAACGACGGAGTTTCAGTTGGACACGTTCTCGTAAAGCATTTCACCCCTCTCTCTCTCTCTCGGCCCTCATGCTTTAGGGGGCATCTGTTACACAGTAATTTGTCACCGTCCCTACCATTCCCCATCCCACACATTGGAGGGCCCATTCTATGACCTGTGAGCAATGTCATGCCTTGAAACCACTATCATTGCATTCCTCTAAATATGAGCTTCAATTTCCCTGAAGACATCTCCTTGCAAAAAACCATAAAAACATCCCTTTTTGCATTGGCGCGGGCAGCCAGTTCATCACTCACGCCAATGGGGAAAATCCTACAAAGAGGCCGTGCCAACTGGCGCTCTGTCCCAGAGTCGCAGTCGCGCTAGCCAATTTAAGGAGTGTTTTTTAAAATAAAATGGCAGAAGTTTCGTTTCAACAGACTCAGAAACTGCTATCTATCTTGAGTTGGGAGGTTTGGCTCCGGAAGTTCCATGAAGAGGAAGTGGTTTGCCACCTCTCATGGAAGCTTCCTTGAAGATAGGGCCAATCCCACAATTATAGGGATCCCAACTCCCCTTCCTCCATCTATAAAAGCTTGCCCATTGCCATTGCAAGCTAGTCTTGAAGTTCCCAAGCTTTGAATCTCCAAGTTCTCGAATTCCCAAGAGCCTTAATGCTGCAAGAGCCCTCATTCTTCCCTTAAGGCCAAACTCAAGCAAGGAGACTATCGTCGAGAGACTCTAAGAGAGGCTTGTCCCATCCTTGGCAGGCTTTGCGAGATGTGTACTACTGGAGACCTGTCCGAAGGAGATCTCAGCGTCAGAACATTGGTTGTACTCTCTTTCGATTTTTTATTAATGAATGACTACTGGTTATGGTTCCACTCTATTTTTCACTTATGATAATGATGAGTTATATCCTTTCTGACTGATATATAGTTGCGTATTCTGGATTTTATGCTTGTATTCGTATTGTTTCTTGCATGTGCAGGTGTCCATTCACGAAGATCGTGGGGATCATGATCTGCCGAGGCTGAGGAATGGGAACAATGTTTCTTATATGAATCATAGCTTTGGACTCCAGGTAGGCCTCCATCGTTGGTCTGTTTATTCGCAATTAGGAACTTGCGCTGTAGCATTTGATGATTGTTGCTAGACCCGTTCTGGGCTAGTAGGGATCGCCTCTGTCCGCAGAGGGGATTTACCTCTTCAACATGAAGAAAAAAAAGAGGCAATTATTTTATATAGATAGAACCAAGACACTATCTCCTCATTAATAACAAAACCTCAGTCCAAAAATCATATGTACAAATTCTAGAACTCGAAAGTTGAAAATTTCTGAAATGGAACCAGGCCCTTTTCAAAAGAATAAATTTAGTAAAAACGAGGGTGAAGAAAGTTATCTTATCAAAATTTCCACATACCGTGTTAGCAAGGAATGACTACAAGTCCTGAGCAGTGAGATTGAGGAATTGCTCTTTTGCTGCAGGTTACAGTTCTCTTCTCCAACACGATGAAAAGAAAATTCTTAGCTTTAGAGTCTGAAGCCCGAGTCACAACTTGGAAGTTGGTAAGGAAAATTATCAGGGTTGTTACCAGTTGGCTTGGAGTTCGCAGCCTAATTAATTTTCTTTAATGCATTTCCTTCAATGCTGCACCAGTTGTCACTGGCTAGCAACCTTTACAATAAAATTTATTAGACCTGACACGCTACGAGGAAAATTTGACGTGATCACTAATCATTGATTTCTTATTGTGATAACAAACATTGGAGATTTACTGTCCTATTTTAAAGTTTCATTTTGTTTTTAAATTGAAACCGCTGCCAATATACCGATGCCCTGTAAGGTCGCTCTTCTGACGTTTTGAACTATTTCCATTTTCGTCGGTCTTGTGACGTCCGTCGATATTGCAACAGTTCTAGAAACGTCGGAAGAGAGACAGAAAAAAGAGGTCGAAAGGGCAACGTTCAAAATTTCGGACCACATTTCGTCGAAATTGCGACAGTTCTTCCTAGCGTCGATATTGTGACACTTCTGGAAAGCGTCGGTCTTGTGACACTTTTGCAATACGTCGATCTTCTGACACTTTTGTACGGCGTCGGAAATGCGACAGTTTAGACATGTCGTAAGAGCAACAATATAAAGACGTTGGAAGAGTGACGTTCAAAACGTCGTACGACATTTCGTCGGAATGGCGAGACTTTACAAACGTCGGAAGAGCGACGTTAAAAACGTCGGACCAAATTTCGTCAGAATGGCAACACTTTACAAACGTCGGTTTGGAAAACGTCGAAAGATCAACGCATGTTTGGAAGCGACGGAAAAGTGTCGATAGTGCGACACTTTGTAAATGCGTCGAAATTGCGACCGCGCGACAAACCACGTTTTTCGCGTCCTCGAACTGTCGCTCTTGCGACAACTATGTGTCGGAATAGCAACGATTTGGTCGTCGGAAATTGCGCAAAATTTTCTAGTGTGTATATCCTCTTCTTGTTCATTTTCCTCTTCCTCTTCACAATCTATGTAAAATAATTTCTTCTCATCACACTTATGACCTTTAGTGTATTTGCTATCACAACTGTAGCAAAGCCTTTTTTCTCTTTTTTATTCCAATTTTTGTGGTGTAAACCTTGTAGGTTGTGGAAATATAGGAGTAGCAACACTTCCCTCTTTATAGAAGTGAGTGGTAGGCTTCCTTGTCGCCATAATTTTACATTCAATTTTTCTTGCCAACCTGAATGCCTTCTCCAATGAATCAGGTTCCAAAACACGAACTTCATGTTGGATATTATCCTTTAAAGTACCTATGAATAGATCAATCTTGTGTTCCTCTGGAATATCAGTTACCCTTATATTCAATTTTTTGAAGTCCTCATTGTGCTCCCCCACTAAACCCTTTTGTTTGAGGTTTATCAATTGGCTAAAGAAGGTTTTGCTATTTGTATCTGCATAATGTGCTATCATTTCCTTCATAAAAATTGACCAATTGACAATTTTTTTACGGGAGCAAAGCCATCAATATCATACAAATGTATTTTTTTCTAAATGAAAAGTTTCAATGTGTACCTTTTGTGTGTTTTTCACATTATTGAGATCAAAATATTGCTCCATCTGTACTATCCATGTTACGGGATCCTTGCCATCAAACTTCCTCATATCCATCTCTAGAATATGGTGGTTCTTCCATTCAACATTAGAGTTTATGAAATCATGATTAACATTTATTTTGTTCTCATCATGAGTTTCCTCTACTATCTTTTTTCCATTAAGAAACATTTCTTGTATCAAATTTGCCAAACCTTCGATGTCTACTTTTATGTTTTACATTATTTCATTGATCTTAGCTTCCATGCCATCCATCTTATCTTCCATTCCCACTTCCATGCCTTCCATCTTAGCTTCCAAACCATTCATCTTAGCTTCCACGCCTTTCTTTAAACCATCCATCTTAGTTTCCACGCCTTTCTTCAAAACTTCCATTTCATTTTTTGTTGCTCTTTGCGATAGCGAAATTTGGTGCACTTGCTCTTGTAATTTTGATATCTCATGTTGTGTTTCTTCGTCTTCATGAGTCATAGTAGAGCCTTCTAAAGGCCTAACTGGTGTTGAATTCTTTTTAGGGGCCATTTTAGAACCTAATACTATTATATATTCTTTGATATTCCCTTGGAATAAATTCCAACTAGTTTTTTTCAAACGAGACTTATGTAATTCGAAAAAAAAAATTCAAACATTTTTCTTGATTTTGAGGAGCGTGATATTGAAACTGAATTATCTACATGATTTCGGATCTTAAATATTTGAAATTTGGTACTGAGGTTTCCCTCTAAATCTTATTTTGAATGCCAAAATTTTGACCTGATTTGGATTCTTTAAGACAAAGTTGTGCCCAATCTCCTACGATGACCTCATTATGAACTGGTTCAGTAGAGCAAACTTGAATGAATTGCCACATGTCACTTCTTCCTCCTTCGGCTCTAAAATTGATAGATAGGAAACTACATTCTGTGTGCTTGCGTCCACTTTTTACAGAATTCCAATCTGATGCTCAGAGAGAGAGTTATAAATATTTTCCCACGATCACCTCTTTGAGATGAAATTCAGGAGCCTAAAAAATTCCTAACTTCCACAGACCATACCTCCGAAAATATTGTGAACCAAGATCAGAAATTTTGTGAAGATGTTCCTCCAGAGTTCGGCTTCGTGCTGTAACAATTTCAGGTTCTAATCCTTCATAGAAACATAGTTATAGAAAAAATTCCGCTATGACCTGTTTAGTTTTAATTTAGGAGCCTGCAAAAAGACCAAACTTCCACAGATCATATCTCTGAAAATATTGTGAGCCAAGCTCTAAAAGTTTGTAACAATGTTCCTCATGATTTTGGCTTTGTACTCTAAAAATTTCGGCTTTTGAACCTTCGTAGAAAAAAAATTATAGCTAAAATTCCACGATGACTTGTTTGGAGCAGCGAAACCCTAGAATCCGAAGCTTTGATACCAAATGTTGTTAAACCAACTCAAAAAATAGAAGAAAATATATATCAATTCCTTAGAAATAAGCCACTTCGAGGGGGAAACCTCCAATACATTACATGAATGAACAATTCTTGGATGATACAAATGATAAAACCTCCTTTCTATATATAGGAGTCCATTGGGCCACAATAATCCTAGCCGACCTAGCAATAACAGTGTAAGGGAACAATAATGACAATATTTTGGTTAGAGGGGGCTACAATAATAAAAATAATGGCACTACACTAATAAAAATCAGGCGCTAAACTAGTAATATAGGGACCTAACATAGTTATAGCAAATCAGTTGTCCTCTCCCCCTACCTGCTCTTCCACCTTGGCCCCCTCCCCTGCCCCTAGCTGGGGAGCCACCCATCCTTGAGGGGGATCTTGGTGAAGAAGTGTCTGATTTCACCATATATAGGTTTTCCTAGTCTATCATCATATTGTAAGTTTGGCAGTTCGTCTCATCGTGTCCTATTGACCGACAAAACTTGCACCATTGTTGCTTTAGTCATGGGACATACGCACCTATACAGGGGCAATGGTTAGTATCATGTAGGTCGGTTACATGACAATCATTACACCACAGTGCAGGTCCACTTGGTCATAGGCGCAAAGGACTAGTTCCCCCCGCCTGTAGGTAGTATGCCAGTAGTGGGCACTGATCCTTGGTATGCCTAGATACCCTACATCATATGCACCATATGTCTGGACTAGCTTCCTTCCCTCGGTCCTTTCACAGATTCTGAATCTCCATGTGCATCACCCCGAGCTGCTCTTGGATTTGTTGTACTCCCAACTGGGTATCATCTATTGGTGCATCTTCAAACTTCATAGCAATTTCGAAGGCTTTTTCCCGTGATTCAATGGCTTGGGGACCCATAGGTGCACACAGGTGAGGCAGTAATATAGAAATGAACCATTCCTTGTGTTATTTGTCATCATATAGAAATTCTCCTTCTCTAATTACCTTCTTTATTTGTCGGTCAGCTTCCCACACAAACTAAGAGGGTCCTTGCTTGAAATCTTTCAGATCGTTCACTATCTAAGAGCAGGACATAGGCTTCTTGAACTATTTTTTCAAGGAATTCTTAATCTCATCAATGGTTACATTTGCATGTTGAGCTATGTATCCCATATACCAGTCCAAGGCTCTTCCTTCGAAGGTAAGGGATAGTTGCACCCTATTCACAGCATCATTGGCCACATTTTGTGTAGTCCATACCGATCCTATGACAAACCAGAACCGATCCATATCTTCATCCCCTACGCCCTTGAAGGTAGGTAGCTTCATGTATGAGGCCATCTCATCTTCTGGTAGTGGAGGTACGAGTGAGTTATCACCCCTATGATAAGTTGAAGGTGGTGTAGTTGGAGGGCTATGCGTAGCTGAATTCCTTACTAGGATGTAGAAATATCTATCTCCTTCTTGATTAGTTCTGTAATATTTTCCACTCCACGTTGTACCCTTGCTCTGATTGGAGCTCATTCACTCTGTATGACTACATAGAATTCTCTTTTCTCACAATAATATCTTCTTCAATAATGGCAAGGTTTTCAGAAACTTACCCTGGAAACCCTTGAAGAACCTCTGCTCTGCCTTTGAATAGGACTTGAATTGATCGATTGAAAATTATGTCACAAATCCTCCTAGCAAATTGTCCACTGAGTGGTCTACTTTGTGGTTGATGGTGTTATTAGTCCTCTCTAACTCCTGAAGAAACTCTGGAGTCCACTGCATGACCCTTTGTCCTTCCAACACTTCTAGAAATCTATAAGCCTTGCGAGCCACTACTAAATCTTGGTCACAAATTTCACAAAGAAAATTTCGTAGACCTTTGTGAAGATGTACTTATTTTTCCACTTTTCTACCATCAAATTTGTGCTACGATTTTATTTCTACTACAAATTCTTGAACCTGATTTTCAAACCACTCTTCGATTTCTTTCTTCACAAGTCTCCAATGTTCCCTTGGCATTACCCGATCCCTCTCTCAAAATGATCCCGGTCCCGGTAATGGAACCATTTGTTGGCTCGAGGGGTCCTGAACCAGGTTCGGAGGTGAAGGTTTGCCAACAAACCCCTATACTACTGGCCCTTTCGGTAGTGACCTGCTTGCGCAGGCCAAAGTCTCACACGAAGAAATATGGGAGGGTGTTGGAACTAGGTTTCCGCACCCTAAGAGAGAGAGTAGGTAAGTCAAGCAGATCCATGTTCACAACTTATAAGGCTCGTACTAGACAGATATATTCACAGGATAGTTAGTAGTATAATCGCAATATACAAAGTTATTGTCATGCACAAATCTAGATAATAAATCGGCATCCATGTGCATATCAACAGTAATCAACACATATCATCATAACACATCATCAATAGAGTACACTGATACCATAGCATATCCAGATTCGTAGCATAAACAGATAACCAACATTATTCATAACAGATCGAATAGTTCACATCAACGGGAATACCTTAGATCAGATAACACATAAACACTTCAACCATATTCGCATATATTAGTATCCAAAACTCAATATAATCTGACACAACTTGCACACATAGCATGACTGAGGATCTCTGTGCACACATCCAATAGGAGTCCTTACCCTAACAACCAACAACAGATGTAACAATTCACACTTAGCATCAGACTTAATTCTTTCCTGCCTTAAGACTCAAAAATGTTCGTCTATTTATATCAGCTTAGCCTACGCTTCCAATGGTCTGCAAACCATGGTTTTTAGACTCTTGATCTACCCTTGACCCATTACATTGCATTTGGGGCTTTGACCCACCCCAAAACCCCTGCGCTAGACTAAATAGTATCAAAAATATACAAAATTCACAGCTTTTAGGGGACCCTGTTCCAACACCGACTATGGGATTTTTTCAATGTTTTCTATGTCTGCAATGGTGGATGTCTTATACAATGTCTTGATCCCTATAATATCAATTCAACTCATCACTTAACTATCGACTACTTATTATTTAGATGTTTCCATAAATTTTTGTCATCCTAAGCATCTAAATTCATCCTCTTTCTAGCTCTCTTCTACCTATTTATACTCAACCATTTTAGAGGGCCAGGAGAGTTATGGAGAGTTAGAGATTTAGAGAGACAAATTCTTGATGAGCTAGATATATTGATTCTATGTTGCTATCTTGTTGTTAGAGAGAGAGCTTATTATGATCTTATTTCTTGGGTATTTCTCTTCACGCTCATTTCCTTGTTATAGTGGGGAGACTCTGTCAGATCATGGAGAGGAGTTTTTGAGGTGAAGGTATATGATTTTAATATGATTTTTCCTTATTAATATAAATAGATTTTCCTTCCCTATATCTATTTCTATTCAAAATTATTTATCGTTATTTCTATGATATTTTTATCTAACAATATTCCAAGGAAGATCACTTGTTGTCTCCATTTGTTTTTGGTTATGTGTAATGAAGAAGACCAGGTGAAAACAAGGAATATCACTCAATTGGAGTGAGAAAACCTAAATCAAACCCAAAATACTTCTTGAACTTGTGAGGAGACCAGGTGCCTAGGTATTTCCTTGTAGTACATAGAACCTACTTCTTAGTGCTTGATGCATGTTTGATCATTTGGGCTAGGAAACTATTATATATTTATTGTTCTTTACTATTTTAGTCTAATGATCTAATTTGTACATGAGATCACAAAGAAATAACTCCATGCATGAAAATTTAGATGCAACACTTCCCATGCTATTCAGGGCTCCAAAGAATTTTTTCCAACCGAGGCTTACACGACAAGTGATTGAATCCATAGCTACTGTCAGGCCCCAGAGGAATGTTGGGGAAATTATATGTGTTACAATACCAACATTAAATAATCAATCTAGAAATCATAATATTTGAGGCACGAACGAAGGTAATGTAGGATCACAACGTCTACCCTAAACTAGAGTAAGAAATCAACTTATTTTTTAAGTACAAAATGTGGTTCTAGTTTAAAATTAATGAATTGATAAAATAACATGCTCAAGAAACATGGATTTATATTTTAAAATAATAACAATCATCATTCAAATAATGTAAGCATTGTTTTAAAAGGAATTATGATATCAATCCTATTGATTAGAATGTAAACAAAAGATAAATAATCACACACCATAAAGAATGTAAACAAAACAGAAAATAAAACCTATATAAAATGTAAAAGAAATCATATCCTTATATACAAAACAGGAACTATTGAAAGATTCTAGTCATCTAACGAAACTCATTACAACTAATCTATGAAAACCTTAAATTTCAAACTCCTTAATCTAGATTAAATAAATTACTTGAAACGAAACTCAAAATCATGAAACTCATAATCAAAATTCAAAATTACATGAAAACCGTATCAAAATTCTACTACTCCCAAGTCACAAAAATCTACTGCCTTGACTTGATAAAAAATTCATTTCTACACTACAGAAATTCAATGTAAATACTATAATAACTAAACTCAAAAAATAAAACCTTAAAAAAATGTTGTAATAAAAATTAACCAATGCCAAAAATAAAATCTTGTATATTTCACACTATGATAAAGCTCAGAGAATCAAATCTAGGATTAACACTCAGAAAATTAGATCTAAAATTAACACTGTAGTAAAATCTGAAACTCTCATGCTAATACACACCAAACCATGACTCTAATTGAACCTTTTTCTCGATGGAATATATCTATAACCAAAATAATGCAATACTAAATAAAACTTGATCAAACATGACATTGTATAATTCAGAAGTATGCAGGGCATACACTTGAGTTCTTTCCAAGATTTGTTTTTAGCAATTCAGATTCACAATACCATAATATAGACTAAGTACATAATCAAATAATTCAGATATATGAAAAATAACTCTCACTCAATATTCACACTTCAAACCAATTAAATCAATTAAGAAAATGAAATTCTAAGATCTACACTAATTATAAGACTTGTTTCCAAAGGTGGTGGATCCTTGCCACTCCTGGATCAAGTCAAAATTAATTCAGTACCACTATAAATATCAAAACACATTATAAATTACAGAATTTAAATGCATAATCAAACGTATGTATTTGTAATGGTTTAGAGAAAATACATCAAATCTTCTAGCGTAAATAGAATTACATCACATTTCTTCTATTGGTGATGCTCCTATTGTTGCCCTTTTTCTCTACCACCACCCCCATACATGCAAGGTAGAGCTTCAAATTTATACATAGTTTTTGATAAAAACATAGTATTTCTATCAAAAGAAAGTATAAAAGTAGACTAAATAATTTTATATCCAATCCTTCTTAAGAGCCTTCGAATAGCCCATGGTTGAGTATATTCTGATCAACGCATGAATGGATGAACCACTTCTATGCTTAGAACAAAGGCATTCAAGAAAAATCTTTCAGAACCAATCTAACTTGCCCATTTAGACCAAACCCGACCCTGCATGTTCAGATCGAACCCGACTTGACCCGACATGTCCAAACCATTCATGATTCTATACTTCAGAAATATGTTGACATTAACTTCCTTTTGGTGATGAATTTTGCTGAATGGTTTTTGGGTTACCTAAAATAGGTTATCTTGAACATGATTGAAGTCTCAAAATGTCACGATTTTTCACCATTTGATCACAAGTTCTATATTTTCACCTAAAGAAAATTTATTTTGTACTCAACATGTAGTAACTAGTTTAACTGACCTGTGAAGAAATTCAGCGATGCAACCTTGCAAAAAATGAACTTAGGAAAACCGTAATTAGAAAATCATGAATAAATCATATCTAATCATATAAAATCTAATAAAACTAAATATAATCAACCACGAGGTGTAAGTCATGAATTTGTGACAAGTGATGGAATTTTGGTTTGAAATGAGTGTAAAAATGTCAGAATTTATGTTATGAATGGCAGTAATATATAGTGGAAAATTGATCATATTTGAGGCCCAACATCCCCCCATGCCTGAGGGCTTTCTGTACTCATGAAAACAAATCTCTTTCTCAATGAAAAATTCTTAACATTGTTTTGTAGATGTTGGTTCTTGTGAGACAAGATTGCTTGGATATTTTAAGGTGTTGGTTCTTGTGGAGCAGCACTTCTTGAAGACTTGGAGGTGTTGGTTTTTGTGGATAATCACTCTTCACATTTAATATGTCACACTAATTTACCGATCAATAAAAATTGAGGACAAGAAATGAATGGTTGAGGAAGAGATGATGGATGAAATGAGGTGGTAATGGAGTTGTTTAATGGGTGCTTGTATACTCTGTCTTCGCAAGGCCAATATTTATAGGTGGTTTCCTTTATCATTTCATGGTAGTAATTAATTCAACCTAAATATTTTTATCATGGAAGGAGAAGATACCATAGAGAATACTTTTAATAACGCATTATAAGTTTTTTGCTTTTAACATGGTTTTATAATCAGAGTATATCCAAAATGAATGGAAGGAAATAGAAGGATAATGGTTTTATGAAAGATGAAATGTGTGGTATGAAAAGTTGCGAGTCATTAAGATTATTTAAGCTTGTAATGAATTAGATAATAATAAGCCAAATTTAACTCAGGTTTTACCTTTGTTGTTGATGTGCTCGATGCTACAAAATGAAGTGGAGGATGGAATGGTTCGAGCTGATATGACTGTTGATCTGATCTACTGAAGAAGGCTGAAGGATGAATTGAAAGTATGAAGAATTAACTGAAGGTCCCATTATTCCACATGCCTGAGGAGTTGTATATCCTTAAAAAACTAAGGAAAGGTGACTGTTGCTGCAAATGACAATGAAAACTCTAATACATAAGTCATCACTACTGCAAATCTGTGTTGAGATTACCAAACCATATAGTCTTCAACTTCTACACACCCATGTGCAATATTTCTTATGTGAATAAATGGTTTCTATGTCAAACATAATTAAGAATCATTGGATTACCAACCATTGAGGAGATTGCTAACCAACGTGAGATATCCCAACTTTGATGTCAATGGGAATCAAGGCACTAGGTACATTCTACTAGCCATGAATGGATTTGTGGAAGTCGAATGGACTGAAGAATTCATCCACCAAGAAACATTGATGTATTTCCTTAACATATGACAAGGATACATCCCGTTAAGGCATGCAGTTTCCTAGATACCGTATCTAAACCTAACCTTGGTCCTAGATAATGTGTTGATGTTGATGTGACAAAGCTTTTTGGTGGGTGGCCTTAAGGAATCCCACATCAACCAACTCGAGTAAAAATATAATAACTTGAAAAGATACATGATTTTAAGAACTCATACATATTTAAAAACTTTATTGGGAACCTTTCCCACCAGTTACCTTTTTTTCAAGAAAAATCCATGCCCAGTTGCACGAGACAAGTTGGTTTTCACAAACAGACTTATTTTCCTCTTTACTATTTTCATTTATTTATTTATTACAATATTAACTTTCCTAAAATATGGCCTCCTTAAAATGAAAGAGAACTTCCAATGAAGCCGTGTGTGGATCAGGTACAAATATTTATACATGCTAAAATTTAATATATATAATTTAGAATGTACCTGAGCATGAAAATCAGAAGCTTTCAGAGATGTGATGCAAAGAGTATTTTCATATGAGAGTGGTAATTTGACTGGATTGTGACTTGGAACCTATCCTTGATGTAATCCTGGTTGTATTGGCCCATTTATTTATTTGAATCACTCTAAAATTCCTCCTCAGTCATGGCAAGAAAACTTGGATAATTTGTCCCTAGAATGCATATAAGGCTTCCTGCTGGGCATGGTGAAATTTCTTTGATCTCAGCTTCAACTAGATGCTCCCCATCATATTTGGTACATGGTTTCACAATATCATTTATAGTTAGGAAATAATAATCAAGGGATACTTCCAGATCCTTTCATGTTAGTGGAGAGATAGATAATTTCCTAAATCTAGTCAGGATGAAGTCTTTGTGAGAGGTAGATATCCTAACTACTACTAGAATTTGAGAAAGTACTTCGATGTACATTATTAAAGATCTCAATAATTTGAATAGAAATTATTATATTGAAAAAATGATTGATCATCTCTCAATCATTCTTGAATTTCTCATATTGGTTGATGATCCTCGTCTCGCAACATGGATTAGAAAAAAGGGGTTCTTACACCACCCTAAAAATGTTTTGTCTTTAAAGAGATTTTAAATTTTAACCCAAATGAATTAAAACTGCTAATTGGAATAAAACTTACCAAAATTTCTTACTCAGATAACCGAACTTTGGATAAAACCCACCATAGTGGATGCATGTCTCGTCACTCACATCTTACCGTACACTCTCTCCCCTTTAATTTTCCTCCAACTAAGATCATACAAAAAAAAACTTATGAAAGAAAATACGCTCTCATCCCTTTAGTGTCTCCCCTGTAATGATAATTCCAACACTAAATCATCAATTTAGGAATCATAATCTTCGAGGAAGAAGTGCAGGTAATGTACGATCAGAGCGTCTAGCCTAAACTAGAGTAACAAAAGAACTTGTTGTTTAAACAGAGAATCCAATTCTAGTTTAAAATTAATCAATTGACAAAATAACATGCTCAATAAAGTTGGATTTCTATTGCAAAACAATATCAATCATCATTCAAATAATATAACCACTATTTTAAACTAATCTATGATATCAATCCTATTGATCAATATGTAAAAAAAAAAAGAGAGATGATTGCACAAACTAAGGAATGTAAACAAAAGATAAAAGAAAACCTTTCCAAAATTTAAAAGAAATCCTATCCTTATAAACAAAAGAGGAAGCACTGAGAGATTTTATTCATCTAAAGAAACTCATTACAACTAATCTATGAAAACCTTCAATTTGAAACTCCTAATCTAGATGAAATAAGTCACTCCAATGGAAACTCAAAATCATGAAACTCGTAATCAAAATTCAGAATTAAATGAAAACCATATCAAACTTCTACTACTCTTGGGTCACACGTATCTATTTATTTGATTGATACACATATTAATTCTACACTACACAAATTCACTGTAAAGACTATCTTAAATAAATTCAAAGAATCAAATCTTAAACTAATGTTGTAATAAGAATTAACTGATTTTGGAAATCAAATATGCTAGAGTTAGCACTATGATAAAGCTCAAAAGATCAAACCTAGGATAACACACAAAATTAGATCCAAAATTAAAACTACAGTAAACTCAAAAACTCTCATGCTGATACACACCAAACCATGACTCTAATTAAACCGTTTTCTCAATGGAATATACATGTAACCAAAAGAATGCAAGATTAAATGAATCTTGATCTAACATGATGTTATAGAATTCATAAATATGCAGGGTATACACTTGAGTTCCTTCCAAGGTTCATTTTTACCAATTCAGATCCACAACACCATAATATAGCTTAAGTATAGAATCAAATAATTCGTACATTTGAAAAATAAATCTCACTCAATATTCACACTTGAAACCAATTAAATCAATTAAGAAAATGAAATTCTAAGATCTACACTAATTATACAACTTGTTTCCATAGGTGGTGGATCATTTCCACTCCTGGAGCAAGTCTAAATTAATTCAATACCACTTTAAATATTAAAACAAATTAGCACTTACAAAATTTAAATGCAGAATCAAACTTATGTATTTATAATGGTTCAGAGAAAATACAGCATAGCTTCCAGCGTAAATAGAATTACATCACTATTATTATACTACTCTTTCTCCTATAGTTGCCCTCCTTCTCTACTACCACCCCCGTAAATGCAAGGTAGAGCTTCAAATTTATACATAATTTTTGATAAAAACATAGTATGGCTATCAAAATAAAGTATAAAGGTAGACTAAATAGGGTTGTATCCAATCCTTCTAAAGAGCTTACGAATAGCCATGGTTGGGTTTATTCTGATCAACGCATGAATGGAGGAACCACTTCTATGCTTACCACAAAAGTGTTCAACAAAAATCATTTAGAACCAACCTAAATTGACCCATTCTGTCTAAACCCAACTCTACACATTCCGACCGAACCTAACTTGACCTAACACATTTAGACCATTCACGATTTTGTACTTAAGAAGTACTTTTACCTTAACTTCATTTTGGTGATGAATTTTTCTGAACAGTTTCTAGGTTACCTAAAAAATGGTATTTTGAACATGATACGAGTCTCGGAATGTCAATATTATTCAAATTTTATCACAATTTGATATTTTCACCTACAACAATTTTATTCCATACTTAACCTATAGTAACTAGTTTAACTCACTTGTCAAGAACTTCAGTGATGGAACCTTGCGATAAAGGAACTTATAAAAACCTTCATTAGAAAACCATGAATAAATCATATATAATCATATAAAAGATAAGAAAATTAATGATAATCAACCATGAGGCATAATTCATGAATTTGTGAAAAGATGGAGTTATGGTGTGAAATGGGTGTAAAAGTGTCAAAACTTATGTTATGAATGGCAGTAATACATAGTGGAAAGTTAGGAATATTTGAGGCCCAACAATTATTTCTCCAACCAGGGCTTCCAAGACTAGTAACTCAACCCACCAAGGGATCCAAAGATTTTTTCCAACAAAGGCTTCGAGGACTAGTAACTCAACCCAAGTTGTTACATTGCTTTAGGAGCTCTTTCGAAGCAAGGCAACAGGAATTAGTAACTCAACCCACAACCAACAAAAATGAGAACCAACAGAAGAAAAAAAAAAAACTAAAACCCATAAAACCATGGCTATCCCAAAAATTCTATGAAAAACCATTGTCAATCTAGGAAATCCTCCATGCAAATGACATATCATAACCAATAAACCACATGCCTGTGCCATGCATGCCAAAAATAGAAAGGAAATCATACATGCAACTTGGTACCTACAAGAAGAACTCGTTGTAGTTGTTGATCCTGATGTCCTCTTTTATTTTTTTTCTCTTTCTTTTTCTACTTTTTCCAAAGCCCAGGTACGCCACACTAATCTAAGCGTGCTCTAGGAAAACTCTGTGTCCAAGAGTATGAGTGAGAGAGATTGAGAGCTCCAAAAATGAACTGACAAAGAAGCTACCAACTAATCGTCATAATCCTTTTTGTTAATGATGCCTCTATTTTCTTGAATTTCCATTATTTTTCGTTGATTTTCCTCCTAACATGAAACCTATGACCTTTGACCTTTGACCTCCATTTTCTTCTATTTTCCATTACTTTCATAACTAAAATGCCAATAAATGCCTCGTGCCTTTCCAAATCCTTTTTCATTGCATTTTCCAATTTCCATATCCATTAATTATTAACAATTGATCCTCGTCACCATTCTTTACCCAACATTCATCTTGGAATACGTGTCACATCACCTTGGTTATTATTTTTCCTTCATTAACTTTATTACATGGATTTTTTATGAGGGTTGTTACACCTATTCTATGATCTAGTGTATTCTCAAGAAAATACTAACTTTAATATCAAGAAAGTAAGTAATGATAATCAACTAATCTAGTAATAAAAATATCTATAACATCAAGTTGCAATTCTCAAGCTAGATATTCCTGCTAGAGCCAGTACACTTTTGTAAGCATAATAATATTGTTTTGTAACCTATCTCCATGTCTTTTAAAACACTTTAGCGCATCTGGTAATAGGGTGGGTTTCATACATTTTATCTGGTTTTATAGATTCAACAACATAGTGTATATCCTTATGGGCCCAACCAAGTATTGAGTGATCATATCCTTTGTAACTTCCAGGTTATCCTTTGTAGTGCCTTTCTTGATAGTTGTAAGAGTGCTTGAGTATCTTCTTTTACTTTCTCCTTTTCTCTTGTTTCATCTAGTGTGCCAATAGAGGTAATGTTATGCAATTATAAAAGAGACTCTGGTGGTCTAAATAAGTTCCAGTATGATGCCATAAATGTTTCCATATCTCTAGACAATTTATTATGTGACTACATGTTGATGTGCATGACCATTGTATAATTATCCATTGTGATCCAATCTTTTCTTGGTAGTTCTTTAGGGGCATTTGGGTATTAATTATTTAACTCATGTATATCTTAAACTGCTACTATGGATACTTTTATCATAATTCCACTTTATTTTGATTCTTTTTCCATGTTATGGAATCACGCCATGACATGAGGCAAGATCATCATTTCATCATAAACTAGGTCCATTGGGTCTACTAGTATCTGTAAGTAATCTGAAATGGATGCTTGTAAACTTTCACCCTAAGGGTGGGAGGAAATAAACACATGTTTTTCACTCTTTACTTGTGAAACTCTTTGTTCAGAGGTATAAAGATTATAATTTTTATCAAAAACATTATTATTGAATCTATTTACATTTATATTTATGACTGTCACAAAAGTGGTTCCAACTCAGGCAATCATATTTGGGTTTATAGTGGTGTTAATGACAATTTATCTCTCTGGCACTGATATGAAATTAGCTTGATTCTTGGCAAGCATTTAGTCATTTCTTGCATAATTTTGCATTGGACCTAATCAAGGCGAGCCTATGAATGTCTAATGCTTCTTCTTCTTCCTATGGAATGCCTAGTTCTTGTAGTGGAATATCACCATTGGTGAGAAGACTAGATGGTGGAAGATCCAAAGGAGGCATATCTAACTGCATCTCTGATCCATATGATTGTTGATAATTTCTTTCTTTCCTCTCTTGTTCTATCAGAAATTATTTCTTTATTTTTTTGGCTAAAGCTTCTTGCTTCATTTTGGAATCTTCTTCCTATGTTGAATATATAATTAAACTGAGAGGGGGGGGGTGAATTAGTTTAATACATTCCTGATCTTTTAAACTTTTCAATAAACTTATTTACACCTTCATTTCAAACTCTATTTGATGTGAGAGTAATCTCAGAATGTAATCTGAAAGTATTAGTTTAATAGAGCAGTAGACTTAATTTGAGAGCAGCAGGTATTAAGCAAATGATACATATCAGATCAATACATAAATATCATGCACATAGACACCAGATATAAGTGGAAACCCATAAAGGGAGAAAACCACATCTTATTATTGTTGTGATGCAAAGGCAAGCTCCAACTCCCTCTCACCACTGTTTTTCTGCAGGCACCAACCTACAGGAGGCTCCTACCTCAATTCCGCAAGCTACAACTTGCAAGGAAGCACCAACTCCCTTCAGTTTTCTGCAGGCACCAACCTACAGGAGGCTCCAACCTCAGTCAGCTACAACTGACGACTATCAAGCTGCAACTTCATAGGGAAGCTCCAACTTCCTCAATTTATCAAACTGAAAGTTTGCTGATCTACCTCAGATATCAGCCTTGTTCTGTAGCTTCTTCTTCTGTTCAGCTTTTTTTTAATCTTCTCTGTCTTACTCTTCTATATTCTGCCTTCTCTCGATTTACTCTCTTCCTCTTTTTTTGAATATCAAGATGATATTATTTATATATTTTCTCACATGACTTTTTGTATTCTGCTTGGAATTCGAAATGGAAAGTCATGTCTCTTTGCCTTCTGCCTTCTTACTCCTTTTATCAGCTTACTCAGAAATTATAACTATAGGTGTCAATTTTAACATTACAGTGGGAGTTTGTTTTCTCTCGGAGACTTGCCAATGCATCACAAACAATAAAACAATTAAAACATTTACATTCGAATTACAATGTGAATTCCAAATTTCACTTATTTTCAGTTTCTCGGTTTGCCGGCGCATTTGTCTTTTCTGTGACTGTGTTTTGACTCTTTTCTGCTCTGTATGCTTTTCTGTCCTCTGCTGTAGTGTATTTGATGTATACGTGTAACAGTGCTTTTATATCAGTGCCTCTTAGAAAAAATACGTGACTGTTGACTTGCAGCAAGTGTCTTGTTGATGTGGAACATTCCGCAAGCGGAACGGACATATATCACAGTCATTGTATATTTATAATCGCCCTCCCGTTAAGCTGAGGCCCGTGGGTCTACAGACCACATGGCTTATCGCAACAAATAAGAGTATATATATATAAAATATATATATAATAGCGCCTTTTCATAGAGTATATAAGTAATTTCCAACACTTATACATATAAAACTTCCTTTTAAAAAGACTTAAATCAATTCTCTAACATTATATAATACATAACCTTCGGCTGACTCGCCGATCTTTCGATGCGATGTATCACTTCTTCTTCCGATTGCGATTATTCACCCAGGAAACTTCAAACATATATCATCAGTTCTGGCTTATAAACCCATCTAATCCCGCCAATCGTAACGCAAATCTGTTAATGTCTGAACTCAAACCTATCAAGTCACAATTTATCAGTCCATCGGGTCCGATTCTCAATCGCAATCGCAACTTTCTGTTGTGATGTTCCGATGCTCCACTTTACCTCCAATGCGATTGACCCTGGAACTGAAACATTTGTTAGTCATAATTTATAAGCCCATCGGGTCCGGGCTTCAATCGCAATCGCAAGTATTTAACATATGTTCCGATTGACCAGTGCCGATGAGATTTGACCGTAACTCAAATATGTATTAACCACCGTTTATACACCCATCGGGTCTGGAACTTCAAACAAATGCAATCGGGGCGCATAATAGAAAAGTTCCGATTTGCGATCAGAACACAGATGTGATTTGCATCTATTAACTCCTGCTTATAACAGGATTGGGTCCGCCATTTCAATCGGAGCGTTTTACAAAAGACATGCGATTGGGAACTCGGTACAGATTAAAGACGGCTAACTCTTGTTCAGACGTTCGCTATTTCAATCGCAGCGTTTTACAAAAGACATGCGATTGGGAACTCGGATGTGATTAGCAATTAACTGTGGTATATAGCTCAATCGGGTCCGGCCTTTAATTGGAGCACATAACAAAACTCCGCCGATTGAACCTTTTCTCTGATTGCGATTGGGGAGGGGTCCCACCTCATAAGCCATTTCGTTTTGATAGAACCTTTGGTTAATGTGCTCCACTTCTATATAACTGATATATATGCTTATATATATTTTGCCGCTGGAGTGAAGCGATTTCCGAAATAATGTTTGTATTTGTTATATGTGCTCTGCCGGTTGGAGAGTGCGATTCCCGGAATATGGTTCTGTATTATATGTGTAACGCCTGGATGGAGTCTGTGATTCCCAGAATAAGATTCGTGTTGTATAACGCCGGTTGGAGTGTGCGATTCCCGGAATATGGTTCTGTATTATATGCCGCTGGAGTGAAGTGATTCTCGGAATTTTGTAACTGCTCTCTGCCTCTGTCTCTGCCTCTGCTCCGCCGGTTGGAGAGTGCGATTCTTGGAATTTTGTAACTGCTCTCTACCTCTGTCTCTGCTTCTATTCCGTCGGTTGGAGAGTGCGATTCCCGGAATTTTGTAACTGCTCTCTGCCTCTGTCTCTGCTTCTGTCACTCTGCCTATGTCTCTATCTTCCGATAATGGTTCTTCACTCTGCTTCTATGACTGTTACATTTTGACTTTCTTCTTGCTTCCTCTATTGCTTTCGCTGTGCCTCTTTTGCCTTCCTTTGCTACAGCGCTGCCTCTTTTTCCTGAGTGCTGCCGCCTTTGCCTGAGTGTTGCCTCCTTTGCTATCAATGACAATATTTCCAGCAGTCCCCCCCTTTGGCATTGATGGCAATCCACTTTCTCTGTTTTCTTTCTCTTTCTCTTGTTGCTTGCTCTTCTTGTTTGCTATTTGTTCTTCCTCCCACTTTGACATCAATGGCAAAGGATGACTCCTCATCCCTCCGTATGGGTTCTGTCGTTGTATTTCCTTTCTCTGAGTTACGTTTAGGTCCTCTTCTGCCGAAATTGGACTATGCTGTGTTTCATTTGTAGTGCCTGTAATATGTGCTAGATTGCAGATAGAGATGATGCATTTTACGATTGAAAGGTTCTTGTTGCTTCTGAATGCTGATAATATTGATAATGCTGATCATGTGGACTTGTTTTATGCTTATCTTGCTGTTTGTTCTCCCCCTGGAATGATATCTTCGTTTTGTTCTCCCCCCGAGACTGTACTTTCTCTTCATATTAGAGAATAGTATCTACAGATACTACCCCTAGTTTGTCTCTCAAGTATTCGAATGGTTCTCTGGCAAGTGGTTTGGTAAATATATCTGCTATCTGTTCTTTCGTTGATACATAGTCCAGTTTAACTATCTTCTGAGCCACTTGTTCTCGGAGAAAATGATACTTGATTCGTATATGTTTAGTTTTTGAATGAAGCACAGGATTTTTAGATATACTTATAGCACTTGTATTATCACATTTGATTGAGATAGGTTCATTAATTCTTACCTTCATGTGTTGAAGTGTCTGCTTCATCCACATGACTTGTGTGCAACATGTTGCTGCTGCTATATATTCTGCTTCAGCTGTAGACAGAGAGATGGATTTTTGTTTCTTGCTTAGCCATGCCACCAGACTTTCTCCTAGATAGAATGCACCTCCACTTGTACTCTTCCTATCATCCACACAGCTGGCCCAATCTGCATCTGTGTATGCTGTCAAGGTGAAGCTTTTTCCTTTAGGATACCAAAGCCCATATTGTGCAGTTCCTTGTAGATATCTGAGTATCCTTTTTACTGCCAGAAGATGGTTTTGTTTAGGTGCTTCTTGATATCTTGCCACTAGTCCTACTGCTAGCATGATGTCCGGTCTTGAAGCTGTCAAGTACAGCAGGCTTCCTATCATGGATCTGTAGAGTTTTTGATCTACATCTGCAGACCTATCATCAGCACACAGCTTGCATCCCGTGATCATGGGGGTTTTCATTGGTTTGCAGTCCTCCATTTTGAATTTTTTCAGCATTTCTTTTAAGTATTTTTCTTGAGAAATGAATGTGCATGTGTTCTTTTGCTGAATTTGCAGTCCCAAGTAGAAACTGAGTTCTCCAATCATAGACATTTCAAACTCTATTTTCATCTCATCAGCAAACCCTTTTGCTAGTTCATCTCTGTTGCTTCCAAACATAATGTCATCAACATATACAACAACAATTAGGAGTTCATTTTCATGCGCTTTTATGTATAGATTGTTGTCTACTCCACCTCTCTTAAAACCCTGTTTTTGAAAATATTTGTCCAGTCTTGAGTACCAAGCACGAGGAGCTTGTTTCAGTCCATATAGGGCCTTCTTCAGTCTGCACACATAGTCTTCTTTGTCTGTCAATGAGAAGCCTTCTGGTTGTTCCATGTACACTTCTTCTTCTAGATCTCCATTAAGAAAAACAGACTTTACATCCATTTGATATACCTTGAAGTCTTGATAGCATGCAAATGCCAGGAACATTCTGATAGCTTCCATTCTAGCTACAGGGGCAAATGTTTCATCATAATCAAGTCTTTCTATTTGTGAGTATCCTTTGCAGACCAGCCTTGCTTTATTCCTGATTACTTGTCCTTGCTCATTCATTTTGTTTTTGAATACCCATTTTGAACCAATGATATTTTTCTCAATAGGTCTAGGAACTAGTTCCCATGTATTGTTCTTCTCAATTTGGTCCAATTCTTCATTCATTGCTTTTATCCAATACTTGTCCTTGCTGGCTTCTCCAAATTTCTTTGGCTCTATTTGTGATAACATGGCTATGTATACTTCTTTTGTTTGTTCTGTTAGCTGCCTTCTTGTCTGGACTCCTGCTTTCTTGTCTCCTATGATCTGATCTTCAGGATGATTCTTCTGAGTGTATCTTGAGGGGGTTTTCGAGCTCAGCTCTGCATCATCTGTTTTCTTGCTTGTTTCATCATCATCCTTGTCTTCCTCTTCATGGTTGTCTGATGGACTGCAGCAGTCTGTATTTATTGTATTGTTTGGAAGTTCTTCATCAAATCTCACATCAATACTTTCAACTCTCTTCCGAAGGATCTTGTTGTAGCACCTGTACCCTTTTCTTTTGGAAGCATATCCTAGAAAAATTCCTTCATCTGCTCTTGCATCAAATTTCCCAAGGTTTTCATCATTATTCTTTATGTAACACTTGCTACCAAAGACTCTGAAATGTTTTATTGAAGCTGGCTTTCCATGCCATAGTTCATATGGAGTTTTGTCATTGCTTGGCCTTAAGTGAGCTTTATTAAGGATATGTACTGCTGTGTGTACTGCTTCTGCCCAGAAGGTTTGAGAAATATTATTCTCTTGCATCATAGCTCTTGCTATTTGTTGTACAGACTTGTTTTGTCTCTCTGCTACTCCATTCTGCTGAGGTGTCCCTGCAATAGTAAATTGTTGCTTTATTCCATGTTCATTACATAGGTCTGCAAAGTCATAATCTGTGAATTCTCCTCCTCTGTCTGATCCGATACATTTCAGCTTGCATCCAGTTTGATTTTCTGCTAATGCTCTGAATATCTTAAATTTTTTTCCAATGCTTCTGATTTATTTTTGAGAAAGGCAACCCATGTCATTCTGGAGAAGTCATCTATTATCAGCATGAAATAGGATTCTCCACTTGGTGTTCTAGTTCTAGCAGGTCCACACAGGTCCATGTACACAAGCTGGAGTGGTCTTCTTGTTGACAACTCCTCTTTAGATTTAAAGGATGTGCGAGTCCGTTTCCCCAATTGACAAGATTTGCATATAGTACTTGGAGGCCTTTTTATTTCTGGCATGTCTTTGACAGCTTTCTTCTTGCTCAATTTGATGATATGGTCAAAGCTGAGATGTCCCAATCTCCTATGCCACAACCATGACTCCTCAAGTTTGCTAAGATGCCAGGCTTCATCTTCCTCTTTCACTATGTATACATTGTTCTCTGTTCGAACACCTTTGAGCAGAGTCTTTCCTGTTGTGCTTGACCTGACTACACAATCTTGTGCTCTAAAAAGAACTTCACAGCCTTTGTCACACATCTGACTGACACTCAGTAAATTTGCTTTCAGTCCATCCACAAATAGTACCTCTTGGGCTTTTCCCCTGCCATTGTCTATGCTGACTGATCCTTTTCCCTTGATCTTTCCTGATTTATCATTACCAAAAATAACATTGCCAGATTTCTTTTCATCAAGAGTTATAAAATTGCTTCTGTCTCCAGTCATGTGTTTGGATCAGCCACTGTCCAAGTACCACTGGCTTTTGAGATCTTGAGCAGTTAGAGCCAGGTCACAGTTATTCACCTTCTTTATCCACTGGAGGCCCCCTTTTGAACATTTGATTATAGTTTTTGCAGAATTGTGAGCATGAACAAAATTTCTTTGACTCATAAACCTCCTTGAGGTATTGAACATCAATCTTTGTCTATACTTTCTACATTCAATAATTTTATGGCCAAATTCCTTACAATAAAAACAATAACCATAGAAATTATTTGCATACCTGATGTAAGGTTGTTTTCTCCATTTGTTTGTTTGAGATAGCCTCTTCACTATTTGCATCTTTTGCAGGTCTGAATTACTCTTCCTTGCATAACAATATGCAACAATGTGTCCTAGCTTGTGGCAGACATAGCAGGTGGCATTCTTCATAGGAGGGAAGAATTTCCTCTGATGACTTCCAAATTTGATATACTTAGGGGCATATGATTCTTTTTCTGCCATCTTAGTATTCATTATATTCTTTGTTACTAGAGGTTTCTTCTGCTCTCTATCTCTCTTATTGCAGATTTCTTCTTTTGTAGGAATTATTTGAGATACTTCCTCATCCTTCTTTGTTTTTACAAAAATAATCTCTCTGTCACCCTTTTCTTTTCCTTTACTTGATTCTCCTTCATAGCCTATTCCAGTCTTTATCATAGGGGATCTTTGAGCAACCAAAATTTCATTCAACTTAATAGAGCTTGTTGTTTGAGAAGGGTATATAGAAACTTTCTGTTGAGCATTTTCTAATCTCTTTCTCAGACACAGAATTTCTTCTTCCAGCTTCTCTTGTTCTCGAGATTTATCTTTGATTTGCTGAAGTAACATATCTTCTATCTTCTTGGCTTCTTCAAGCTTTACCTTCAGCTGCATGAGGACTTTTGAATTTTGTTCTTCTTTCACACATTTTAGGAGAATCTCTTTTTGTTTTCTGCATTTTAGTTTGAGTCTGTAAATCTCCTCCAGAGCACTTCTTAGCTCCCCCTCAAGGTCTACTTCCCCTTCTTCTTCTTCATATTCTAATAGGAGTCCCTCAAGATCTTCTATGGCCATCAATATAAATTCTGAGGTTCCTTCTTCACTTGAGCGTTCATCTGAGTCTTCAGATGCACTGCTGTCTTGGTGAGCATAAAAGGATTTTCTGCTGAATTTCTTTCCTTTCTGCCAGTTCTTTGATGTGTCTTTCTCTGATTCTTGAGCTTGATTTCTTACTTTCTTGTGAGGACATTTAGCAACATAATGTCCAACTCTTCCACAGTTAAAGCATTTGAAGGGAAGTTTACCTTTGTATCTACCTGAGCCTCTATCCAATTTCTTGACAAATTTAGCCTCTTCTTCATCAGAGCAAGAGCATATTTCTTCCTTTTCTTCTTTCCTTTTTTCTGTTTTGAATGTTGTTTCCCTTGTACTTGGCTTCTTCTATGGGAGCCTCATTTCATAGGCTGTTAGATTTCCAAGTATCCGGTTCATGGTCAAAGTCTCCCAATCCGTTGTCTCTTCTATTGCAGATACCTTGGGATTAAATCTGGATGGGAGTGATCTTAGAATATTTTGCACAACTATACTTTCTGGTATGGTTTCTCCAAGAGCTTTCATATTGTTAACAATTTCTGCAACTTTTAAGAAGAAGCCGCCAACATCTTCATCATCATTCATTTTTAAGTTTTCAAACTGGGCTCTATATACTTGAAGTTTGGCAGTTTTTACTTTCTGGTCTCCCTCATGTATGTCTTCAAGAGTATCCCATATTTTCTTGGCAGTGTCTTTGTGCATTACTTTAATAAACTCTACTTCACATAATCCATTCAGGATGGCATTCATGGCTTTTGCATTAGCTACAAAGTCTTGTTTTGCGTCCTTTTCTGAGTCAGTTGCCTTCGAGGCATATCCTAATTCCACAGCAGCCCAGACTTCTATTCCTAGAGACATTATGTATGTCTTCATTTTGATTTTCCAGAAAGCATAATTTTCACCGGTGAAGAAAGGGGCTTTATTGGTTGAGCATCCTTTTTTACTAGCCATCTTGGGAACCTAGGATCTCCTTTCAGTTGTTAGACTTGTACAAAGGAACTTGGCTCTGATACCAATTGTTGAATATCTAATTAAACTGAGAGTGGGGGGTGAATCAGTTTAATACATTCCTGATCTTTTAAACTTTTCAAAAAACTTATTTACACCTTCATTTCAAACTCTATTTGATGTGAGAGTAATCTTAGAATGTAATCTGAAAGTATTAGTTTAATAGAGCAGTAGACTTAATTTGAGAGCAGCAGGTGTTAAGCAAATGATACATATCAAATCAATACATAAATATCATGCACAGAGACACCAGATATAAGTGGAAACCCATAAAGGGAGAAAACCACATCTTATTATTGTTGTGATGCAAAGGCAAGCTCCAACTCCCTCTCTCCACTGTTTTTCTGCAGGCACCAACCTACAGGAGGCTCCTACCTCAATTCTGCAAGCTACAACTTGCAAGGAAGCACCAACTCCCTTCAGTTTTCTGCAGGCACCAACCTACAGGAGGCTCCAACCTCAGTCAGCTACAACTGACGACTATCAAGCCGCAACTTGATAGGGAAGCTCCAACTTCCTCAATTTATCAAACTGAAAGTTTGCTGATTTACCTCAGATATCAACCCTGTTCTGTAGCTTCTCCTTCTGTTCTGCTTTTATTAATCTTCTCTGTCTTATTCTTCTATATTCTGCCTTCTCTCGATTTACTCTCTCTTCATCTCTTCTTGAATATCAAGATGATATTATTTATAGATTTTCTCACATGACTGTTTGTATTCTGCTTGGAATTCGAAATGGAAAGTCATGTCTCTTTGCCTTCTGCCTTCTTACTCCTTTTATCAGCTTACCAGAAATTATAACTGTAGGTGTCAATTTTAACGTTACAGTGGGAGTTTGTTTTCTCTCGGAGACTTGCCAATGCATCACAAACAAAAAAAACAATTAAAACATTTACATTCGAATTACAATGTGAATTCCAGCTCACTTATTTTGTCTCTTGGTTTGCTGTGCATTTGTCTTTTCTGTGACTGTGTTTTGACTCTTTTCTGCTCTGTATTCTTTTCTGTCCTCTGTTGTAGTGTATTTGCTGTATACGTGTAACAGTGCTTTTATATCAGTGCCTCTTAGAAAAAATACGTGACTGCTGACTTGCAGCAAGTGTCTTGTTGATGTGGAACATTCCGCAAGTGGAACGGACATATATCACAGTCATTGTATATTTATAATCTCCCTCCCGTTAAGCTGAGGCCCATGGGTCTACAGACCACATGGCTTATCGCAACAGTGTTATATATATATATATATATATATATATATAACAGTGCCTTTTCATATATATATAAGTAATTTCAACACTCGGCATACATACAAGCTTCCTTTTAAAAAGACTTAAATCAATTCTCGGCATTATATAATAAAAACTCTTTAAACAAATAAGAACTCCTTTCGGGCTCACTCGCCGATCTTTTCCGATGCGATGTATCACTCCTCAGCCTCTTCCGATTGCAATTATTCACTGTTATGGTGAAACTTCAAACATATATCAGTCTTGGCTTATAAACCCATCGGGTCCGGCCTTTCAAGCACAATCGCAAATCTTTGTTAACATGTTCCGGAACTCAAACCTATCAAGTCACAATTTATCATTCCATCGGGTCCAATTCTCAATCGCAATCGCAACTTTCTGTTGTGATGTTCCGATGCTCCACTTTACCTCCAATGCGATTGACCATGGAACTGAAACATTTGTTAGTCATAATTTATAAGCCCATCGGGTCTGGGCTTCAATCGCAATCGCAAGTCTTTAACATATGTTCCGATTGACTAGTGCCGATGCGATTTTACTGTAACTCAAATATGTATTAACCACCATTTATACACCCATCGGGTCCGGAACTTCAAACAAATGCAATCGAGGCGCATAATAGAAAAGTTCCGATTGCGATCAGAACACGGATGTGATTTGCATCTATTAACTCCTGCTTATAACATGATCGGGTCCGCCATTTCAATCGCAGCGTTTTACAAAAGACATGCGATTGGGAACTCGGATGCGATTAGCATCTATTAACTCCTGCTTATAACAGGATCGGGTCCGCCATTTCAATCGCAACGTTTTACAAAAGACATGCGATTGGGAACTCGGATGCGATTAGCAATTAACTGTGGTATATAGCTCAATCGGGTCCGACCTTTAATCGGAGCACATAACAAAACTCTGCCGATTGAACCTTTTCTCCGATTGCGATTGGGGAGGGGTCCCACCTTATAAGCCATTTCGTTTTGATAGAACCTTTGGTTAAAGTGCTCCGCTTGTATATAACTGATATATATGCTTATATATATTTTGCCGCTGGAGTGAAGCGATTCCTGGAATAATGTTTGTATTATGTGCTACGCAGTTGATGCGATTCCGAAGAATATGGTTACGTATTATATGTCTTAACGCACGTGGAGTACGATTCCGGAATAAGATTCGTGTTGTATAACGCCCGGTTGGAGTGTGTGCGATTCCCTTCGGAATATGAGCCAGACATATGCCGCCGGAGTGGAGCCATTCTTAGAATTTTGTAACTCGCTCTCTCGTCTCTCGTCTCTCGCTCGCTCCGCCGGTTGGAGAGAGTGCACCCTGGAATTCTGAATCGCCTCTCGCTCTCCGTTCCCCTCGCTCGTTCCGCCGGGTTGGAGAGTGCGCATTCCCAAAATTTTTTGTAACTGCCTTCCGCTCGTCTCTCGCTTTCCGTCACTCGCTCTCGTCTCTATCTTCCGATAATGGTTCTTCATTGTGCTTCTAAGGATCGTTACATTTTGACTTTCTTCTTGCTGCCTCTATTTCTTTCGTTGTGCCTCTTTTGCCTTCCTTTGCTACAGCGATGCCTCTTTTGCCTAAGTGCTGCCACCTTTGCCTGAGTGCTGCCTCCTTTGCCATCAATGACAATATTTCCAACATCCTATTTATGCCTCCTTTCTTCTTCAAATCTCTTTCTTTGTTCTTCTTCTTCTAGTTCCCTCCTCATTTCTTTCTCTTATTTTTTTTATTAGTTCCTCTTGTTTCTTTCAATCTTCTTCATATTTTCTACACTTCCCTTTTTTTTCTTCTCTTTTGATTCTTTCAACTTCGCTTTTCCTTCTCATTTCTTGTTTCCTCTAATATATTTTTGTATTCCTCTTTTTGATGTCTTCTTTTCCTTTATTTCCCTCTTCTTTCTTCCTTAGGGTTTCACCCTCTTCTTTTTGTTTATGCTGGTTTCCTTCCTAGTTAACAACCTTTTGTTTCATTTTTATTCCTTTACCTCTTTTTTACCCTTTCTTATTTGATCGATGTCCCTCTTTTCCTTATTTTCCATTTGGTCATATTTCCCTTGAAGAATTATATATATATTTTATTTTATCCTCATCATCATCTTTAAAATTAGCATAATATCATTTGAAGGAAACTTCCTTAGAATGTGAAAATAAAATACATTTTGGGTCATATTTTTAGAACCTTAAATAAACAAAATTGAAACTCTTTAAGTCCTTGGATTTCGCTTCATCCTCCTTAAATTTGTTAAGGTTATGTTGGTGTCCTGTGTTTTGATAGTTTGGAAAATCAAAAGACAAGGCAACATTAGAACCAATCTTTAGAGTTACAGGATCTAGTCCTCTTGTTCTCAGAGAGGGATCTCCCAAAAGTTTGTTTGCAAAGGTTTATCTTGTGTGCTTTGAGTATTGGTTTTAGACTAGTTATTAAGTGCAGGTGTTTATTTCGTTTGTTTGGTTGGTTGGAATGATACAAATAGAACATGAAAGGCCTAGGAAAGATATATAAGACAGAGAAATATCTCGGTTCATCACAATGGAGTCAAGAAAAGGTCATAACAAACTCATCAATGGATATGGGATATCAAAGGGAAATCTAACTTGGCCGTAGGATCCTTTGTTTTTGGAATGAGATGAACATTAATGATTTGGAAAGAGAGGTTTAATTCTCAACAAAGGGAATTCGAAAGCATAATTTGAACAATAAAGAGCTCTTTGATAGACAAGGCCAACCATAAATTCTACAAATCACACCTTTAAGCAAATAATGATTTCAAAACAAATTTTAAAATGAAATCTAAGATTCGGGGAACACCCTATTTCCTCAAAGATTTATTTTAAAGGACTTAGAAACATAAAATATTTACTAATAATTACAATTATAGAAGAGGGAACACCTAAAAACATCTATGATGATAATTATAAAGACCTTGCCAACCGTTTAAGTGAGGACAAAGGGCAAGATCAAAAACAAAACCTCTTTGGATTCACCGTAAGCAAAGAACTTCAAAGGAGACTTCAATAATAGTTTTTAAGTGGCATACAAGGGAGAACCATAAATCATGTTGAAACCAACCTGCTCGAACTATTAAGGAAATAAACAAGTATGAATATTAAAGAGAGAGATTAAAGACTCTAAAATACTTTAGCAAGAAAACATGAAAACAGTTGAAGGATGAAGAGGTCTAAGGTGCTTCCAAGAGTCATTTCTTAGCCTAAAACTTAACCCATCGTAGCAAGAATTATGGAACATAATGAAAACAGAGGAAAACATAAAATGTTTTTAGAATACTTCACCGACAGCCAAGCTCATGGATCTAATGATAGAGCCTTCTCAGGAACAAGCATGCAACAACATCATCAAGGTTTCCAAGACTTCAGTTTCTTCTTCAACTTGAACGGACTATGTATTTATTTCAAAGAGTTTTAGTATTACAACTAGTGATAAAACAACAACCAACCCCTCACTCATCTTCTATAGAAGTATATATAGAAGAATGAGGAGGTGAGATCACATACATCTCCACCGATAATTAATATTGCAGTTAATTTCTTCTGGCCTTTGGGGGGCTCAATGAAGAAACTTACATGGGTGTACTTCGTATTAAATGTTTTACATAAATATTTGGGCTTATGGCAGCTTTTTTTGGACCTTTGAGGCTATGTGACTTCGAAGTAACTCGTAGATGTTTTGTAATTAAGTTCTCATAATTTACTTTATTGCGTTTTGAAAACAAGTATCCGATCCCGATCAATAAATTCAGCTTCTAATTGAATACTTTGAGGCACAGTGGAATTTTGCCATTGGGAGGAATAAATCGCCTTAATGTATGGAGGCTCGTTTGATAAAACACTTAAAATTCTCTTCGAACTCGTGTTTTAATCGGGATTAGGCTTTTTGATAAACATTCTTAGCCGTGATCCCTGGCCAAAAAATATGTCTTTTTAATCCTCTGCTTCGATAAATTTTGGTCTTCGTCATCGATACTCTCCCACCATGCCCAATCCTGATGGTTTTTTTTGGTGCGTGGCTCGTGCAAGGATGATATGAGATCAATTCCTGAGGAAACACTTCCTCCTTTGAAAATTTCCTGAGTTATGGTGGAAAAACCATAAAAACCCTACACAATACAAAAAGTATTAGAAAATCCATGCATTTATAGGTTTATTTCTGCGGAGGATGTGTGGGGGAAGCATGGCCATTGGATGGCATCATCCAATGGTCGGGATTGATTGGTAGAAATCATAGAGAGGCGGAAGAATTTTTTGAATCAGAGTCATCGATCGTGCAGAGATCAACGGTTAGGAGCGGAAACAGAAATTCAAAGTGGAAGACGTTGACTGGGCGATCGAATCAGGGTGATGAAATGTGGGCCGTCGATCTGCAGATCAGATCGATGAAGGAGATGCTCCAATGACCGCACCATAGCTAGGTTAACCATCGGGCATCTTCGGTGAGCGATAGCCGTCGGATGGGCAGACTCAGATCGGACGACACACATCAATATCGCGCCAGGTCCACGTCCAAACGTTAATGCGCGATGGACGGCAGTTTTATGAACAGTGCCCAGGACACGTCTTGACCAGCGTATGGAATCGCTGCCGATTGGGAAAAAACCACCGTCACCCAAATGCGGTGTGATGAATACCGCACGGTTTTCGGAATGGTGAGTGGAATGTGGGGACCACCGGGGAGACGGACCCCACACTGTCCGCTCATCAGATCAGATCGATGGTGTAGAATGACTAAAAATTGGACCAGCGGAAAAATCATAAAATAATATAAGGCCGACGGTTTTTAATATATAACCAAAGGTTTTAGACTTTGGTCGAAAAATATTTTATTTGAAGTGAATAGGTGCCCGTCTGTGGGGCCATGCTTGCTATGGGAGAACATATGACCGTAGGTTTAAAAGAGGAGGGGCGAATCGCAATGGCAATGTGATAAGTGCTTAGAAGACTAGCACTACCTTAGCACCAAAACACATGGAGGGAAAGGGTTTAAAGGCTTAGCTCAAGGGGTTTCAAGCTCATAATATATATAAAAATATGATTTTTAATGGTTTTTCAATAGTTTTCAAAGGAATTTGAGAGTTTCGATAAGGCTAAGAGGGAGTCTTAAAACCTTATCAAGGGATTTTGAAAAAGGGGAATGGGAAAACATGAAAATGAGGGATTTTCATGGGAAATGGAGGATAAAAACTAAGGTTAGTTTTGGAAGAGGGGAGAAAGGGAAATGGTGTTTGTTAAAGATTTTTCTTGGGAAACATCAGATTTCGACCTGTGAAATAGGCATAGTTGTGAAGATTGGGATAAAGGGAAGAGGCCTTCAAGATTATTCAAGAGCAAACACTTTTTAGTCATAAAATTTGTTCCTTGAAGGCTCCAAAGAGCTTTTATCCAGCATTTGGTATAACAAATTTTATAGTCACAATCTATTCCACTTGGGGATGGTGCCTTCTGAAGGTATCAAGAAATTCAGATTTGCATTCTCCGGGGAGGTCGACCAATTGCCCCATCCATTGTGATTCTCTCGGGAGTATCGAATTGCAGTTTCATCCATTGGGCTACCTTTTCCTTCGCCGAGATGATTTTTTTAAAACATATTAGCGCTCATAAAAAAAAAATGGTTCTTTATCAACACAAGCTTCTACCTACTCAATCCTACCGATCTAACATTTTTTTCTTCATTAGAGTACCCTGATTGGAAAACTCTTTTCACAAATAACTTATTCTTTTCAAAGAATAAAACTAATCTAATTTCTATATTCTTATTTCTCCCTAAACTCATATTAAACAATTGAGTCTGTTTCTCTACCTATTCTATTATCCTGCGATTAAACCGTCCAACAATTTATTCTCTAAATTTACAATGTAAATTGAAAAGCATTAAAGTCGGGATCAGCCTAACTTGATGCCGGTCTATGGCATAACAAAGAAGCCGCACATAGACGTTTATTTTTCAAGCAAATTTAAAACAAAATGGAAGGCTTGAGATCTGAAATTTGTTTATTTCCTTCCTCTCTTTTTCTACAACTTTGTTTTGATCTTTGTTTTGAGCTATCTTTTGCTTTTCTTCTCGTTCGGTTTTAATCGATTGTAGAACCAGATTTTTACATCTTTTAATTCGAATTTGAAACATTTGAGTCATTTTCTCTCTTTGAAACTTTATAGGTTCGCATTTTGAGCATGTTTTAACCCCTTTTTAATTTCTATCCTAAACTATCTACTAATAAAGCTAAGATTAAATAAATAATAAATCGAATTCACTATCCTATCAATTTTAAAATTTAAAGCTATTTAGTCAAGATTAAACCGTTTGACTAACTAGAAGTGTTATTTTCTGTGGAGTGGCATTTGAGCTTGCATACCCTCTTCGCATTTTTTCTCTTTTTTGGTATGGGGCTATACCTTTCCTTTTTTCACCATCTACCCTTTTTTCTTTTCTTTTCTCTCAAGTTACTTTTGATTTCATAACTTTGAATGCAATGTTTCGGTATCATGATATTTACAATGACAAAATAAGATGTTTTGAAATTTATGATTCTTGGCAAATTAATGCTTTAGCATTCTTCCATTTGACAGGACCTCCATATAGGTCTTCCATTCCAATTCTTTCAAGAAAAATGCATTGTGGCCTCTCTCAGCATAACAATATAGGGCCCTTTCCACAAATTCTCAAACTTACCATGTTTTCCCTTTTCTTCCCTTCTTGAATCCCACTTTAGAAAAACATTCCCAATTTGGAAATTGTTTGCCTTAGTCCTCTTTTCAAATATTTTCTTCATGTTTTCTTGGACCAACTGTGTTCTCTCATAAACTTCTTCTCTGGTCTGCTGTAAATGGATTGTTTGGTTGATTCTCCTCTGCATATCATTCTCTTCAATCTGCACTTCTTGAAGGAGTTTCATGACTGGAACTCCTAATGAGGTGGGAAAAACTGCATCCATGCCATAGACCAGCTGATAGGGGGACATATTTATTGACTTCTTTGTAGTTAACCTATCAACCCATAAGGCATGAACCAACTTACTGTGCCATGATTTCTGATTATGTTCCAACAGTTTTTTGATGATATTGATGAGGCTCTTGTTGGAAGATTCAACTAATCCATTTCCTTGAGGATAGTAAGCAGTGGAATGGCCCAAGGTTATGTGTTATTTGTAACATAAATTAACCATTTTCTTAGATTTAAAAGAAGCAACATTCTGTTATGATTTTTCTGGGACAACCAAATCTGGATAGGATATTTGTTTCAAGAAACTTGATAATGACAGAGTCATTACCATTCCTGGAGGGTATAGCTTCTATCCACTTGGTAAAGAAGTCAGTGGTTGTGAGGATCCACTTATGTTGAGCTGAGGAGGATGGGTGAATTTCCCCAATGAAGTCTAAACCCCATTGTTGAAAATGTGCCTTAACTCTGATAGGATGTAAGGGTAAGGGAAGAATTTTTCTTTTGCCATCAAAAATTTGACACTTATGGCAAGACTTGAACAACTTCTGAGTGTCTGGGAAAAGGGTAGGCCAACAGTAACCAGTTATAAGAATTTTGTTTATTGTGGCCTTCCAGTAGAGGTGTCCTCCACATTCTCCATCATGCAATTCATGCATGATTTTCCCTGCATCATCTTCAAGTAAACATTTAAGCAAAATTCCAACAACATTTTTCCAATATAATACCCCATCTAAGATGCAATAACTTAAAGCTTTTTGTTTAAAAAATCTAGCTTTAGTTTTAGACAAAGAAGGAGGGGGATTTAAATATAAAAGCACATAAATAATGTCAGCATACCAAGGAGAATTCATAAATGTTTCTTCAATGAAAGGAGCAGTAGATTCTTCTATTTCTTCCAACACATCTACCATGTTCATGTCTAATGCTTGGAAGTTAGACTCAGCCATAAGTTTTACTAATCCTTTCCCTTTAACTAGTTTGGTGGGCCTGATTTCTAAGTCATACTCAAGAATAGTTGCAATCCATTTTCCCCTTTTACCATCAGGGTCTTGACTTAGAATGTCCTTGACAACAGCATGTGGAACAAAAGAAATTATGTGAGAGTGTAAAATATAGACCCTAAAGTCCTTTAAAGCTTTCACTAATGCTAAGGCTTGCTTCTCCATGATGTTATATTTGAGAGGAGCATCTCTTAAGGCCCTAATAAAGAAGGATATAGGTTGTTCTTGCCCCAATTCATTCTTTTGAAGTAATACTGCAGCTATTGTATGCTCAGATGCAAAATAAAAGATATAAAAGTCTTTGGTAAAATCTGGACTAATCAAGACTGGTGTTTGAGTGAGAGCTTGTTTAACCAATTCGAATGATTGTTTAGCTGGTAAAGTCCATTTTACACCTACATCTTTCTTAAGCATGTTTGTAATTTTTTTTAATAGCTCAGCAAGGTTGGGGATGAACCTCCTCAGAAAATTAATATTTCCAGTGAAAGATTGTAATTCTTTGAGGCTTATTGGATGGCTGATCTGCAATATGCCATCTATCCTTGTAGGGTCTATTTTGATTCCCTCTTCTGAAATTATATGGCCAAGAAGTTTACCTTCTTGGAGACCAAAGAGTGTTTTCTTAGGATTCAATGACAAGCCAAATTTCCTACATTTCTCAAAAAATTTCCTCAAGTGGATCAAATGTTCTTCATCAGTTTTTGAGAATACGGTTATGTCATCAAGGTAAATGATTATAAAATAGACAATATCTTCAGAAAATTCTATGTCCATGGCCCTTTGGAAGGTGGCCCCTGCATTCATTAATCCAAAAGGCATTTTGACATACATAAATGTTCCCCAGGGTGTGGTAAAAGAAGTTTTGATTTGATCACTTGGGAGCACTAACACTTGGTTGTAACCCGAGAACCCATCTAAGAGGGATATCCTTTTTGACCCAACTACCCTTTGAAGTATATGGCCCATCTTGGGTAAGGGGTAGTTTTCTTTTAAAGAGGCTCTATTTAAATTTCTGAAGTCAATACAGAGCCTGATTTCCCCTGTTTTCTTTGTAACAGAAACTAAGTTTGATACCCATTCTGAATATCTAATGGGTACTATGATCCCAGCATCATGCATTTTTTCAATTTCTGCCTTCACTAAAGGTAGTAAGAGAGGGTTTATTCTCCTTAGCTTTTGTTTGAAAGGCTTTTGATTTTATTTAAGAGGAATTTTATGCTGGATGATGCTGGTATCATACGATTTCAAGTCTTTGTATCCCCAAGCAAAACCATCTCTAAACTCTTTGAACAACTCTATATATTGCAATTTTATGTGAGCTGGGAGAGTGCTGGACAGTTTAATCATCCTGGGTTCTGCTAGACTGCCTATGTTGTGCTCTTCTACATTTGTTTCCACAGGCTCGATTCTCGGTTCTTTGGATACATCGTTAAAATCAAAGAGGTGTTCTAAAGGTGTGAGACCTCTTGGAATTTTATCATTCTTGCATTGTAAAAATTCCAAGTCTTCTTGGTCTATTTTGTCAATTATCTCTGCTTCAAAAGGATTCGCATAATGGTTTATATCAGCAGAATATGTCATCTCAACTTCTTGGATTTGTTCAATATACAAACAGTTTTATTTATGGATGGTTTCTGATATTGGTATGTCAAAATCGTTTTCTAATTTTAAGAAATCATCTATGTGTTTGTCAGAGTCAAACACTTGCTAGTGATATTCGTTATCAGGCACAGCAGGCCTGTGTTTTACCTTTACAGCAGGCCTGTTCATTTATCTCAGGTATTTGAAATTGCTGGCATTGAAAGCGAGTTCATTTGCTAGATGATTTAGTGCTCTAGGAATGAAAACAAGTTCATACTTTTCAAAGGTTTTCAATAAATCAAGGGCAACATTCCGATATTCCCTGAGTCGTGTATTTCTAGTTGAGTATTCTCCTTTGATTTGTCTTATGATAAGTTTAGAATCTCCTAAGATTGATATCCTTTGGGCTTCTAATTGTTTAAGCAATTGTAAGCCTAGGAGAAGTGATTCATACTCAGCAATATTTTTAGTGCATGGGAAATCTAATTTATATGAAAAACTTTGATTCGTATTTTGAATCCAAACACCTGCCCCTGCACTTGTTTTATTACAGGATCCATCAAAGTTTATTGTCCAAAGTACATTTGCTTCATTTCCATTTTCTTGTTGTTGTTGATTGTCAATGTTTTGAATTTGATTCGAGGGAAGATTTGATTGTTTTGGTGAACTCATTGGGTCTATGTTTTCCTTATCTTGTTGAGTAATTTCATCTTCGTTACATAAGATAAAGGAATCTAGACTTGATTGAATAGAATATATTGGAGAGTTGTTTGGTTTGTCTATGTTTCTCATCATGTACTTCATGTGAGATTCCCTGTATAGTCTTCTTTTTTGGTTAAAAATGGGAATGGTGACATAAGACATGTCCATTTGAAGGCTTCCCTGAAGTTTGGCTCCCCATGATCTTGATAAGAGCATGCCATGCTTAGGGGGAATGTCAGCTACAACTATGTCCATCACTAGACTCTTAGCAGGAATTTGAGCTAAATTAACACATAAATCTTTGATTAAACCCAAACATTTGACTCTGCTTGAGTCGAAGGAATACAAATCTTTGTATGGTTTAGTAATTTCTAAGCCTAAGCTTTCCATTACTACCTTGGGCATTATATTGTGTGAAGCTCCACAATCTAACATGGCGTTATGTAAAATTTTCTCGTGTATGTTCAAGCTAACATAGAAGGGAGGGACAACCCCTTCTTGGTATTTTCCTTCTACCTCTGGACCAAACAACAGCTCAGGTTTGTCATCTGTCAAGTTTAAGGTGTCAGTATCACTTCCTAGGTTCAAAGCTTTTAAAACTTGGTTTTTGTACACTTCTTGGGTCACAAGTTCAGCTAGGGGGATGGTAATTTTTATCTTGGCAATCTCTCCCTCAAGGCTGAAAGGAACAATTGATTTGTTGATATTTACATCTGTCTTTTCAATTGAATTATTTTCGGTAGTTTTAATTTGTTGAACTTTTTTTGGACTAGTTATTGAGATTGTTTTGTTAGGACCACTAGCTGAAGTGCTAGGGTACTCTGTTCAACATTTGGATGACTGTTTTTCTCTTTGTTTAAATTTGGTTTTTTAGCCAAAATGGTGGGTTTTTCTGCTGTCTTTTTGGGCTGACTTTCTGCATTTTTCTTGACAACAGTGCTAGTGTTCTTATCCTTTAAATTGTCTACATTCCATTTGCTCCTAATATCATACTGTTTGTGTACCTCCATGATTGCATTTTCAAACCCCAATCTATAGTCATCAGAATCTTCATAGGTGTTTGTACTTTGATCAGAAAATAAACCTTGTTCTTCCTCAGTGAGGAAAACATCATCCCCACTGTCTAATCCAATAAAGTTTACATGATATTCTCCCAACCTTTCCATCTCCCTATCTTCCTCATATTGATCTACATAGTTTTTTTGGAAGGGAGGTCTAATCTGTTGGTCACTTTATTTTGGCTTATCTTGATTGTTTTCTCTTCTATAATTCTGATTTCTATTTCTGTTTTGGTTATTCTGAGGTTCTCTTGGTGGCACTCTATCATTTAAGTTGATATTTTCAAGCATCCTCTCCATCACCTTCACTAGGTTGTCAATTCTTGTGTCAAAAGTTGAGGTTGAGGGTAGTAGGTCATCTTTATAAGTTACCCTCTTCTCTGATCTCAACCTATTTCTTTTCTCAATTATGTTTGCTTCTACGCTCACAACCCCTTTCTACATGTCTTCTAAGGTTAAGTAATCTCTCTCCCTTAACTGATAAGTCATTTCAGCATTAAGGCCTTCGGGATACCTTACCAAAGCCATGCCTTGAGGAGGTTTCATGTGAGGCGGAAGAGCATTGTAAACACTATTGAACCTAGTGGAGTACTCATGAACACTCTCTCCTTGATTTCTCTTGAGGCTGCTATATTCTGCTAGTATCTAGAGAGGGTTCTTTTTGAGTTCCCATTTGTTGATGAATGTTTGATGCAAGGTAGGGAGATCATTTATGCTGTTAGGAGGTAGGTCTTTAAACCATTTATTTACATCTCCTCCTAAAATTTGGGCGAATATCATCATCTTAACGGTTTCTTCTTCTATTTCCATGTAATCGAATACATCTTGCATCCTATCTACATGATGTTGAGTTGTTGTAGACTCTTTTCCAGTGAAATGAGGGATTTTGGATTGGTAATCATTTGGTAAGGGAAGCATAGGTTGTGGTAACACTAATGGAGCATACCATGTTTCCATGGCTGGAAAGAAAGGTGGATTTACAAGGGGTGGGTTTGTGAAAGGGAAGGTGGGCTGCAATGAAGTGGTTTGGACAGTGGATGTTGGATGGACAAATGTGGATGTACCGGGGATAGATTGTTGAGCTGATCTTGGATGAGAGACACCTAAATTGAGAAGGAAATGTAAATCAGGTGGTGTGGTTTCTCTACTACCAGGATGTTTACTTTGTTTTGGGGATGAAAGTGAAAACTCAAAGTCTATTTGAATTATATCATCAAACGACCTAGTTCTAAAAGGATTTCTTAAGTCGACTTGTGATTGGTGTAGAGCTGCAAGATTTTCAGGAACTGAATTAGCTCTCAAGGGTGATCTGAAAACAGTTGAAAATTTAATCTTAGGATACTCCTTAAGTATACTTTCAGGGTTGTCAATTATTTCCGGTGGGTTTGGGTCAGGAAAGGCTCTAGTATGAATCTTTCTAGGAGCCACTATGATGTGTTTTTCGAACCCAGCTAAAAGAAAAGTTTAACCAAATATGACAATCTTTAAGAGGCTAACTGATCTTTTTAAAAGAATAAAAATTTAATCCTAAAGCCTTCTAACTGAGTTTGTATGATGTTACAAAGATTATGGGTCTTCCCAGTGGAGTCTTAAGGTCTGTTTAGGATTGTGGAGTCACCAGGTGGAAATTTTTAGCTCTTTTGGAGGTAAAAGGTTTTATGGTCCACCACCAAGTTTATTATGAAGCAAAACTGAAATGTTTTTGGGTTTTTCTGAGCTTCTTAGTCTTATAGGTTATGAGAGTGTCCTAAATCTGACTTAACACTTAGCTAAGGTGTAAAAACATACAGAGTTCACTCTTATGGCTTGGTAACTGATCCCTTCAAGGTTTGATAAGGTTCTATGAGAATCCTAAAGGTTACTTAGTTTGTCACTGATTCAAATAAGTCCTATCATGATTAACATTATGCTTGGTAGTTCTTGAAGAAGGTTACTTATGTTATACTAGACAGTGACTGTTTAATTTCAAAGATTTTACTCATGTCCCACCGTGATAGCCATTATGTTGGTGTCCCGTGTTTTGATAGTTTGGAAAATCAAAAGACAAGGCAACATTAGAACCAATCTTTAGAGTTCCGGGATCTAGTCCTCCTGTTCTCAAATAGGGATCTCTCAAATGTTTGTTTGCAAAGTTTTATCTTGTGTGCTTTGAGTATAGATTTTAGACTAGTTATTAAGTGCAAGGTTTTATTTGTTTGTTTGGTTGAATTGATACAACATAATATGAAAGGTCTAAGAAAGATATGTAGAGAGGAGAAACATCTGATTCATTGGGAAATGGAGTCAAGAAGAGGTCATGACACACTCATTAATGGATATGGGATATCAGAGGGAAAATCTAACTTGGCCGCAGGATCCTTTGGTTTTGGAATGAGATGGACATCAATGATTTGGAAAGAGAAATTTAATCCTCAACGAAGGGAATTTGAAAACAAAATTTGAACAATAAAGAGCTATTTGATAGACAGGGCTAACCATGAATTCTACAAATCACACTTTAAGAAAATAATGACTTCAAAACAACTTTTAAAAATGAAATCTAAGATTCGGGGATCACCCTATTTCCTCAAATATTTTATTTCAAATGACTTAGAAAACATAAAAGATTCACTGATAATTATGGTCATAGAAGAGGGAACACCTAAATACATCTATGATCACAACTATAAAGACCTTTAGGCCAACTGTTCAAGCAAGGACAAGGGGCAAGATCAGAACATACCTCCTTGGTTCACTGTAAACAAAGGGACTTCAAAGGGAGACTTCAATAACAGCCTTTAAGTGGTAGCAGACAAGCAGGGAGAACCATAAATCATGCTGAAACCAACTATTTCGAACTATTAAGGAAATAAACAAGCATGAAGACTAAAGAGAGAGATTAAAGACTCTAAAATACTTCAGCAGAAGAAAACATAAAACAATGAAGGATGAACAGGTCTAAGGTGCTTCCAGGAGTCATTTCTTAGCCTAATACTTTCTATCCTACTATAGTAAGAAATTATGGAACAGAATGAAAACAGGAGAAAACATTAAATAGTTCAAAATACTTCACCAATAGCCAAGCTCATGGATCCAATGATAGAGCCTTCTCAAGAACAAGCATGCAACGAAATCGTCAAGGCTTCCAAGACTTCAATTTCTTCTTCAAATTCAATAGACTATGTATTTATTTCAGAGAGTTTCAGTATTACAACTAGTAATCAAACAGCCAACCAAAAATTTCTCATCTTCTATAGAAGTATTTATAGAATAATGAGGAGGTGAGATCTGATAAAAGATCTCCCAAGATAATTAATACAGATCAATGACTTCTCGGCCTTTGAGGGGCTCGATGGAGAAGTTTACAGGTGTTTGTCTGTATTAATGTTATACATTTAAGATTTAAGCTCGATGGGAGATTTTGTTGAATTTTGAGGCTCTGTGTTACGTTATAGTAACTCTGTAGATATTTTTACATTAAGTTCATTTGGTAGCATTAATTGTTTGGCTGCGTCGAGGCAAATATCTAATTTTGATCAATAACTTCGGCCTCTATTTGAACGCTTTGAGGCACATGTGGCTTTGTGGTAGCTGAGATGAATCAATTGGCCTCTGAGGTGGCGGTGGAGGCCTTCTGTCTGATAAACACTTATGATTCACCTTTAACTGTGTTTTAATTCGGAGGATTAGGTTTTTGATAATCATTCTTAGCCATAATCCCCCCAAATTTGTCTTCCATTTTCTGTTCTATTGCATTTCGTCTTTGACCCTGATACTCTTTTGTTTCTATTTAACTTCATGTGTCTTGTTGATGTGCAGTGCTACGCAGGGCTCACAAGGCATCAATGCCCATGAATCATCGACGAGACGTGGAGTTTGAACCTTACGAATGGTTTCCTTTTATGAATCGAAGGCATGAGAATCGTCATTCCTGGCCTTCAACCTTTCTTTAACATAATGGATAAACCATTAAAACCTGCAAAATACAACAAACATGTTATAAAATCCTGCGTTATTAGGGAAACTGATTTGGAGGGTGTGGGGAGAAGCGTGGCCATTGGATGGCATCATCCAACGGTGTAGATCCATTCACGGAGTTTAAAAGAAGAGCAGAGGGAAAAATAAGTCAGAACCGTTGAGTGCGCAGAGATCAACGGTGGGGATTATGCATTTAAAATCCTCTTGGTGGAAGGCGTAGGGCAATGAAATAATGCGGGAATGATCTGGGATCGTCTGATCGGAACACGTGGATGGCCCAGATACAATCGGAGGACTCATGATCGAAGGAGGATAGAGAGAGGATGTTACGAAAATCTCCGATGCAATTAGATGCGGACTGTTGAGCTGAGGGCCAGATCAACGGTGGGGAATGAATCGGGGATTGGCGATCGGAGGTGGGCTGATGTGATTGCGCGATCGGAGAAAGCCGATGCGATTGCGATCGGGCCATCGCAATCAGAGGTGGGGGAAAAACATTACAAATTCACCCAAAGGAAAACTCCGATGCGATTAGCGCCTTGGGACCCTTAACGCTTGGTCCTGGGCATAAGTCGTATGAAAAAAGTGGAGGAGGTGGAGTTATTAATATAATGGGCTAATCGCATCGGAAGTTTTAACATGGCAAAACAAACTTGCGCGTTATATTTTTCCGATGCGATAAGAACTTAAATGGTTCAGCGCTTGGTTCTAGCGCTAAGGCATATTTGGGGAAGTGGTTTAGGGGGCTTAGCTGAAGGGGGCTAAAGCCTATAATAAAAAAGTGTGTTTTTATGGATTTTCAATGGTTTTTAAAGGGATTTTGAGGATTTCGGCAGAGTTAAAAAGGAGTTTTAAACTTTGTAAAGAGGTTTTTTATGAAGGGGAAATGGGAAAAAAATGGAAAATAGAAGAATTCCATGGGAATGAAAGGGGTAAAAAATGAAAGTTAGTTTGAAGTGGAAAAAGGGAAAAGGGTGTTTTGTAGCAGTCTTTCCTCTATGGAATCAACGTAATTTCTGAGTTTTAAGATGGAAACAACATTGAATATTTAGACAAAGGGCATGAGGCCTTCAAGAGTCTTCAAGAGATAACATTTTTTAGCAATAAGACTTGTTTCTTGAAGGCTCCAAAAATGATTTAGCTAGCATTTGATATGACAAATTTTATAGCTAACTAACAGAGCCCACTGCAATCGACAGAGTTTATAAATTGGTGAAAAGGTTAGTGTGGTAAGTGTATGGGGTTTCATATTATATGATATGTATTGCAAGCGACCAGAAGTGGGGGGTGAAGCTGCTGTGTTGGGGCCAACCGCATCGCAAGTTAACCTGAATACATTGTGGGCTCTTAGAATAGTAAGTTATAAAATTTGTGATCTTGCAATGTGATGGATATTGCATATCGACGATTGCAAGATTTATCGTTTGGAGGAATGGAACAAGTTATGATTTGCGACTCTTCCTAGCACGTTCATGACTCTTCCTTTGCTGTTTTTTTTGCCTTAACTTCTTCTCTGTTTCCTTTTCTTCCTTTGATTCTAATGTTGCTCCTTTTTTAACTATAAAATTTGGGTATTAATAGTTAAAGAAGGGGTTTGAAAGAAATAAGGTGTAGAACTTTAGAACATGGAGGAAATGAGGGGCATAGAGGGTGAATGAAATGGAATGAGAGTAGAAATGAAGTTTGATCACCATCACACCTTACTAGCAACACTTTCTTCCTTTTTTTTTCTGAAAATAAATGACAGCCATAGAATATCATTTTCAGTCATGACAAAATCTAAGCAATAACCAGTCACCTGGTGATACTGTGAAATACAGGTTTCTAACAGTGGCTTCAGCTGGGGATGACAGCTCCTTCAGGAGGTGTCAAGAACACTGTAGACTAGTGGCCTGATCTATTGGGCTGATCCCGACCCTGCAACCTGATCTGCTACAAATTCTGTGGCTGAAACCTTCAAGCTGAAGTCAACACTCTCTACAAACTGAAGTCTGGAAAACACTTGATCCTGAAACTGAAAAGTAACCTGAAACTTAAAACTGGAAAAATTCTCAAAGTATTGGGCTCATCTACACACCTACCTACCCAATCTACAATTCTAATCATTTTTCTTCCTTTTTGGGTGCATTTAGACTTGCGAACCCTAACCTCATTTTTTCTTTTTAATTTCTAACCTATCACGTATCCCTTATTTCTCATATTGGTTCAGATTAGGATGTTGAACCAATGCCATTTTCTACCTAGCTACTGATAAGCCAAATTAAATGGTTTGGAAAATATTCATTTTTTAACCTATCAGCAGAAAATTCAAAATTGTACAATCATGTTTAGACTGTATGATTGCACAAAACTCTTTTCAATAGCAGTGGCACTTTGATTTGCAACACTCAAAAATATTTATTTTTTGTGTGGGGTTTTATTTTTCCTTTTTTAAATACCCTCTTTTCTTCTTCTTTTGTTTCTCTTTATCCTTCTTTGGCAAATAATTTTGAATATTTGAAACCTATGTACAACATGAAAAATTTTCAAAGAGGAAGCACATAGTTATCAAGCACACCAAAACTAGTAGCCTTGTATACTTCTCCTCTGAAACGTTTTGACTGATCTCTTTCTTCCCTTCCTTTTTTTGTTATATTTTCTTATCAGACTAGGCTTATGGCCTTCACTTCAACCTTCGACCTTGTCCAACGGATTATTGAAATTTGTAAGGCTATGGTATTTACAATGATGAAATTTTAATCTGAGTTTTTAACAAAAATAATGTTCTAGTATTCTGCCATTGACAAGACCTCCAAACAACTCTGTTCCATCCATCTCTTGCAAGAAAAATGCATTATCTCCCCTGAAAGAATGAATAATGTATGGGCCTTTCCACAGGTTGTCAAACTTTTAATGCTTACCTTTATCTTCTCTTATGGAATCCCATTTCAGCACTTTATCTCCAATATTGAAATCATTTGCTTTTGTTATTTTGTCAAAAATATTATTCATATTTTCTTGCACCACTCGAGTTCTAATGTACACCTCTTCTCTGGATTTTTGTAGCTAAATGGTCTGGATTATTCTTCTTTGTACATAAATTTCTTTAGCCTGCACTTTGTTAGGGTCCCGTGATTTGGCTGATTGGCAAGCCAAATGACAGTGTAACATCAAACCAAGCTTTGGAGCCCGAGGACCTAGCCTTCCTGGACTCAGAGAGGGCTCTCTCTATATGCGTAAGGGATATCTATGTGTTTGATTATTGTGTTCTGATTTTAGGCTAGTTATGAAGTAAGTTTTTTGGTTTTGGTTTTTTAGGTTGTGAGGGATGAAACTGATCAAAGATATAAAATAGATAACAAGATGTTAGATTAACTGGGCTATGGGGTCAAAAGGTCAAGAAAGCTATTAGATGACGATACAAGGCTGCAGTAGGGCCGATTTGAGTCAAGGTAGAAAGGATATTCGGGAAAAATGGAGTAAATGGACACTAAGTTTGTGAAAGGCGAAGGATTTCAAGCATAACTAGTTTGATAGAAGACATAAACATGGTATGGCAAGCCATTAATCATGCAAAATGTAACTACAAGCTAAATAATACATAGAAATAAACATTCAAGCCATGCATAGAAGTATAAGACCCTCTAACTTTGGGAAATGGCTATCAGACTTTGGGGAAAAACACATAAGACGTACTAACAACTCAAAAAACAATGCCGGAACGCCTAAACACAGTCTTTAAGTTATTGGGCACTTTGAAAAACAAGCTTTCATAGTTTTAGGCAAAGGGCTAGATCGGGACTAGGCCTCCTTGGTTCAAACAAAATGATAATCTAATCAGTCAAAGAGATAGTTTCATGGATTGGACTATGGACAACCATAGGTAAGTAGGGCACACCATACATCCTACTTAACATGCATAGAACTATGAATGAAACTAGAAACAATGTCCTCAAGTTACTAAAGAGCAGTTAAGAATTCTTTAGTATGACTAAGGAAGAAGAAAACATAAAAGCTATGAAGATTCAGGAAATTTGAGGTGCCTCCATGGGCATATCTCAAATTTATTTCTCTACTGATCTATAGCAAGCAAGAAACATGTATAATGAATGAAAATTAGAAGACAACAACAAAGCAAGAGACACTATACCATTCTACCAAGTCATGGAATCCATCAACAATCCTTCTTCATTCATCCAAGAACATCCAAGAGTCAATCCATAAGCATAACATAAGTATTTCCTTCAAAGCTCATATGACCAATATATTGCTTCCCTTCTCAAGTTCAGCCTTGTTTACAATGAGAGCTTGTAGAATAAATAGGCTCAAGTGAGGAAAACCTCATGGTTCAACTTCCATCCTCATTGGCCTAATCAAAATATCTAAACTTGTCCTTGAGGCTTTGCAAAGCCCAAGGCACAAAAATATCTCATAAAATATCTAAAAATTGCTAAAAAAGGGAATTTAATTGACTTTGCATCATTTTCCAAGTGCAAAAATAGCTAAACGCACATTTGGAAAAAGCAGAGTTTTGAGGTTCAAAAATTACAAGAATACTTCAAATTTATATCAGAAAAAGGTCCCCTGACTTGCCGGAAACATTTGGCAGCCTTCGTGATGTCGAAACGAGGCTCATGATAGCTCGTTGGAAATATATGAGTGTCTACTTTCCGGAGAAACTTAAATTTCTTCAATCTGATGCCCAGAAGTCCTCCAAATCTGCACCTGTGTGTAAAAATCCAGAAAATAATAGTCTGCTGATAGACCGGGCAAAGTGTGCAAAATGCGAGCCTTTTTCGCTGTTTTGAAGGGGCAAATGATTTTCAAATGCTCTGAAAATCACTGAGGACATGCTCATGAAATTATGGCATCTGATGGTACCATTCTCGTCCCTTGATGAATCCTCACAATGAAATGGCAAATTTATGAGTTTTTGATCAAAAACTCAAAAATGCCAAAAAACCAAAAGTTGTCAAAATGGGCCCAAAATTGGTGTGCATGACCCTCAGGGGTCCTTAGCAACATGTTCTGAAGCTGAAGCCAAAATGTCAAGTGCTAATATGCCTTTCTTCTCTTTCTGTGCTGAGCGCTTCCTCTTTTCTTCCTTCAGTTTCTCTTGGGTGGCCTTTAGCTTGCGCCGGGCAAACTGATTCAACTTTTGATAGTGCTGTGTCATCTTCCTTTGCAGCTCCAGGTATCTATTTGTCTTTTCAAGTTTCATCTCCAAGTGTTTATTGGCTCTTTCTAGCCATGCCTCCTTATTTTCTTCAATTTCTTGCTCAAGTAGTGCAGTGAGGGGAAAGGATTGAAAATGGGCCTGTTCTTCTTCCCTTTGCTTTTCCAGGGCTCTTTTAAGCCCTATGGTTCTAGGCCTCTTCCGCCTAGGCTGGTCTTCTTCTTCATCTTCATCAAACTCACCGATGAGCTCCTTTATCCTTATATGTGCTTTAGCTGCCTCATTCTTGTATTTGATTGCTCGTGCCTCATGGACAGCCAAATGGACATTCATTTGTTTATTTTGGATCTCCAAGAAATGATTGAAGGTCTTTGCCCGATGAAGGTCATTCTCCAATGCTTCAATTTGACCCTCGCGATGGATTAGAAGGTTTTCAAGAATGCAGGCTTCATTATCGCTGTCATCGCTTTGGATTGGAATGACAGCCAATGCACCTCCTTGTTCTTGACTTTCTCCAATCTTGCCTTTCTCTTTGAAAGACAATCTTGCACTCTTCCTTCTTGGCATACTAGTGAGAGGTCTCTTGGGCGATTTTCTTTTGCTAGGGACAACTCTTGTCACTTTTGGAGTGGCAGCCTTAGGCCCTTTCTTTCTTGCTGTGCTGGGCTTTGTTCTTTTGGGAGAAGGAGACACAATTTCTTTACCCTTGTCAACTTCTTGAAACTGCTGCTCTCCTTGAGGCTGCTGTGTGTCTTCTTTAAGTTGCTTCTGCCCCTCAATGTTATGATACCGATCTGCCTCAAATTCTTTTTGACCTTGATCATCAAGATTATGCTGCTGCTGTGCTTGGATTTCATGTTCATTTTGTGGCTCAGGCTGCTGCTCAAATTCCTGCCCAAACTGCTGTTTATGACCTTCAATATCAAGCTGCTGCTCTTCCTCTTGTCCCTGCTGTTCATTTTTACTGAGATGCTGCTGTTTAGCACTCCTTTCCTCTTGCTCCTGTTGCTTCCCTTCATCTTCAATTTGCTGTTCTTCACCTATTTCTTTTTGCTGTTCTGCCCCTGTTCACCAACATCAAGCTGCTGGTGTGTTTCCACTTCATGCTCACTATGTGGCTCAAGCTGCTGCCCTTGACCATCAAAATCACGCTGCTGGTCTTCATCAGTTTCCTCATGTTTATCCTCTTCCTTTTCTACCTGTTCATGTCCTTCTTCTTCATGTTGTCCTGACTGTTCTGTGGTGATCTTGAGCCTTCTAGGAGTAGGCCTGCTGGACAAAGGTACAGGGTGATGAATAGGCTGGGTGGGAGATATATGGACAGGAGGAACAGTAGAGAAATCTGGGTGACTAATAAAAACATCCCATGGAACCTATTTCTTCTCTAGCTGATGTAGGATGATAATTTTGATCAGAGAATGATGGAAAAGGGAAGCTACTTGCAGAGATTGAGTCTTCTTCTGGACTGCGGATGCCATCTTCTCGATGCTTTTGTATAAAAGGTAAGGGAGATTTAGCTGCCTAGTTCTAGTGAAATGCATCAATAGTCGGACATGGTAGGCATAAACTCGAGTAAATCTCCCTTCACAAGTAAAATACTTCATTATGACCTTCATTAGAGGAGCGTAGCTATCAAGAAGATAAGAGAAAGAAAAAATAGTAGTGCAAGTATCTCTATGCTCGGGCTTGATGAAAGGCTTGTAGTCATCCAAGTCTAGATGGGCCTGTTTGAACCATTTCTCACCATGATATGGAATTTTGGTGGCTTTAGACACTGACCTCGGGGAAAACTTGAAATCAAGGTCTGCTACCTGGAAATGCTTGCTTTGGAACCTCAGGGCGCATAGGTGTGTCAAGGGCGAGAAACTTTTGACCTCCTGTACTTTCTGGCAGAAATCTAGACAACCTACCTCATGAAAGTTGAAGAAGATGGATGGATGCGCATTGACCTCCTCCGTAGAGATTGGCTCATATCTCTTATGTAAACCACTTCTGCTATCTTGCCTGGGCGGCATTTTGGGCTAAATAAGCTCTTGAAACACCAAACAATCTTACTACCTTTAAACTGTCTTCTTTGAACCAAACCCTGTCAATTCACTGTTTAGATAGAGAAAAATTGTCTTTGAATGACTTCAACAAGTTTCCTCACAATACAAAATCCCTGCTCCCTTAAAAAGTGTTCTTTTCACCTTTAATATGTATTTCAGCCAGCAGACCTCTTAACAAGAGACAATACAGTGAAAAGGAGACAAACTGTTAGGTGAAAATGTTGTTAAGAGTGTCAAAATCGCCTTGCTCTGTGATGTTTGGAGCTCAAAAACCTGTTTTGTACCTTTGACCAATGGTAAACTTTCCAATCATTACAAACTTGCCTTTACCTAGTATGCCAATCACTCAACAAACTCATATCTTATGCAATCAACCTTTAGTGTAAGCATACAGTCAATGCCACAATTTATGTAACAAGGTGACAGAGTTTTGAAAAATTCTTCAAAAAGTTCAACAAAGCCTGTAAGAGTTTTCTCTTTTCAAATAATCAAGGCCCCTTATCAATGTAACACCTTTGTCTTTGTAGAAAATTCCTTTGCTCTATATGAATATCCACTTGAAGAACAAAAGACAGTAATCTAGAATACACAGTGAAAAACTGTCTCTTTCTGTGGTTTATAGGGGTGACCTGCCCTTTGATGCCTTGAAGATATAAGATATCTTGTCCTTTGATTAGTCAAGGTGAAAATACATAGCTCTTAGTTCAACACATCTCTTTCCCTGTAAGCACTTTTATTAGTATGCTCACCACTCTAGCACAGCTTTGATCAATGGATATTTTCACAGAAAAACATAGTTTACAGGTATGGTAACAAAGTTTCAAATAAGGCTGTAGGGTTTTATCCTATCACACAAACAAAACTCCTTTTTAGTATGTGAAACTTGTCTCTTTAGGAAATGTCTGTGTATCCTCTGAAATTAACTTGACAGTGAGCTTGGAGAACGAAAGGCATTTCAAAGTATACACAGGGCAACTGTCTTTCTCGGTGGGTAGTAGGAGTAACTTTTCCCTTTGGTGTTTTGAGGAATAAACACACCCTGCTTCTTGATTTATGAAAGGTGAACCCACAGCGTTTTAGTTTCAAGACCCCCTTCCTTGTTAGCAGTTTATCAACGTAGACAACACTTCAGCACAGTTTTGAACAATAGATGTTTTCATAGAAAAACACAGTCTACAGATATGGTGACAAGTTTCAAATTGTTTTTGGACTATGGTATCAAATACTATAGCAAGTCACAAGCTAAACCGCTCCTTTGCATCGAGACTTTAACCCTTATATGCATCTCATTAACACTCTTAACAACTATTTCAAAACTGATCTCTTTGGCCTCCAAGCATTATCCAACAAACGTGAAAACGAGGGTTAGTTTGTGCAAAATACCTCACAATACGATGCAAAACCCTTTGAATAGCTTGGGCCATCTTCAGAACTGATTTGGAGGTGTGTTTAAGTGTTTAACAAGTGCGCGGCACTTTCATGGATGAGAACACCGCGCAGCAACCTCCGGGTGGCCTGTCGGGTCGTGGTCGGGTGCCCATGACCCGCCGCTACAGGGGCGCCGTGCGCGGCTACAGGAGCGCCGCGCGCCCTTGTGGCGTAGTTCAAAAACTATGCGAAAGAGCGCCGCGCACTCCTACAGGAGTGCCGCGCGGTCTAAAATGGTTCAAAACTTGTTTAAATTCCTGCAAATTTCCCCGAGACTTGGTTCAACGCCTGGAGATTGCAGAGAGAAGCTTAATTTCTTGCTTGGTGTTTTGAAAATGAAACTTTGCCCTTCGACCTCATTTATTTAAAACATTGAACACCCAACGGTTAGTTTATTTTTTTGAAACACAAAATGAACTTTTGGTTGTCCTTTGCAAAGGTTTTCACAGCTTTTTTCCCTTTTTCAACAATACCCTTGGTGCATCATGAAGCTTGGATTTCGGAATAATGTAGGCAGCGGAGGTTTTTATGTTTTTTAAACCATGTTAACATGAACCAGCCTTTTATAACATCAATGACTTGAAAAAGGTGCTTTTCTGCTAACATTGTCCCTTTGGTGTTAATTTGGCACAGGAGCTCCAGCTTTGGAGAATGACTAAATGAACTTGTGCACCATCCCCTGTCACTTTTAGTACTGTTGGTGATCATTTAAAACAGAAAATCCACTCCGAATCTGTTAAAAAAGAATACTGAAAAACTGCTCTGTTATTAGAAAGGATAGGGCTTGTTTTTTTAACTTGCTTTGACAGTTCTGTCTCCAAATGTCTCTTCAACCTTTTTCCCACAGTAGGTGTTCAAAGTTTCCTGCATTTATTTGGACTTTGTCATGGTTTATTGATCAAGAGGGGCGCTGCTTTTCACTATACTTTCTCTGCTCAGGAAATGTTACCATGATGTCTTTGTCCATTTGAATAATGAAACCTATGTTTGTTTCAAACTTTCCAACATACTGACAGTAGGCCAAAGCATCTCTTTTCCTATTATGAACAATAGTTTCAAGGGTCATGTATCTTGATGACATAAACCTAGATTGTCTGTGTCGGCTGTTATAGCATTTTTGAAAAGGCACTTGTTCATGAATGGAGATGCTTTCAAGAAAGACATGCCTGATTAGCTTGGCATGCTGTCCCAGGGTTTTTAAAACTCAAATCATAACCAGTTTATGTCTTTGTGTTGAGGAGGAAAGTATAAAAGATGTGGAATAACTGCTGGCATATTTCCTAGATACCAAGGCTTTTATTAGCCATCTTCTTCCTAATGAAATTCTGAAAACACCAACCTGCTGCATCTGAAGAAAACACCTGTCTTTGTGGTGGAGTGTAGATCGCAACACCTGTACTTGCACTGGCGCTTTGAATGATAGCAAGATGTCACATGTCTGGGACTGTGTACTACTTGCCTGCCCTTTTTATGTTCATCCAGAAACCATGAACTGTATTTCACATTTCAACAGAAACAAAAGAACACACATGGGTCTTTTTACTGAAGTATTTTCCTGCTCAAGACTGATTTGAGCTATTCATATTAACACCCCTGTAGAGATATTTGTTATGATAGCTTTGATTAAATGAGTCCTTTTTGATGCGCCATGATGATGACTGAAACTTCAAATGATCCTCTTTCTTAGGACACAAGACCAGAAACTCTGCTCTCTTTTGTCTTGCATATTTCAGATCTTAGCCCTGTTTTGATCATCACTTTCACTCAGAAACCTAGAGTCACTGTTTCACTGTCTAGTAAAAAACAAACATGTGCTTATAGTAAGTTTTGCAATCCTTGAAGTCAATATTGGCCATCGCCCTCTTCTTGTAGATGAAGGAGGCGCCTTAACCCTCTGCTTGTAGATGAAGGAGGTTCTTGGCCATGACAAATTACTAGTCTGTTTGACAGTGGTGTCTTTCTTCTACTGTGATTTCATGCTGAATGGAAGCTGCAAGGTCTTGATGAGTAATTCCTTACCCCGCAGATGTATCTCAGGCTCATGTTGACATTGAGAAGCAGCTTTTCTTCTAAATGTGGATTCAAGAATTTTCTCCTGAGATGATGATATATTTCCTGTCTTTGTAAAATCCATAAAACACTGTAAAACACCTAATAATCAGCTTGAGACTGTGGTCTATGCAGTGCTGAGACTTAGGGGTGTGTAAGTGGCGCGACTTAGGGCTGTGATCAATTTCATTTGCAGAGGGGGAGGTATGTTATGATTGGTCTATAGCAGATGGAGGTTTTTTGGCCTTTTGATGGTTTCCAAGGGTAAAATGCCTTAAAGCGCCACTTCCTAACTTAGGGGAGGCTTTTGAAACAGACTTGGATTGTCCTTTTAGAGCTGATGGGCAGACCAGTAGGGCTAAAGCTAGATAGGATAGTGATAATGAGGTTTAACCTTAACATGGGCGGACTGAAAAGTAGGAGGGCGAAAAAAAGTTATATGAGGGTTTTCTAGATGACAAATTGACATATGGAGATTAGCTTCTAGAAAAATCAGCTATGGATCTAGTCATCACTAACAAGTGAAAAATACTGATGACTAACACACTTCTTGAATGAGTTCCATGGCTGGCACTCCTAAGAATGTTGGGAAAACTGCATCCATTCCATAGACTAACTGATATGGTGACATGCCAATTGATTTCTTAGTTGTCAGTCTGTCGACCCATAATGCATGCACCAATTTGTTATGCCAGGATTTCTTGTTGCCTTCTAGCAACTTCTTGATGATTTTGAATAGGATCTTATTGGAGGACTCAGTTAGTCCATTACCTTGAGGATAATAAGCTGTTGAATGCCCCAAATAAATGTGATATCTGTGGCAAAAATCCACCATCTTCTTGGAATTAAAAGCAACAACATTATCTGTAATGATTTTACTACGACAACCAAATTTGGACAGGCTGTTGGCTTCAATGAATTTGATAATCACTGAGTCAGTAGCAGTTATGGAAGGAATGTCCTCTATCCATTTAGTAAAATAGTCTGTAGCAGTAAGGATCCATTTATGCTGGGAAGAAGAGGAGGGGTGGATTTCTCCAATGAAGTCTAAACCCCATTTCTAGAAAGGAGCTTGAACATAGATTGGATATAAAGGCATAGGCATCAACTTTATTTTTCCCTCAAAAATTTGGCATTTATGACAGATAGCTGCCATTTTGTGGATATCTGGGAAGAGAGTAGGCCAATAGAAACCAGCCCTAAGGATCTTGTTAGTAGTGGTTTTTTAGTAGAGATGGCCTCCACAATCCCCTTAATGGAATTCTTTCATAACCCTAGCTACCTCTTCTTGAAGCAAACATATAAGAAATATGCCCCCAGAATCTTTCCAGTACAAAACATTTTCTAGGATACAGAATTTTAAAGCTTTCAATTTCAAAAGTCTAGCTTTTGTTTTGGACAAACTAGGAGGAGCATTTAAATAAAATAGAATAGATAGTATATCTGCATACCAGGGAGAATTTAGGAATGATTTATCAATAGGTGGAGTAGCCAGGTCCTCTTGTTCATCCAGTGAATGAATCATGTTAATATCTAGTGCTTGAAAATTTGTTTCGGCCATCAATTTGGCTAATCCTTGTCCCTTGATTAGTTTGGTGGGTCTGATGTCTAAATCATACTCCAAGATGACAGAAATCCACTTGCCTATTTTTCCATCAGGATCATGTGTTAGGATGTCTTTGACAACTGTATTGGACACAAATGCAATGATGTGTGAATGCAGAATGTAAACTCTAAAATATTTCAGTGCTTTGATCAAGGCAATAGCCTAATTTTCCTGATATTGTACTTCAAAGGTGCATCTATTAAAGCTTGGCTGAAAAATTCTATGGGCTTCTCTTTTCCATCATTATTTTTTTGCAGCAATACAACAACAATTGTGTGTACTAATGCAAAGGAGAAAATGATGAAATCCTTGGTGAAATCAGGGTTGATCAGAACTGGTGCCTTTGTGAGTGCCTGCTTTACTAGGTTGGAAGGTTGTTTATCCTCCCTGGTCCACTTGACTCCTGAATCTCTCTTGAGCATGTTAGTGATATTCCTGAGGAGTTCTGAAAGGTTTGGTATAAACCTTCTTAAAAAGTTTATCTTTATAATGAAATATTGCAGTTCCTTGATGCTTCTACGATGACTGATTTGTAGTATGCCGTCAATCGTGTTGGGGTCAATATTGATCCCTTATTCAGATATGATGTGACCTAGAAGCTTTCCTTCTTCAAGACCAAATAATGATTTCTTAGGATTTAGAGATAGACCGAACCTTCTGCATTTTTCAAAAAATCTTCTCAAATGGGCCAAATGTTCTTCATCAGTTTTTGAATATACTATAATATCATCAAGATATATCAAAATGAAAAGACCAATTACTTTTGAAAAATCAATGTCCATTTCTCTTTGAAAAGTGGCACCAACATTTTTTAATCCAAATGGAATTTTACATACATGAAGCTTCCCCAAGGAGTAGTAAAATTTGTTGTGTTGATCATCTAGATGCACCAACACTTGATTGTACCCTGAAAAGCCATCTAGCAAAGATATTATTTTGGATCCCACTACCTTATGCAATATGTGGTTCATCTTTGGTAAGGGGTAGTTATCCTTAAGTGATGCCTTGTTCAAATTTCTAAATTCAATGCAAAGCCTGATCAAACATGTCTTCTTTCTTATAGGTACAATGTTGGAAACCCATTCGGAGTATCTGATTGGGACCATTATCTTTGCATCATACATTTTATTGATCTCCTTCTCAACCAGAGGCATTTGGACATGATTTATCATGTGCAGTTTCCATTTGGAAGGCTTCTAATTCTCCTTGAATGGGATTTTTGTTGAAGGTTGCAATAAGAAACAGTGAAATTAGCATCCATAAACAACATCCTTGATCCTAGTGAAAATTAAGCACCTACACTAGGTGGGGCCCACACATGATATTTTTAGGTGGATGTCTATTTATAGATGCATGAGAAAATTATATTTATAGATGAGGTCTATTTATAGATGTATGTGCAAGTTCTATTTATAGATTGTATGTCTATTTATAGATGCAGGTTGACTATTATTATCCCTAAATATTAGTTAGACAATAAACTATAATCTAATCTCAATGTGGACTTGAAAATAGTTAACTGAAATGGCAAATCATTTAGCTAAGTGAATTTAGAGTTAAGGGGTTGGTTGGTGGGACATGCGGGTTGAATTTAGTTTTAATTGAGTGATTCGAGTTGTAATAGAGTTGGAAGTGTGGTGGTGCATGAGTTGTGCAAGTTGTAAATCAATTTAACTCAGTTAAGTGAGTTAAAGTCATTTGTGCTAGTTGTAACTACAGATACACTAGTGAGAGATCAAGTGAATTAAATATTAATTAATTCACATGTAGTGATCTCACATGAAACTGGTGTTTTTACTATTATTAACTGCATGCATGTCAGTTCCAGTGGAGACCCAGTTGAGATCTAGGTGAAAGGAAAGTGTAACTATCAATTGTGATATTAGTAGGCTACCCAGGTGTAGTTATAACACCACAGGATGCCCATGATACTTAGCGTAGTTGAGGAAAGCTGAAATTATTTGTGATTAATGATTGCATTCATCAGGAGCTATGTGAGAAAGGCAGGCTATCTGGAGGCAGTGAATTGGCTAAGGGATTTGCCAATTTTTGTATGACAGTGTGAGACAATTAGCTGATGTACTGAGGGCTCTTGTGAGAAGAGTTTTGTATGTAATTGTTTCATGATTCCTTGTGGAATATACAATATATTATAAGTGATTTTGAGCAGTAATATTTCCCCGAGAATATCTGGTGTTGTGGTTTTGATCTATTCTTCTTTGCTTCATGTGATTGGAAATTGTGTTGTTTTTAATTCCCTAAAATATTTGTAGAAGCAATTTTGTATTTAACTTTAACACATTGTTAGATCAGGTGAATCCAATATATACATGCATGTTGTTATAATTTCTACATGGTATCAGAGTTTTTATAAATTTTCTACATGGTATGAGAGCAGGAATTTTTGGGCACGCAAGTTTGCAGAGAATATCTGAAAATTTTGATGAAAATTTATCAAAAAAAATAGCATATTTGGATTCCTTGCGAAAAAATACCCAATTTGAAAAAACAAATCAATCAAATCAGAACTCGAATGAGGGAGATATCGTCGATTTAAAATCATCTCTTTTGTTAGAAAATTTTGAGACAACGGGACAATTACAATGTGCGTGAACCAAGAACCTACATGCACTGAGGTACAAGATGCATGTAATGCTTTGAGGATAAAAGCAAAGGTTAGTGACTTGGTGGTTGAGAGGGAGCCTCTCAACATGCAGCCTAAGAAGCAGTCTCGAAAGGTTGTGGAGCAACCACAACTGGAGATGCAGAAGAATCTCTATAGATTTGATGTAGATGTGATTTCTATAGAGCTTCATACCATTGGGAAGTGTGATAAAGCAATGCAATTGACCCTTGAGAGGGAGCTGTATTTGCATGCAGGTAAGAGTGAACCTCAAGATTTGGAGTAGCCACATGCAGAGGATCATGGAGTGGGAGCAACCACTCATGAAAAGAAATTTTGAGCCAATTGGGCAGAGGGAGTGAAAATTATATGCATAGAAAATACCAATATCTAACATTGGTTCTACATGATTATGTTTAACACTATGAATCTCATTCGAAAACAAATAAAATGCAAGTCTTGAAAATAAATACTAAATCTCAAAACCAGAAGGTAAATGACAGGAAAATAATTATGCTAATCACACGACTTGAATTAATAATGAATTAAACCACACATTGCTGAATTGGAAATTTAAACTATTGTGCTCAACATAATTCACATTTTAATCTAGAGAAGTGAATTAAATGAAATCTTGAAATTGCACGAAATAATAAATATGGAAAATGCAGCAAACAACAAATTACTTAAAAGGAAATCTACTTTAACGAATGCAAATTGAAATTCAAATAAACAATAATGCAACTAAACTACTTTACATGTTCAAGGCGACACCTCGTCCAAGGTAGTGGGCCCTGTTATCACAAAATTGTACTTGATTTGCTGCTGATCAGACAACTCTCTGTAATTGTTTCAAACCATATTTTGATTAAAGCTTAGCCTCTTTAGTCCGAGAGGGCTCTCTCAAAGGAGTTTATGATATTAGATAATGATAGTACTAGATGGCTAACTCTATTTGAAAATAAATTTATTTTTGTGTATGTAGGTTGAAAAGAATGCAGGCTTGCTACCATTGGGCTTATGGAGTCAAAAAATCAGTAGATTTAGTGGAAAGGTTTCTTGACATGGAAGCCGAGGAAGATAAGAGTCTTTAACAAAGGCAAATCACACATAGAACATAGGGCAACATAGTCATTTCATAAATAAAGGAAGTCAGAGCATAAACATATGAATTATGAGCAATAAAGATGAAATCTACTGCAAGTGGTAAACATAAAGATATATATCAGAAAGACATTAAAAACTCCATGAGAATCTTAGGTCTGTCAAGAAGAAGTCCTCTGTATTGCTGATATAAGTAAAATTACATAAAGCAGTAGTATGGTGCAAAAAATCTCCAACCCTTTACTACTTCGATGATTTCCCTTTAAATAGACCTTCTTACAGCAAGGATGATCTGCCTAATGGCTAGATTCATTGAATTCTTCTTATGACACCTCATATAACAAAAAAACATGTCTTTTAATAAGAAAATGACAGCTACACCCTAAAGATGACATTTCCTAATAGGAATCAAACTCCTATTTATTACATATTCTACCTTATATTTGTCAAACAACTACATGTCAGTTACAAATAAGCCTCACATGCTCAAATAGGCTATGACATAGTTCATCACTACTTTACATATTAAAAATCCTCTTAAACATGTGGAACAAAACCCTATTTTTTAGGAATGCATGATCTTTATCCTCAAATCTGCTTTGTCTGATGACCTCCCTTGATATCACTTCCATCAAGTCATAATTATTTTATGATAATCTCCCTTGATACGTTGGACGAGTCAAGTTGTCCAAAATTACCATCAAGATGCTCCAAAACCTTCAAAAATAGATCTCTTCGAAAATAGGATAGTTTCGTAGCGAACTTTGGTAGTGTTGAAAAATGACTTCTACAGCCAATAACTTTGCTCCTTTGTTGTTCCATGGTGTCACCCTAGTCATGACACATCATCACTATCATTCTACCTCCTTGAAAACTGCAGAAAATGAATTTAGAAGCAAAAAAGTTGCTACAGAAATTTTCGTAGCGTTTTCCTGGCTTTGAGCCTAGGAAATGCTACGAAACTGTGTAAAAGTGCAGAAATTTCACATTTCAAGACTTTCTTCAAGAAATAATATTCTGCTAAAAAATTTGACATCCTCTGGATGTTATGGACCTCATCAAACTAATGATGAATACAAACACCATCACCTTATATATTTAAAACATCTTTGCGGATTTTTCTTGTTTTTTCTGAAAAATGGGTCTTAGAATAGAGCTTATATCTCCAAATCCATGATGTATTTAGAAAAATTGGAGGAAGTTTTTGTTAATAATAATTTTCTAAATAAAAACCTCTCTTTGGTGTTTGAAAACCATCTTCAACTGTCCAGAACCTGCATTTTAAAAACATATATAAAACAAAAAAAACTTTGTTTTCTGAAAACAGGGCCCAAAGACATCCCTATATCTCCCAACTAATAGCATGTGTGAGAAAAGTGAAAGAGGTTATTTTTCCTTGTTCTGTTCTTGATAATAACCTCTCTCATTATTTCCAAATTAGTCTCTTTTCATCCATAATCCTCTCTTTAAAATTACTGCTCAAACAATCCAAAAACACAGCAATTTCCTTGTTAGCTCCAGTAGAAATTTTGACAACTTGAACTGATACATGCTTCAGCAAAGCTAGGGTCCTCCATGAATAGCTTAAGGTTCATGAGCTTCTATATTATCCATAGAGCCTCCTTTTTTTTCTTTCTTGTACATGACCATCTCCCTTTATAACCAAGCTACCCTCTTAAAAAGGTGACACTTGTAAAGCCAAACTGGACAACAAGCTGCTTAGTACGATGAGGCAGCTCTCAAACGGTGACATTGAGATGTTTCACATGAAAGAATGAATGTTGAGTGACAAATAATAGCGTAGGATAAGGTTTTGTGTTTTAAATGACAGCTCATGCTTTAATCATGGCACATACATGCTAAAAAGGGTAATGATGACCTCATATATGGTTATGTACCTTTGAATTAACCATAAAAGACTTGAATAACCTCCACCGTATCTTCTTCTAATCATTGACTGCCACGTTGCACCAGATTTGAAATACATACAGAAAAACCTCTTTTCGTAGCGTAGTTAGTTCATTTTCTTGCAGTTTCGCTACGAAACTATTAGGTAGTTTCGTAGCGAAAACTGCCTTTTTCCTGTGTAATTCGCTACGAAAACAAGAAATCTTGGATAAAGTCACATTTTCGAATTAAAAATCTTGGGAAATGGATTATGTCAACAATGATAACTGATGGGACATGATGTGACCTATATGGAGGTGGTTTTGAGATGAAATGAGGACAGTCTTGAAACTTAGGATAGGTTAAATATGAAAAAATAAATTTCCTATGCCAACTTGAAAAAGGTTTAAGAAGAATTTACCCTTTTGAAGAGTGAACTGTATGACCATTTCAAGTAATGAATCACAAATTTATGAGCGATAACAGGCCTGTTGATCAGCAGTTGTCATTGATGTCAACCCAAGCAGCACTAGGGGCTAACCCAATATTGCATGGGAATTTTGACCTAACAAATTAATATATTTTGGATCAATAATTCTTTTGATGGGTTCTACTTGTCGAGATGTTTCTCTTGATATATGGCACACCATGTAATTCTTCGCGATTTGAGAGATATTCATGTTTGAGGTTTGTACCCCCAGTTAGTGGGCTAAAACCCCATGGGGTTGTGGCATGGGTCATTGAAAAGTCATAATTAATATTTTTTAAGCTCGTAAAATCCATCCCACATTCACTTGTTGAAGCCCCTCTCAACCTAAGCATTTATATAAATTGTGATCTTCATTTCCTCCTTAGGCAAGGGATTTCGCTATCTGAAACAGGTCATCGTGGCATTTTCGCTCTAAATTTTTTTCTACGAAGGTTCAGAAGCTGAATTTTTATGAGGCAAAGACGAAATCCTGAGGAAGCTGCTGTGAAAATTTCAGATCAAGGTGCACAATATTTTTAATCTGTGGAAGTCAGGGTTTTTGCAGGCTCCTGAAATTCATCTCAAAGAAGTGAACTTGGTAAAATCGTCATAACTCTCTCTCTGAGTATCGGATTTGAATTCCGTAGAAAGTGACAGACAATGCACAGACTGCAGTTTTCTCTCTATCAATTTCAGAGCCGAAAGAAGAAACGGTGACACGTGGCACGTAGTACAAGTTCGCTCTGCTGAAACAGTCCATAATTAGGGCATTGTGAGAGATTAGGTATAACTCTCTCTTGAAGAATCCAAATTGGGTCAGACCTATGGCATTCGAAAGACGATTCAGAGGAATACTACAAGACCAAAAATTAGATATTGAGGATCTGAAATAACAGAGATACACCAGATTCAATATCAAGCTCCTAGAAGGCAAGAAGAAGCTAGATCATGTGTTGTCAAGGGTTGCAAAGGACCAGAATTTCTACGGCAGAAAAGCAAAGCAAGGTGTAGCAGAGGGTAGCATGAAAAGAGTAGCAACCAAGGTGCATAACAGAATCAAGAATTTCATCATATGAAGTCTTCAAGTGGGCATCACTACATACAATCATTATAAAGGTATATTTGTACTAAGTCATTGTAAATACATTATTATAAAAATTGTACTAGTGTCTATCTGCCAAGGGTTGAAGAGGCAGTGTTGGGAGGTCTAGGATCATAATTAGGTGGTTTTGTCAAAGTTGGGGTTATGGTCTAGTATATCTTCTTCTTCTACATCATTCTATATCATTGTAAAGTGGACCATTTTCCCTAGTACGGGAGTCCATTCTTCTTTTATTCTTCTATAGGGTGGTAGGGTGGTGCTAGGGTGAATTGTAGCTCATTGGGTGTTGGGGCATCCGTTCAGTTGAATACTAAAGAATCTCGAGCATTGGAGCGTCCATCTAGTGGGAGCTAGAGAAGAATGCTTTTCTAGATTCTAGGAAGTTGGAGCTTTATTTTTAGTTGGAGTTGAATATTAAAGAATTATTAGAAAAGCATTAGGTGGTTTTTGTCCTGGAGTGGGTTTCCACCTTAAAAATTGTGTGCATTTGTGTTTCTCTTGTTTGCTGCTATCATTGTACAAACACTGATAGTAATTGAATATTAACTAATGCTCTAATTGAAAGTAATATTGATTCACCTCCCCTCTCTGTATTTCCAACAATTGGAATCAAAGCTTGGTTCCTTCAATAGCAGTTTAACAGCTGGAAGGAGGTCATGGAGCATACCAATAATGGTGTACCTTTGTTTAACGAAAATAATTATGCACTCTAGAATGGAAGAATTGAGGTCTATCTCTTGGCACAAGGTTACAAAGTATGGGACGCTATTCAAAATGGATTTACATCAACCGCGGATGAACAAGGTAAGAAGAATTTTGTAATTGATGCAAAATAAAAGAATATTATTATTAGTGGACTTATTGAATTTGCTTATCATAAGGTGTTGGGTTGTAAAACCACCAAAAATGTATGGGAAAAGCTTAATAATATATATGCAAGTGACTCAAATGTCAAAGAAGAAAAGCTTCAAATATATAGAGAAAAATTTGAGCATCTCAAAATGAAAGAAGATGGCAACATTTCTTCATACTTCCAACACATTGATGAAATAACCAACACTCTGGAAGGATTGGGAGAGCCTGTTGACGAGAAGACTATTATACGAAATATTCTTAGAATGTTACCAGGGAGATTCAACCCAAAGGTATCGGTCTTAGAATATAGTGAAAATCTAGACAAACTCAGCAAAGAGGAATTACATGGAGTTCTCATAGCATATGAAATGAGACTTGATGAAGAAGAGGGTACTTTGCATCTAGAAATTGTGTTCGTTGCGTCTAAGAAAACCAATAAGGATAAATAACCTTCAATTGAAAAGACATGCACCTACAAGTGTGAAGAAAAGGGAGATGATGAAGAATATGCTTACTTCACGAGAAAACTACAAATTGGTAAGGGACAATTCAAAGGTAAAATTCCATTGATATGTTTCAGCTATAATGAGGTTGGGCATTTTGCAGCAAAATTTCCAAACAAAAGTAATGGCAACTCAAAAAGAAAGAAAGGCTTTAAGAAATTCAACAAGCAAGGATCCAAAAGGAACTTTCTCTCTAAAGAAGATAGCTCATCATCCGATGAAGATAATGACAGTAGCGAGGCTCTACAGCTAACAGAGAGTATAAGAGTATTGTTTATGGCCAAGCACAATAAACAAGAAGTATCAAACAATTAAGAAGAAGGATTGAACATAGAAGAATTTTATAAGGAAGCAATCAAGTTTATAAAATATTTCAAGGCAGAGAAGATCCATTCCAATACTCTTGAAGAACAAGTTCAAGGTCTCAAAATTGAAGTTAAAGAACAAAAATGCATTGAAGAGTCACTTCAAAAGAAGTTGGAAGAAAGAAACCAAGAAAGGGAAGAATTAGAAGCCAAAGTAGTCTCACTGCGTGAGGAAGTGAAGAAAGGAAAAACTATCAAAAACCATGCCAACAGCTAAAGGGCATTGGAATAACTCATCAACAGTCAATGATCTTACAACGAAAGAACTGGCATCGGTTACAAAAAAGAAGAAGCAGGACCTTCTACAACAAGATACAATGAACCTATGAGATATGACATGCATGTAGACTTCATTGGAAAATATTCACAAGAATAGCCTTGGAAGAAAATTCCTCAATGAAAATTTCCATCCAGGTACCTACATATTTTTTATGGCTACCGTTATTCATGTGGAAAATTTGGTCATAAAGCTATAGAATGTCGCACGTACCCTTGGAACGAATACAATTCCAGGAGATCTATCAAATATGAACCTCCCATGGCTCAGTGAAACATAAATAGATTTGAACATTTAAGAAATAATATTGAATGTTACAAATGTCGAAACTTTGGACACATAGCCAAAGACTGCAAACTTGAAAATCTCCGTACAATCTTCGGCCACATAACGAACGAACATGGAAGAAGAAGAAGAATGATAATTGTGCTCTTGCTTTAAAGGCTCAAAAGAACAAAGATGTGTGGTATGTTTGGACAGGTTGCTCAACGCATGACCTTAGGGAGATAGAAATAAATTTGTATCTCTCCGAAAGAGAAGAAGGATGGAACCGTGCCCTTGGAAATTATGGATCTTCAAATGTTATGCAGATCGTGCATCGTCACTCAAGCAAATATGCTCTAGCCAAGAATGTTCTATTGGTTGAAAACATGAATCACAATCTACTCAGTGTTGGACAAATGTATGATCAAGGACACACAATACTATTCAACTCCACAAAATGTGAAATCAGGAAAGGCGTATATGGTGAAATTGTGGCTACAACAAGTCAAGCTCCAAACGACATATATGTTCTGGATGAAGCAACTAAAGAATGTCTAATAGCTAAAGAGGATGATACAATTGTTGAAAATGCAACAAGATGATGGAGCTTAGTGAAATGAAGTCGCCTTCACTAAGTGGGCCCGCAGGCTATTTTTGGCGCAAAGTCTATTTTTAGACATATGGATCATGTTCTATGAGTTGCAGGATGCTATTTATGGATGGTTGGTCAAGTCGGTAAAAATAGATGGACCTCTATTTTTAGACATATTGGGCGTGTTCCTTATTTCTTTTAGACTCGCCGGTTAAAAATACCAAATATTATTAACCCTTAATAATATTTAGACTATAAACATTATCTTACTCACTTGGAGCAATTCGCCTTATCTATGATGATTGGATGTGGTACATGCACCCATGCATCCGATAGAAGGAATTATGATTTTCCTAAGGGTTAGTTGAGCTAATGCATGGTTGACTTCAGTTAGGACTCGCGGCGTAGTTTGGTGGAGTCGATGAGACACGGCAGAGTTGTGTTCGTTTAACTTAGTTGAACCAGTTGTATTTAGTCTAACCGAAAAATACACTAGTGATGAGTGGTGTGAATTAATTATTAATTAATTCACTAATTATTAACTCATAAATCAACTAAAGAACACATCAGTTAACTGCAATGCATGGACAGTTCAGTGGAGACCAGTGTTAGAGGTGGGTAAAAGGGTGAGTTTGCTATGAGTTGTGACCATGATTGTGCATGAGATTTGCACACACATTGATGGAGATTGCCAATGAGGATTGCACAGTTGGAGCTAGTGGGATTCAAACTTGGATCTCATTCATTACTCACTTGGATTGCGTAGTAGAGGCAGACAGACTTGTGGAGAAGATTTGAACCCATGACTTGTTCAAATCTCTGATAGTTTGTGTGTAACTTTTTGGAGATAGTACTGAGTACTTGTGAGGAGTATTGTCCTATGTATTGTTACATGTTCTCTATCATTATACTATACAGATATTTGGGGGTTTTCAGCTATTTCTTTCCCCATTACATACTGTGTTGATATGTGTGCTTGATTATGTTTTAATGAGCGCATGCGACTGCTTTCTATTTCTGCATATTGATGATCAATTGTAGAAGAGGTTATGTATTATGCATGAAGATTAAATAGTGTGTAATCAGGATAATATCGGTGAATAATTTAGCTATTATTCAAATTTATACATGGTATCAGAGCAGAGTTGATCATCGGATCTATTACAGTGATTACAATTATTTTCGGTAGACAGAGTCTATAACAGGCCAAGTAGCCTCTGGATCCATTCTTTCTTTGAAAGGTGATATATCCAGTAAATTCCCTTACATTCGATCTCTGTGCTAGAAATAATTTGTTCTCACAGATCCAGAAGAAGCTGAGTTTTGAGCTTGGAATTCGAATTTGCAGCAGAATTTGGAATTCGAATTTGCAATAGTTTTCTGGTGCCAAAGTTAAAATGTCTTTCAACGGATTGCGATCGGGAATATGCCCTTGAGGCGCTCGACCATGTTGCACAACGATGGAGGCGGTATTAGATGACAACTAACAAGGAGTTCATAGAAGCCGAGATCCCAAAGCCTACTGATGTTGCTCAAGTTGAGGCTTGGCAAAAGAAGATGGAAAAATGTCGAAGGATTCTGTTGGAGGGCGTGAAGGATCACATTATATCCAGCATGCATTGAAAAGCTTCTCCATACTTGATGTGGAAAGCATTGACAGATTTATTCCAAAGCAAGAGCGACCAGAGGAAGTTGGCGCTCAAGGATAAACTCAGACACATAAAGATGGAGAAAGGCGACAGTATGCCCAAGTACCTCACGAAGTTCATCCAATGCAGGGATGAGCTGGGAAGTGTGGGGGTGACTGTTGATGAGGAGGAATTGGTGAGCTTGGCTCTCCTTGGGCTTCCGAAGAGTTGGCATTCCTATTAGGACTCTGTCAATGGTCGGGAGAAGTTGCCGGGATGGGAGCGACTTTGGTCGGATCTCATGTAAGAGGAGATAAGGCGGACTACCAGGGACGGATCTTCATCAAAGGCATCTGATGAAGAAAATTGCGCTTTGGCTGCCAAAGAAAAGAAGGGGAAGAGCAAGAAAGCTTCTCAGTCTGGTGCGAAAGGCAAGAAGCAAGACATGTCCAAGGTGAAGTGTTTTCACCGTCACCAGCACGGACACTATGCCAGAAATTGTCCACGAAGAAGAAAATAAGCAAGCCGCAAGATCTCATACGGAGAGGCCTTAGCCTCGAGTTTGAGCCGGATTTTTGCCGATCGATGCTTGGTCTCAAGTGTGATGGGATCGTATGGTTCTTGGACAAAGGGTGCGTCTTTTCACATATGGAGATCGAGATTTGTTTTCAGATCTGGATGAGAAAGATCTTGGAGTGCACATCGAGATGGGCGATGATGGTAGATACAGTGCGACTGGTATCGGTACCATTTCCTTTAAGAGGGAGTCTGGTAAACCCTTCGTATTGAAGGATGTGATGCATGTTTGAGGATTGAAGAATAATCTGATCTCTGTGACGATGTTAGAAGACAAGGGGTATGATGTTGTCTTCAGCGAGGGAAAGGCTTTCCTGCGCAGTAAGACAACTGGAGAAACCCGAAAGATAGGGGTTCGAGTCAAGAACCTTTATTAGTTGTAAGTAGATGGCTGCACAACAATGGCATGCAAGGCGGAAGGAGTGGTGAGCCGGGATGATGGTGAGCTGTGGCACCGGAGATTGGGCCACCTTCACCATGGAGCCTTGAAGATACTGCAGCAGATTTCTACTGGGCTTCCTAAGGCACCCCCGCGCCGCATCGCTGCAAGGTGTACCTGGGGAAAATTTGTGAAAGCCACATTTCACGAGAAGGATAGTCGCGCCACGACAACGAGAGAGTTCACACGTACGTGTGTGGTCCTTTCTCGCAGCTTCGGCGTTAAAGCACAATTACTATGTGATCTTTGTCGATGATTTTTCTCAAGTGTCGATCTTCTGCGCAGAAGAAGATGCAGACATCAAAGTTCGTGAGTTCAAGGCTACCGGTTGAGAAGGAATCGGTGAAGCATGTGAAGGCTCTTAGAGCGACAGGTGAATTCATCTATGCCGAATTCAAGGACTTTTGGCAAACAGAAGGGTTCGGAGAGAGCTCATTGCACCTCAGCAACCTGGCGAAATGTGCATCGGGGTTGGCCGAGCGAAGAACAACGATCGTGTGCCGTACTCAGAGATGTTGCATGATCAGGGCCTACCCCTTCACTTGTGGGCTGAGGCATGCAATACTGCAGTGTATGTGCAGAACCATTGTCCTCACAAGATATTTGGCATGAGTACACCGAAGGAGGCGTTTTCTGGCAAGAGGCCTGATATTTCTCATCTGAGAATTTTTGGCTTACCTGTCTACATGCATGTGACGAAGGATGCCAGAAAGAAGCTGGATCCGACCGCAGAGGTTGGAATATTTGTGGGGTACATCGATACACCTCACAACTATCGGGTGTATTTGCCAGACAGTCGCAAGACTGTTGTGCGACGGGATATCAAATTTCAGGAGGAGAAAGCCATGCCGTGTTCGCTTGAGAGGGAGCCACACTTGCATGCAGATTAGGAGCTATTAGTTCCTAAGGAGGAGCTTCCGGATGTGGATCAGCCACAAGAGGAAGTTCATGAGGTGGAAGAGACCACCTGCGTGCCGCCAACCATCGCAGGGCGAAGCGCACTACGAAGCTAAGCGACTGAAGCTCAAGATGTAGAGAACATTGTGAGACCACCTACAAGATAAATGCGACAGAGATAAGCCACTGTGATCAAGACATCGATACATGGCTCTTGTGAGCAAATGTGTCGTGACAGAGCCATCCTCTTTCGAGGAAGTTGTGGAGGACCCCAAATGGGTAGATGCCATGGTGGAAGATTATGATTCAATTGTCAGAAACAGTGCATGGGAGATTGTCCCAAGGCCGGAGGGGAAATCAATGGTGGGTTCACGATGGAACTACAAAGTGAAGCAGGCGGCTGATGGGAGTGTGGAGAAGCACAAGGCAAGATTTGTTGCCCGTGGCTTCTCACAGATCGAGGGGATCGATTATGAGGAAACCTTTGCACCTATCGCAAGGTATTCTTCCATACAGACAATCCTAGCTCTCTCAGCGCAGATGGGGTGGCACATCCATCGGATGGATGTGAAGACTGCGTTCCTCAACAGAGTCATTGAGGAGGAGGTGTACATAGAGCAGCCCGAAGGTTTCGAGATCTTCAGCAGTGATTCGCATGTGTGCGTACCCGCATAGCGTATGGGTTGAAACAAGCACCCGTGCTTGCACACACGATGTACGTTATTTCAATGTGACTTCCGGATTCTCCAAGAGTGAGGCGGATCCCTAACTCCGTACTCGTGACGGTGGAGGGGAAGTTGCTGATCATTGTACTGTATGTAGATGATCTGATTTTGACGGGAGATGAGCTGTTGATACTTTCATGCAAGGAGGATCTTGCAAGAGAGTTTGAGATGAAGGAATTGGGCCTCCTTCATTATTTCCTGGGATTGGAAATCTGGCAGCGCAGTGGAGGACTGTTTGTTTCTCAGGGTAAGTATGCCCGAGAAATATTGGAGAAGTTCAACATGCATGGCTGCAAGCCTGTTGATACTCCTCTTCCTGTAGGTTGGAGGAAGGAGGATGCTACTTCAGCGGAGGTAGTGGATGCCACTGTCTATCGACAGTTGGTGGGGTCGCTTATGTATCTGGTCAATACACGACTCGATATATGCTATGAAGTTAACCAGCTTTCTCAAGCTATGGTTAAGCCTACCAAGCTCTTCTGGAAGGCAGGCAAGCATGTATTGCGTTATCTCAGTGGCACATCGGGATATGGCTTGTGGTACAGACAAGAGGATGAGGTGAAGCTTTGTGGCTTCACGGATGCAGATTGGGCAGGGAGCCCAACGGACCGGAAGAGCACATCTGGAGGGATTTTCAGCATTGGATCGACAGCAGTTTCCTGGTACAGCAGGAAGCAGAGATCCGTGGCACTCGCCCACAGGTCATATATGGCAGCAAGCTTGGCTGCATGCGAGGCTATATGGATGAGGAAGATCCTGGTCGGGTTGTTCGGGTCACACTTGGAGCCTACTGTGATTTATTGTGATAACCAGAGTTGCATTAAACTCTCGGCTAATCCAGTATTTCATGATAGATCCAAACACATCGACATCAGGTACCATCATATCAGAGATTGTGTGCAGCGGAGAATCATGTTACTTTCATATGTTCCCACGGAGGACCAGGATGCTGACATCTTGACGAAGGCGCTCACCAGGAGCAAATTCGAATTCCACAAAGGAAGGATAGGGGTTGCAGATAATCCATATATTTTTGAGAGGGAGTGTTGAAAATGTAACAAGATGATGGAGCTTAGTGTAATGAAGTCGCCTTCACTAAGTGGGCCCGCAGGCTATTTTTGGCGCAAAGTCTATTTTTAGACTATGTCTATTTTTAGACATATGGATCATGGTCTATGAGTTGCAGGATGCTATTTATGGATGATTGGTCGAGTTGGTGAAAATATATGGACCTCTATTTTTAGACATTAGGCGGTTTCTATTTTTAGACTGTCGAGCTAAAAATAGAACAGTCAAATATTATTAACCCTTAATAATATTTAGACTATAAACATTATCTTATCCTCTTGGAGCACTTCATTTTGATGCTTGGATGTGGCACATGCAGCTGACAGAAGGAAATACGCTTTTCCTAAGGGTTAGTTGAGCTAATGCATGGTTGACTTCAGTTAGAACTCCAGTGGCAGAGTTTGGTGGAGTTGATGAGACAGTTGGTGGAGTTGTGTTCTGTTTAACTTAGTTGAACTAGTTGTATTTAGTCTAACTGAAAAATACACTAGTGATGAGTGGTGTGAATTAATTATTAATTAATTCACTAATTATTAACTCATAAATCAACTAATGAACATATCAGTTTACTGCAATGCATGGACAGTTCAATGGAGACCAGTGTTAGAGGTGGGTGAAAGGGTGTGATTGACTATCAGTTGTGACCATTGATTGTGCATGAGATTTGCACACACTTTGATGGAGATTTCCAATGAGGACTGCGTAGTTGGAGCTAGTGGGATTCGAACTTGGATCTCACTCATTACTCACTTGGATTGCGCAGTAGAGGCAGGCAGACTTGTGGAGGAGATTTGAACCCCTGACTTGTTCAAATCTCATATAGTTTGTGTGTAACTTTTTGGAGATAGTACTGAGTACTTGTGAGGAGTATTGTGCTATGTATTGTTACATGTTCTCTATCATTATAATATACAGATAGTTGGGGGTTTTCAGCTATTTCTTTCCCCATTACATACTGTGTTGATATGTGTGCTTGATTATGTTTGAATGAGCGCATGCGATTGCTTTCTATTTATGCATATTGATGATCAATTGTAGAAGAGGTTATGTATTATGCATTAAGCTTAAATAGTGTGTAATCAGGATAATCTCGGTGAATAATTCAGCAAATTATTCAAATTTCTACAACAATAATTGGTAGCAATGATGATCGACTAAGTAAGAATTTTGCTACAAAGGTGAAAAGTGATTTCGAGATGTCTTTACTTGGTGAGCTGACATACTTCTTAGGGCTTCAAATATCTCACAAGAGAAAGGAATATTTATATGTCAAGACAAGTACATCAAGGAAATACTCAAGAAATTTAAAATGAAAGATTGCAAACCCATGTTTACTCCAATTGTAACAAGTTTCAAATTGAGCATAGAAGACTCATCTAAGGATGTGAATCAAACGTTGTACAGATCTATGATTGGTAGTATTCTATATGTAACAACCTCCCGACCAGATGCTATGCAAGCACTTGGACAAGTAGCAAGATTCAAAGCAGGACCAAAAGAATCACATATTAAATATTCACCAGCATTGGAATATCTTCGCCAAAAGCTTGGGATTCTCCCAAGTTCTCATTAGATTTTCCTTTTTCAAAATATAAAGGGGGAGTGGAAATAGATTACAGGTCTATAGGACGGTTGTGTTTCAGGGAGAGTGGAAGTGTGTACAGGTCCGCAGGATGGTTGTGTTTCAAGGGGAGTTACCCTTTTCCATTGATGTAAAATGGGGAGATAATGTTGTAGGAAGATGTGTCATGATTGCAGGGGGAGTATTTGTGTTGCCATCAATGCCAAAGGGGGAGATTGTTGATCAATGGTTGTCATTGATGTCAACACAAGCAGCACCAGGGGCTAACCCAATATTTCATGGGAATTTTGACCTACCAAATTAATATATTCTAGGTCAATAATGCTTTGATGTTTTCTACTTGTTGAGATGTTTCCGTTGATATATGGAACACCATATAATTCTTTACGGTGTGATAGAAATTCATGTTTAATGTTTGAAGTTTGTACCCCCGGTTAGTGGGCTAAAGCCCCATGGGGTTGGTGCATGGGTCATTGAAAAGTCATAATTAATATTTTTTAAGCTCCTAAAATCCCTCCCACGTTCACTTGTTGAAGCCACTCTCAACCTAAGCATTTATATAAATTGTGATCTTCATTTCCTCCTTAGGCAAGGGATTTCGCTATCTGAAACAGGTCATCGTGGCATTTTCGCTCCAACATTTTTTATACGAAGGTTCAGAAGCTGAAATTTTTATGAGGCTAAGACGAAATCCGGAGGAACCTGCTGTGAAAATTTAGATCAAGGTGCGCAATATTTTTGGAGATATGATCTGTGGAAGTTAGGGTTTTTGCAGGCTCCTAAAATTTATCTCAAAGAAGTGACCTTGGTAAAATAGTCATAAATCTCTCTCTGAGTATCAGATTGGAATTCCGTAAAAAGATAGATATTTCAAAAACTATAGTTTTCTCTCTATCAATTTCAGATCCGAAAGAATAAATAGTGACATGTGGCACGCCGTAAAAGTTCTCTCTGCTGAAACAATCCATAATTAGGGCATTGTGAGAGATTGGGTATAGCTCTCTCTTGAAAAATCCAAATTGAGTCAGACCTATGGCATTGGAAAGACAACTTGGAGGAATACTATAGGAACGAAAATTAGATATTGAGGATTTGAAATAACAGAGATACACCAGATTCAATATCGAGCTCCTAGAAGGCAAGAAAAATCTAGATCATGTGTTGTCAAAAGTTGCAAAGGACTAGACTTTCTACGACAGAAAAGTAAAGCAAGGTGTAGCAGAGGGTAGCATGACAAGAGCAGCAACCAAGGTGCATAACATCATCAAGAAGCTCATCATATGAAGTCTTCAAGTGGGCATCACTGCATACATTCATTGTAAAGATATCTTTGTACTAAGTCATTGTAAACACATTATTGTAAAAATTGTACTAGTGTCTATCTGCTAAGGGTTGAAGAGGCAGTTTTGGGAGGTCTAGGATCATAATTAGGTGGTTGTGTCAAAGTTGGGGTTATGGTCTAGTATATCTTCTTCTTCTACATCATTCTATATCATTGTAAAGTGGACCATTTTCCTTGGTACAGGAGTCCATCCTTCTTTTATTCTTCTATAGGTTGGTAGAGTGGTGCTAGGGTGAGTTGTAGCTCATTGGGTGTTGGGGCATCTGTTCAGTTGACTACTGAATAATCTCGGGCATTGGAGCATCCATCCAGTGGGAGCTGGAGAAGAATACTTTTCTAGATTCTAGGAAGTTGGAGCTTTATTTTCAATTGGAGTTGAATATTAAAGAATTAGTAGAAAATCATTAGGTGGTTTTTTCCCCGGAGTGGGTTTCCACCTTAAAAACCGTGTGCATTTGTGTTCCTCTTGTTTTCTGATATCATTGTACAAACAATGATAATAATTGAAGATTAAATAATGCTCTAATTGAAAGGAATATTGATTCACCCCCCCCCCCCCCCTCTAAGTATTTCCAACAAGGCCCAACTGCCCAAGACTTAGTTCTCCCTGAGAAATAACTCAGATCAGATTACAAGTAGCAGATGTAAAACTCAATAGATAACTTACTTCATTAAAATATATGAGAAATAATTACAACATAATAAAGCTCTTGGATTTTTCTCAAGTTCAACAATTATTCATCTTGTATTCATCAATTGTTCATTTGTTCATCCAACGATTGTTTATCTGTTCATTCCCATTCCTCCCCGTCTTTGATCTATGTTTTCGTTTAAATACACAGAAAGCAAAGGGAAGTTACAACAAAGTTGATTTGAAAAATGATTTCCATTACAATTTTTGATTGATTACATAATATCTATAAACAATATCATATCTGAAATATCTTCCCATCATCATTTAGGAGGAACTAGTCGAATCTAGTATTGAAATTGGAAGAATTTGGAAAACGGCCACAACAGTATCTAGGAAAATCATCTTCTAAGAACCTTGTGTTTCTATTAATACTTACCACATTTTGGAAAACCTCTCATAAAAAAACTAATTTGGTCCATTCTACACAAAACCCATGTCTCGGATTTTTATGATTTATCTTCATTTGCCCGAAAAGTCCAACGCAAAACAATCACTTCTTATTCTAGCGAATTTCTAAGTTGGAATACTTGATTATGAGCTGGAAATCAAATTTTCAATCTGGAAAGGATCTTGGAGGCTAAAATCATAAGTGATGTTATAAAAAATTCATTAATAAACCATCATTGGAAAAATAATGCATAATAATCTTAAATTTATTAAAAACAAAGGAGAAAAAGTAGTATTTATCCATAAGAACATTAATAATTATAAAATGGAATTATGTGATTAATTTTGATAAATTATGATGAATAACGTGATAAAGAATGATATAAATGGATGAAATGGACGTTAGAGAGTGGTCATAATAAGGACATATTTGCGGCCCAACATACCCCCAAACTGGATATGTTGCATGTCCTCATGCAACCCAAAGCCTTTGTATTAACCAATTTGTAATACAATAAAAAATGTTCACCCGAAGTCATTATATTGATGGAACAAATGACTTCTTCCTCAAATAATAAATATTCAATCTTAGCGATGTTGGTGAAGGCACAACAATTTTCACAATGAATTTCAATCTTATGTTAATGCTTCTCTAATACAAAAATCAGATCGTTTGATGCATGGATCATGAGATATAAGAAAAATGGTTGTAGGTGATAGTGCATGATTTCTAAAATTTTACAAACTAATTTAGCTTGAAATTTTTTGGGTTTGTGTAGTTTAAAGATACTTCTTTGTTGTTCAAAAATCACAAGAATTCAGTTCATAGTTTTAAAGATATGCACAAATCAATTTCCGCATTGTATAAAAATGAAAATGTATGCCTTAAATGAGAGAAAGTAAAGAACATCCATCATGTGTAGCAATTCCTCCCCCAAATTGTAGAATTAGCATGTTCTCATGCAATACTAGAAAACAAGTCGAGGTAGTTGTTGCTACAATTTTTACGCTTGGTGTACAACAACATGGAATAAGGGAGGTTTTGAGAATGAAAAAGGAGATCGATGGATGATGGCATGGTCAAAATAAAGAAATGAAAGAAAGTAACACTCCCCCAAACTGAAATCTTTTTTGTCTCTGAAAAATGAGAAGTGGTAAAGAAGTGGAACGAATGAAGATAAATAATTCTCAATGGATTTTCATGAAATTCTCCTAAATTATTAATAAATCAGAAACTTATGTTATTTTACCTCAATTTTTACCTCCGTAAAAATGTGGAATGGCATGTATGGACTAGCATTTTTTGAAGCTGATGTAAGCTGAGATGATACTGAAAGTGACGTAAAAAGGTGGAAGCCATGCAAGCTAAAAGTAAGTACAAAGTGTGGCAGGGTTCTTCTTCCCCCAAGTGTCCACGACCTGAAAGCACAAGAAAAGACGTTATGGATTCATAAATGCAGCAGAATAATAACCAAAATGACATATCTTCTGGAAAAAATCAATCAAATTAGCGCAAATGATAAGGATGGTGGGGAAATTATTAAGAAGGAAAAATGGAGAAATAATTGTTATGAAAAGGATTTTTTCTTTGATGGAAAATTGTGACAGAACATGATATGTAAAGAATGGTAACAACTGCTAGGATTAAATAATCATACATAATTAAGTTAATTCATCTGTATTTTTACCATTCACACTGGTGTTTGTAAAGATAACACTATTAAAATGGTAAGCTCTCATTTGAGAATGGGTTGGTAAGAATAACTGAAAAATGATTGGTTGTTTAACATGAAACTCCAATGCCACAAGCAGAGCCACTGCTGCTAGCAGGCATCCATAGCCTCAACAAGGTTTCTTTCTAACCCAAAAATGAGCCATAATCCTCTATTTAGTATTTAGATCATTTATTTGCTCTTATAGAAAGACCACCATGCCGGCATGGTAACTAGATAGCCACAGTGCCATTCACTAGGATTTAACAAAGTAATCAGGTCGGCTCGTGATGAAACCTCCTGTCCTTCAGGCAATTTTATTTTGGCTAGAAGGTCATTGCCATGGTGTGGTAGCCATTGTGGGAATGTTACCTGTTATCTCCCTATGATCATGGTAGACTGGCTCATGATGATGTCTCCTATCATTTCTAAAAGAATTGCATATTATTTTCATATATATATATATATATATATAGAGAGAGAGAGAGAGAGAGAGAGAGAGAGAGAGAGAGAGAGGCTCATTAACTCCTAAAAAGTTAGGGATGGTGTGAGGAGTGAAAAGAAATGCCAATAAAGGTTATACACTTATTTCTAAGTCACCCTACCCTAGAATATTAGCCATTGATAGTGTAAGAAGATAGCCCAACATGGTATTAAGATAATGAATTCTTTATAATATGTCTGAAGAAAAGATATCCAACAAGCCATTACATAGTTAGGCCATATCAATGTCTGAAAATAAAGATATCCATCAAAGGTAAAAAGATCATAATTGTTATTAGTGTCGCTGCTTTTCCCCTTTTTAGATGCACATTTCTCATTCACAAGATGATTTTCATGAGAAAATGCATAAAAAAATGGTTATATGTCCATAAAATTGGCAAAAATTCATTTAGACGGCTATTTATTACAAAAAGCATGGTTGTTCAGTATATTGAACAATAGTTGTTCAATTGATTGAACAACAAAAAAAAACCAAAAAAATTGCGTTATTCAATTGATTGAACAACAAAAAACACAAAAAAAAAAATTGTTGTTCAATTAATTGAACAAAAAAACACAACAAAAAATTGCGTTGTTCAATTGATTGAAAAGAAAAAAACACACCAAAAAAATTGTTGTTCAATTGATTGAACAACAAAAAACACATCAAAAATTTGCATTTTTCAATTGATTGAACAGCAAAAAACACACCCAAAAATTTTTGTTTGATTGATTGAACAACAAAAAAACACACAAAAAAAATTGTGTTGTTCAATTGATTGAACAACAAAAAACACACCAAAAAAGTTGTTCAATTGATTGAATAGCAAAAACACACCAAAAAAAATTGCGCTATTCAATTCGGATTGAACAGCAGTTGTTCAATTCGGATTGAACAACAGTTGTTCAATTCGGATTGAACAACAATTGTTCAAATGATTGAACAGCAAAAACACACCAAAAAGATTTGTGTTGTTCACTTCAAATTGAACAACAAAAAACACACCAAAAAAAATTGCGTTGTTCAATTCGGATTGAAAAACAAAAATCACACCAAAAAATACTGCATTGTTCAATTCGGATTAAACAACAGTTGTTCAATTGATTGAACAGCAAAAACACACCAATTTTTTTTTTCACTGTTCAATTCATATTAATCAGCAAAAAATACACCAAAAAAATTGTGCTGTTCAATTCGGATTGAACAACAAAAATACACCAAAAAAAAAAATTGTGTTGTTCAATTCGGATTGAACAACAGATGTTCAATTGATTGAACATCAAAAACACACCACAAAAAAATTGCGTTGTTCAATTCAGATTGAACAACAAAAAATACACCAAAAAAATTGTGCTTTTCAATTCGGATTGAACAGCAAAAACAAAAAAAAAATTGTGTTGTTCAAATCGAATTGAACAACAGCTATTCAATTGATTGAACAACAAAAAAACAAAAAAAAATTGCGTTGTTCAATTGATTGAACAATAGTTATTAAGCACATGCAAGTGAAACACGACTGTCCATTTGATTGAACAACAACTATGCAATCAAAGACGTGACAACAAATGTGCAGTCGGAAATGGAACATCAGTGCTTCATTTGATAAAACAACAAATATTCGTTGGATGGAATTTTTTTTTTTTATTTATAGCAACTATGCATTCGCCAACGTAATGGCAACCACAACTTTGAAGGAAGCAACACCTGAAACACAAAAACATAAGAGAAATCACAAAAGAAACAACACTTTATTAAAAAAAATTAAAAAAATTAATAAATTAAGTTACAACAGCTGTGATTTCACTTCCAGCAATGCTGTTTCCTAAGGGAACATCAATCTGTTTACAGGAACAACAATCTGTTAATGGTGAATGAATGGAAAAAAATGATCTTTTGAAAAAATTCTTTGGTGGAAATGACTTGAATGTTCAATTCTTCATTTTTCCTGTTATGAATCCATTAGGTAATGAAAAAGTCTTCATGTTGGTGAGCAATAGTGGGGATAATTTTGCAACAAGCTCTTATGACACCTAGAAAGACTCAAAATCATATGAAATTATATTTATTAATAGATGATTATATGAGAATATCTTATGTCATTATCATTGCCTTCAAGAATCACTCAGTCATGAATTGACCTCCTTTATTCTCCCGGGACCTGCAAAAAAATGAGCGTCTACTTGCAATAAAACATGAAATCATGGAAGAAGAGAGCTGATTGGGCTCTCCTAATCCAAGACATATAAAAAAAAAATAACAAGTTTTTACTCGGTAAAACAAATCCATAGGAAAAATAAACAAAGTAAAATTAATTTGTTACCCGCGGGAAAGTGGTGGCCAACCATACTAACCAGTAGTATTTTAATCATAAATTCTTTGTTTTTCATCCGATATGAGTGATTCCAAGGGAAAATGAAAGTGAGTTCATAGGGATATCTCCAAAATAAACAGGTTATAAAAATTCCATGATATGATATGTCAAACTTACTTAGAACAACCTGCATAACAAAGTCATTTTCAATTTCCCAACTTAGACCAACAGTTGATATTTTAGGGATAAATTTTTCATTTTATGATAGATTAAAATTATTAAAATTGGAGACTAAATAATATTCATTTATATATCTCCAATAGGAAAAAATTTTGTAGGCAAGAAGAATTGATTGGTCAAATATGCAAGTGAACAGCCGGAAAAACAAAGTTTCGAGAATGCTGATTTACGATAGGAAGTCATTATTTTGGTCATAACTTTCTCATACAATATCTAAATAGAGGGATTCAAAATTAATTGTAAACTATATTGATGGGGAAATATACCATAGAAGCAAGTTTTCAATATCTAGTTATTTGGACCTCCAAAAACTGATTGTCCCATCAGTGTCCCTCATATGCCTACTAGACATCCTGTCAATATTTTGGTTATAAATTTTTCGTTTCAAATCTAAATTGAGTGATTAAAATTGGGTTGGAATATAGACATAATTGGCTACTTATGATAGAAACCGTTTTCAAAAATATTCCTTTTTGGTCCTCCAAAACATGATTGTCCTGACTGTGTTTTCAGAAATTTTATCAAGCCCGCAAGCCAAAAAAATATTGTTCAAGCAATTTTTCCAAATTGGTAACAACAATGAATATGAGTGTCTGTATAAAAATTATATTCTATATAATACATCTACATACATAAATAAATTCAAACATTTATCACTGATGTTGATTTCCACAGCGTGTTGCAACAAAAACAACTTTTCTTTCTTTTTTAGAAAAAGAAATTTATTTATTTATGTTATTATTTACTCTATGTTCTACACTAACCTACTCCACTTTGAAAAAAAAAATATACCTACGTGTAAGAGTACTTACAATGAAACCATATTTTAAATAAGGTTTCAAGTATGTACATACCCAAATTTGAAAAATACATGTTAATAAATAATAGGGTATGAGAGACCAACTTCCCTTGAAAGGATGGTGCAAAAAATTGCTGAATTATGGAGTGATGTTGTAAACAAACGATGGAGTGAAACCGATATTCAATATAGCCTTGACTCTCTTGATTTCCCATGGTTTTCATATCATGAAGTTCTTTCATAAATTCTGCTATTTTTGGATTTGAACCCTGCCCAATCTCAATATAAGTTTTCTGCAATGGTGCATGTGAGATAGAATTGGTGGAAGGGTGGGTAAATTTTGTAGTTCAACACAGTAAGCATGTTGTATTGGTTTATTACTACGAGGGTGTGGAATGGATTGAATAGGAAATTGTGTAGGGCATGGAGGATTTTGATGATGAAGTTGATTGGGTTGAGTGGATTATTTTGATAGACAAGCAAGATGTTGTTGAAGAGCTGGTAAAGAATATGGATGATGTGCTTGTGCTACAAGATGAGGGAGAGTAGTAATGTAATCATAAGATGAACCATGCCAAACTTGTGGACAATACTGGTGATGGTTATATTGAGATTTACATGGCTACCCTAACAAAGGAGTATTCCATAATGGATTATGCAAGTAAGAAAATGGAGAGGAAGTTTTTTGAAACATACATGTAGGCCATGGTTTCCATGGTTGTGAAATTGTAGCTTCTTGATCTCTTTGATATGCTTCTTTGATCCTAGGTAGGAAAGAGCAGTTACCCATGGAGTGTTTCTTTTGGCATCGAGGGAAAAACACTTCTTCAAAATTTTCTTGATTTTTCTTAACTTGCAAAACATTCAATTGTGAATTTAGAAAGCTGATAAAGTAAATTTTCAAATTTTCAAATAAATCATGGATTTCAGCTCCCATATCTCTTGTTCTTGTAGCAGATTTGGAAAGGAAATAACAAAATTATCTAGAATTCTTACCAACCTTGGAGATTCCTCTTAAATACCTAATGCATAAATCACAAACATCATCATATGATAGCTGAAAAAAATCACCTTTTCCTATATAATTTAAGAGTTCTAAAAGTTCATCTTTGATTCCTTTAAGAAGGAGTCTTTTTAAGATCTATTTTTCCAAATTCTTATGCTTTGATTTTTGAATGTTGTATTTAAATTACATAGTCCTCCAAGCTTTCATCTTCCCCCTGTATCATTCTGAAAATGTCTTCAATGGTCTTGCAATAGTTTTGGTACTTCTTCAAGAATACATTCTTCATGTCCTCCCATGTTTGAATGCAGTTCCCAACAAGGCTCATGAACCATTGGAGAGCTGCTCCTTTTAGAGTAAGAGGAAAACCCTTCAACCTTTGATCATTAGTATAACAATCATATCCTATACAAAGTACTTCAAACTCAAATAAAGATGTATCTAGATCTTCATTTGGTAGACCATGAAATTTTGGTAGAGCGGATGAGGGAATGATGTGCATTTGTGTCACTCCTCCCAGCTCTCTGATAGGAAATTAAAAAGTAGCAGTGTGTGCCATATCTTACCATTATAGAAGATGTTCTTCATGTGATACTTTAAGGCTCCTCCTTCAAATTTTCTTGTCAATTGGTTAGTGGAATGGGTGGTGCTTACATCACCACTTAAGAGAAATGATAATATTTTTGCAAATTTATACCTTTTTTCTACTTATTCATTCATAAAAAACAAACACCTATCCTATTTAACCTCTGAAAAATTGCTGAGAAGCGGGCTGGAGAGCAAGAGTTTTGCTTGCCAATACGTAGGTTCTTACTTCTCGTTTTCAATACCCAATTATTTCACAGCAAAAGGAAAAAATAAATAGGCATCACTCCTAAACACTCTCCCCAGAATGAGGTATGTATCTACAACCAGATATTAGTGTGGTAGTGTTATTTGATTGCCTTCCCCGGCAATGGTGCCAAAATGTTGGGAAAAATTAATTGCTTAATAAAAATAACTAATCACCTATTCATTAATTATCAATCAAGGAACATATTTTCATTTAAAAGGCAATCAGAAAAGTATATGCATAGAAAATACCAATATCTAACACTAGTTCGATATGATTATGTTCTACACTATGAATCTCATTCGAAAAGAAATAAAATGCAAGTCTTGAAAAGCAATACTAAATATAAAAATCATAAAGTAAATGACAGGAAAATAATTATGCTAATCACATGACTTGAATCAATAATGAATTAAACCACACATTTCTAAATTGGAAATTTAAACTATTATGCTCAACATAATTCAAATTTTAATCTAGAGTAGTGAAGTAAATGAAATCTGGAAATTTCACGAAATAATAAATATTGAAAATGCAGCAAACAACAAATTACTTAAAAGGAAACCTACTTTAAGGAATGTGAATTGAAATTCAAATAAACAAGAATGCAACTAAACTACTTTATATGTTCAAGGAAGCACGTCATCCAAGGTAGTGGGCCCAACTGCCCAAGACTCAGTTCTGCCTTGAGAAATAACTCAGATCAGATTACAAGTATCAGATGTAAAACTCAATAGATAACTTCCTTCATTAAAATATATGAGAACTAATTACAGCATAATGAAGCTCTTGGATTTTTCTCAAGTTCAATAATTACTCATTTCGTATTCAACAATTTTTCATTCGTTCATCCAACAATTGTTCATTTGTTCATTCCCATTCCTCCCCCTCTTTGATCTCTATTTTCATTTAAATACACAGAGAGCAAAGGGAATTTACAACAATTTTATTTATAAAATGATTTCCATTAAAAATTTGGATTTATTACATAATATCAATAAACAAGATCATATCTGAAAGGTCTTCCCATCATCATTCAGGAGGAACAAGTCGAATCTGGTATTGAAATTGGAAGAATTTGGAAAACAACCACAATAACAAATATGGGAAAATCATCTTCAAAGAACCTTGTGTTTCTCTTAATACAGACTACATTTTGGAAAAACACTCATAGAAACACTAATTTGGTCCATTCTTCACAAAACCCATGTCTCGGAGTTTCAGGGTTCATCTTCATTTGTCTGAAAAGTCCAACGCAAAACAATCACTTCTTATTCTAGTGAATTTCTGAGTTGGAATATTTGATTATGAGTTGGAAATCAAATTTGCAATCTGGAAAAGATCTTGTAGGCTAAAATCATAAGTGATGTTATAACAAATTCATTAATAAACCATCATTGGAAAAATAATGCATAATAATCTTCAATTTACTAAAAACAAAGGATAAAAAGTAGTATTTATCGATAAGAGCATAAATAATTATAAAATGGAATTATGTGATTAATTGTGATAAATTATGATGAATAACGTGATAAATAATGATAGAAATGGATGAAATAGACATTATAAAGTGGTAATAATAAGGACATACTTGCGTCCCGACACATGTTTGTTTCTTAGTTGTTCATAGAATACTTGCCCCGCGTTCACGACTTGACCCGCTTTAGCGTTCACGACTTGACCCAAACGTGCATGACTTGACCCAATCACGTTCACGACTCTGCCCAACATGTTCACGACTTTGCCTTTTCTGTTTTTCTGCCTTAATTTCTTCTTTGTTTCCTTTGCCTCCTTTGATTCTAATGTTTCTCCTTTTTTAAATATAAAATTTGGGTATTAATAGTTAAAGAAGGGGTTTGAAAGAAATAGGGTGTATAACTTTAGAACATGGAGGAAGTGAGGGGCATAGAGGGTGAATGAAATGGAATGAGAGCAAAAAATGAAGTTTGATCACCATCACACCTTATCAGCAACATTTTCTTCCTTTTTTTTCTGAAAATAAATGGCAGCCATGGAATATCATTTTTAGTCGTGACAAAATCTAAGCAATAATCAGTCACCTGGTGATACTGTGAAATACAGGGGTCTAATACTGGTGTCCATGGTCACTATACCCATGATTTTCCCCTTTTACCTCAGATGTGTCAACTGTGGGAAGCTCAAGTATCATCTTGAGGACATCAAGCCTCTACTTCGGTTCCTCCTAATGTTGTACCTACTCAACCGGATGTGTTTACCAATCCTTTCCCTCGGCAAGGATATGTGGATGCCCAACCCCCTGAAGGTCAGGTGGCTGCTAAACTTCCTCCATCTGGTACCTCTGATTACCAGATTCTTATGACACAATCTGACCAGGCCAATACCGCTAATCTCAACCTTCAGACTCGATCGTGCCAGTACACCAAGCCTCCTGCTACGTCTGCAACCGAGCGCCAGTCCTCAGGTCCCACAAAGCAAATTTTGACACCCGGTGGTCCTTTACATATCCCTTAGCCTAAGGCAGAGGTACATACCAAGATCCCCAAAGGACCGTTACGCCAAAACGTTGCTTCCTGTAAAGCTGCCCACACCTACAATATAGTAGATGACTTGGCACAATCCCCTGCCGCCATGTCAACATTAGAAGTCCTCCAGTCGTACCTTTCACAACGTAAAGCTCTACTAATTTCCACGGGTCCTGTGGATCTTTCAGATGATCGTTTGATTGTCTTCAATGTTGACAAGTCAAAGCATCCACCCCTACCTCCATCCGTCGCCTTCCAAATACCTGTCAAGATCTGGAATGCCAACGTCTCCTGATGTATCATTGATGAGGGGGCATCCACCTACATGATTTCTTCTTATGTTTGGAAAAAGCTCGGATCGCTCGAGTTAGCCCCTTCCACTATCATGCTCCATGAGTGGGATTACCACTCTTCCCAGCCCCTTGGCATGTTCCGCAATTGTCCTATTACTCTTGCGAGAAAAACTGTTTGTGTTGGCATTGAAGTCATTGATGCCCCCTTCTACTACAACATTCTATTGGGTCGTAGCTACACTTATGTGATATCTGTTGTCCCATCTGCCATTCACCGTAAGATGTGATTTCCTAAAAATAGAATGATCGTCACTATAGATCAGTTGACATATTACGAACCGAAGTCTCATACCTCTCTAGAGTCTATTATTTCTTCGGTGGCCAATACAAAAACAGTCGAATATCCGACCAGTGTCTCACCTAGAGTCTATAAAATATTCTTCTTTGCTTAGTTTATTCCCTACTCCCCCCCCCCTCTTATCTCTGACCCTAGCTCGTCGAATGTTTGCATGATGCAATTGTCTCGGTCCAACCTCAACAGTCTAGTTCGACTAGTTAGCAACCTAGCCCTTTGCAATATGATCCTAGTACTTCGACTCAGCCTTTGGGAACTCCTCCTCAAGGCCCTTCATCTGTAGTTGGTGTCCCTTATCCTCTATTTCCTCATGGAAGGGATCCCCCTAGCCTTAATCATCTAGGAGTTATTCCGCCTGGCCATTACCCCTCCAGTCAGATATCATTTCTTTATCCCCCTTCCAGAGTATTTTTGGTACCTGTTATGGCTACCTTGACCCTTCCAAACATGACCCTGGGGATCCTAGTCTGGGACATTGATCCCCCAAACAATACCCCCACTGGTCAGATCAAACCTTACACTGCTTTGACCCCGGCCCAACCGGTCGCTATGACCCCTCCCTTCACTTCTGTGCCTCAGCCACCTCAACAGGAATCTACTCTTGTTGCGAAAGCCTCGGGTGAGGGGGTCAAATCCCACAAAAAGGCACCTAAGGACAAGGCTGCCTAGAAAACACCTTCTCCTCCTAATTCTCCAAAGTGTACACCTCTGTGTGCTTTGTGTGATGTTGTCAGTCATGCTACCCACAATTGTCCTCAATTTCCTCGTCTCAAACTAATGGTCAATGAATCATTTCCTGAGTCTGATATCCCAGAAGTCCATGTTACTTTACCAGCTTCAGCTAAGAAACTCAAGGCTTTGCACACAAATAAACCTTGTGATTTGTGTGATTTCCATGGCCACTATACTCACCTTTGACCCCACCTCAATGATTTCCACACCTCCTGGGAAGCAATTCTCCATTTTGAGGTTGAGCGCAACAAGTCCATTTATCCATTACTTGCGAGTTTTGCTTCGGCAGAACCAGAGGACACACCACTCCCATTGACATACCCCCTCCCTATGTCAAGATGACAGAGTCTTTGGCCACTATCCTCTACCTATCATCATCTATGAGATCCATGGTGGAAGGCCCCTCGAGGCATCCCCTTTTGTTTCGCCTGACCTTCCTTCATCAATCACCTTCATCTATTTTTTCTTCAATCACCCTCCATGATGATGCGCATGTGAACCTAATTTCTCATGAATATGAGTCAGGTAGCTTCGCCACATCATGTGGTATTTATTCCACCAATCACCCCATCTTCTATTGCAATGACGACATTATGGAAGCATTTACCACCCCTGACTTTATCTATCCCCCCTTACATCAAAATCATGCATTTGAATCACATACATCTTGTGGTCATTACATTGACACCCAATTTTTTGGTAAGGGGGCATCCATATTTGAGAATCCAGGAGAAGCAATTCTCCACAACCCTCCTAGTGCATCTGGTAGTGTCGACTCTAGTACCATTATTCTTCCCCATTTAGAAGAACCTCTAGAGTTCCATATCACTTCATATCACTCTAGGGATGATCCACTTAATCATTCCTTCATCTCACATCAACAATCCAGTCCCTTAGACATTGTTGTTTACCAACCTCTATATTTTCTCAGTGAGCACCAATTCATTATCTCTGAAGGCACTCTTTGGTATAGCGACACCATGTATGGCGCTCCATAAATTCCTCTTGCTAGGGGCATCATTCCCACCTTTGCATACCAAATTAGTCCCCTCCATCACATATGCTTTGGGGCAGTATCCCATGCTTGGGGGCATGATGGAACCCCTAGCCACCTTCTCACTTGATTAACCAAAGTCTCGGCCTAGACACACCCGTTCTATGTATGGTCAATTATCCTCCCATTCCTTGGATAGTTGGACCTACTGGCCTCTTCAGTGAGCCATATATCGTATATGTTTGATACCCTATCTTAAAATATTCTACTTTGTGTGATACCATACTTACCACTTGGTCCCTCTGTTTGACTTGGTGGTGACTTGGTGGGCAGGGATGATTCTAGACCTTCTCTATCAGTTCATTCTCGTATTATTTCTTACCTTGATTCTTCACCAGGACCATCCTTCCAAGAAGCATTAAGGCCACATTTAGACAAGTAAGGTCACCTAATTGAAAGTCACAGGTCTTGATTCCAATGGTCGGTTTGTCTGCTACGATCACAAGATTTATGGCCTTTTCCTCCTCTCAACATTCACCACAGCTACACTTACAAATGAATCAAATTGGAGGGAAATTGTCTTATTAAAAGAAAAACCCCAAGTTTTTCTTTCACCAATTATGACCAAATCGTAGCTCGGTTTGACAAAAAATTAGCACCATTGGAAAGCTCTCACTGAACACTCAAATGGGTATCCTTTCTTTTTTGGTGATTTGATACTCCACCCGGAAGTATTTTTTCCAAGAAGCGTCACTTCACTGCTTCTCGATATCGAATTTCTTCACTTGCGACACTGGTACTTGGGGCAACACTTTTCCATCATACTTTTCGATGCTTGTGTCAAGTTTCGTCGTGAGTAACCATCTTTTATTCATGTTTTTATGGCCCCCACCGAGCCTATTCTGTGTGTCAACATCATCAAGTCGCCCTTGTGTAGAGCATCCAAGTTGATTCATCATCGCATCCATGGAGTGTGTCCCAAGTTCCTTTTGTCTCCCGTCACAGTATTCCATCCTTCATTACTTTATACCTCTCTTGTGTCACACATTTTGGCCTTCAGTCATACTGTCCCCTATCCCGTCCAGAGTCGAGTCAGCAGGTGCCAGGTCATTCATGCCCTTTATGCTCTAACAAGGGAAGTCGTCAGCCCACTACTCAGTACCCTCCATTCCACCATCATCCTTGGTGTCTGTCTATCAGTCGATATACTGTTATCCCTTGTGCCTTAGTTTAGGATTCCTTATTGCCTCACCTATGGCCGACCTCCTTCTATCGACATCAGCTTATTCATTCCAAAAGACAGGCCTAGAGGGCGGCGTACTATGGTTCCAGCTTCCACTCTTGTTTGGTGCCTCAGATCAGGCAAAGGGACCCTTTATTGCCCTCTGACTTGATTGTTTCTCAGTTCCATCTCCTTATGAAAAGATCGAGATCCGTATACTTGATGGTTCAGTGTTGCAGCATATTGTAATAGTGATTCCCAGGTGTGTGTGAGATGTTTTGGACCTTATGAGGGGGTGGCCCTTCAGGTATCCCCCCACATACCTGGATGACCTATTTACTACAACCTTGGATGCAACTCTGCAGATTTGATGGTTCCGGCCTTAGCTGCTTGTAGTGCCTTTTTAGTTTGCATGTATCATTCAAATTTTTAGAGCCCTTTCCTATTTTACAGGGCCTCTTTGGTTGTTATTATATCTCATGTACTCAAATATTATTATATAAGTTCTGGTTGTTGTCCCAGGAACAGTATGTATGTGGGATCCATTATGTTTTTTATCTAGCCCATTTTTATGCTAGCATGTAATATATATCTTAGTCCCATGTTTGTTGGGCACACCATTATTATTCGTACTTTGTCATATCGACGGGCATAGGTATGCCTCCCCTGCCTGATTGAGAATGGGTACCCACTCATAAAAGAGACTTGTCACACCTGTAAGTCTAGCCTCCTCGGGGTCTTGTCCTCTCTCGCTTCAGTCTGTCCTATATTTCTCTATCTCTGACTCCCATTCGATGTCTAGTGATTGTGTTCTTACAATGTACTTCGGTCATACGATTTTTGGTCATCTAACCTGTTATTATTAGATGGACTAAAGTGCACCATGTAAAACTAATTTTACCATAGTTTATTAAATTATTTCTGGTCTAAACAGGAAACCCCATGAGGAATGATAAAATAAATCCTTATTTGTTTGATTTTCCTCTAGGGATAATTAACTAAACCACTGTTTAATTAATATTCCCAGTCATATTTAACCCAAAACATGAGAATTAATTAGATAAATTATTATTTATCTTATTATTCTCTAGGAATAATTATTTAAATCATTATTTAATAATATTCCTTGTTGAATTTGACTAATTCATTTTTATATAATTAAATAAACCATTATTTATTTGATTATTCATTAACCTCATCCTTGAAATAATAAATAAATCATTTTTTTTTTCTAAATAGAGGGATTTAACCAACTCTAAATTACTTTTCCCTCCACCAAAAATAATAAAATATTCCAAGTAAGTTGGATCTAGATTTGGTTAATAATATTTTAACTATGCACCAATATCTAGACTAACTCAATATTTTGTTATAAATAGAAGGGTTTTTCCTTTCATTCACTACCTTTTTTATCACCTTTTGATCTATACTTTTGGTCTGACTTTGATCCTCCATCATTGTCATATTTTTTCTACTTTTGCTTGTGAGCTCCCTTTGAGTTATATTTTGTCAGGGTTTTCTGCACCATCAAGAGAGAGATATCTTGGATCTGAAGCGCTAAGGACATACAAGAACCCATCCCATTGAGGGGGACTGGTAACATCTTTCTGTGTTTCCTTCCCAAGTGTCATAATACAAAAAATTATTTATAAATTCTTGTTTTTTCTATTGGATGTATGGAGAAACTCTTGTTTATTTTCGCTATTTAATGTATTTAACTGCATAGATCTGGATTTTTGTAGCATTTATTTTGATCACCTACCGCAGATCTAACGAAATTGACTGACACATTTGATGTTAGGATTGTTTTTTATGCACAACTAAAGTGATTTTTTTTCGTATGCTTGCGATTAGAATTCACTCTAACAACTATAGCAACAATTTTTCCTTCTCTTTGGCTTTCAATATGTTTGGTTTCAATTATGGATGAAGTTGCCAACAATGGTCTTCATCATGGCCAATCTTTGAACAGTTTTTGCATGTGATTTTTTCCTTCTCTATTTTTACAAATATATTTCTTTCTCCTCTTCCATAAAACTTTCATTTTCCTTTACCCTCACCTTCATTTTTTTCATCTATGTTTTGTTTCCCTCTTGCCTCTAAGTGTGTGGCTTGAACACAAACTTCATCTAAATTTCTTGGGTTAAACATAAGGATAGTATGTTTGAAATAGGAATGTAAACCCCCAATGTATTCAAGAGTGTATCTTGGGAATTCAAGTTTATTCCTAACAACAAAGCCCTTTTCTTAAACTCCTGGGTATATTCTTGAACTGTTTGACCCTTGAGTTGCCTAAAATTTTACCAACTCATAAGGGATTTTTGCATATAGGCTAAAGGATAAAACTGTCTTTTAATGGAAGAAATAAACTCAACCCAAGAAATGGATATATTACCATGGATTCGCATTTCCTCTTGAGTCTTTGCTTCCCACCAAACTAGTGTTGCTCCTTCTAGCCTTAGTGAAGCCAACTGGATCTTTATGTCATCTTCATGAAGGTTCTGAGTTATTCAATATACCTCCAATTGACGTATCCAATTGTCAAGCCTATCTTCATTTACCTCGCCATTGTACATGGGAAGTTCAAACTTAATGTCCAATTTGAGTAATAGATTTTTTCCTTTTGTGGCTTTTGAGTGTGTGTAAAAATTTAACAAACAATATGTATAGCAATGGATTCAATCCAATCATGCGATATGCTAAAGAAAGATACTGAATCCTTCTATAAATTAATTGTGGAAAATAAACACCATCGCACAATCCCACCAAGTAAAAGAAAGAAGAAAATCAATCCACAACACATATATTTTTCCTGGGGAAATCTTGCTGCTAAAAACCCCTCATCTCTATCGTATAATGAACCAAGGAATCATGAAACAATACAATGCATTATTGCTCACAAGAATCTCCTGCACTCTACCAACTGTCTCACACTGATCCAGACAAAATTGGTCCAACACTTAGCCAATTCTCAGCCTGTCTTCAATCTGCCTTGCTCATGCAATCTCTAGGAAATTAATCCCTATTAATTAGGATAATTAGCCTTCCTTGACTGTGCAATGCTCATGGGAAATCCTATGGGTGTATTACTGCATATGGGCAGTTTGTTGATAATACAAATTATAGATAACATCCCTTTAACCTTTGTCTCAACTCGGTCTTCATCAGAACTAACATGCATGCAGCTATTAATAGTAAATTATTATTCACTTGACAGATCACTGCATGTGAATTAAATCTGATTTAATTCACTTGACCTCTCACTAGTGCAACAATCAGTTACAACTAGTAAAACTGATTTTAACTCACTTAATTGAGTTAACTGATTTCTCATGCATTAAACTAATACACTAGCTGCAACTTGGACTCTAAAACAAATAGAATCACTCCATATGCCTCACCAACCACCCTCAACTCGAATTTCATGAGCTAACTGAGTCTATCACACTTAGTTAACTATTACAACTGATTATGACATAAGATTACAATTTTTTGTCCAATTTATTTAAGGGATAAATAAGTTTGACACACATTTCTTCTAATTTAATTAAGAAATAATTAAATCAAAAACCTCCATGGTATCTGTTTCTAGATGCCATTTTCTGGATGTTATTTCTGGATGTGAATTTCATTGTTTCTTGTTGCAAATTTCAACACTCCCTCTTAACAAGAAAGGAATCAATTTGTCCCGATCCGATATCTTTGGAATGTTCTGCATGCAACACTTCTGAAACTAAAAAACCTCCAAACAACTGAATCAGTATAATGCATCTTTCATTAGATTCTTCGGACTGCTAGATCCTACTGCACATGTCTATTGGACTCTTTGCGATGCTGACATCTGCATCCATGCACTTTGCACTGCTTCCAACTCTGATCTGCGCTCTAGTATATGACACTTGTCACTCTGATTTATGTCCTTATGAAATTTGACTGCATCAATCTAAGTGATCCTTCTTGCTACTACTGTACTGTGGGATCCTCGTAGCCAGGTTCGATCCATGAGACACACCATCTCAATGAATCATGCCCAAATTTCTTCTTGGGTTTAATTCTACACATTTCCCCACCTCACACATGGAAGTATAGATGCATGTACTCCCTTTGCCCATCTGGCTCGAAATTTCCCCCTCCTGGAGGTCTATGCTTGAGTGGACTCTTCCACTTGGTCTCCTCTTTGCTTCTCCAACTGTGGCTTCTCCACAACCTTATGAGACTTCTTCTAAGGCTGCATGGTGAGAGATAATTTCTCCCTCTCAAACACCAAGTCATTAACCACTTCCTTTCTCCTCAAAGCCTTGCATGCATCCTTAACCTTGAGAGCATACAGGTTCTTGACTCTTGAACCAATCTACTTCACCTGTCCCGTGGCTATGTGTTTAAGAAAAAAATTTCCTTTTCTAAACATCAGTTCATAACCACAGTCTTCCAATACCACTACAAAGCCAAGATTCTTCTTTAGGCCTGGAACATACAAAACATCTGCTAGTCTGCGATGGGAGCCATTCTCCCTCTAAAAGTTAATTGTACCTATGCTGGTAGCGATATACCTCTCGTCATCTCCAAAATCTATACTCTGTTTGAGGTCCTTCTCCTCCAAGTCACTGAAGATATCTCTATCCCCTGTCATATGGAACGAGGCACTGCTATCTAAATACCACATGCATCCTGTAATAGATCTGATAAGAAAATGTATAGAAATGGAAAATATGCCCAAGAAATAACACCATTGAAGACAAAACTTCAGATCTTCATTAATATCAAAACCCTTAAGGTAGGGCAACACCATACATTCACTCCTTAAGGAAGGAGATCACTCCACAAGCCATATGCCTGTCAATACAATAATCCTTGACATCTTTCAATGGAGAGTCTCTAGCCTATATATAGGTTTCATATAAGCAATACCATGGGTAGTTACCATGGGTCTCTCAATACCATACATCCAATACAATGGGCTTATCACTTTATTCCCTAGATACATGTGGTCCCTTATATAATGTGGGTTAACCACTTTATTTATTAACTATGGCCCAATTATTTATCATTCTTATATTATTACATCATATTATTCCCTTGGGTACCTCCCATTGTACCCTATATTATCCCCTCTAGGTACACTACATTACACCCCCCTTAAACATGTTTCGTCCCCGAAACATGAGAAGAACACAAATAATAAGATCTACTCAAAAGATTATTCCACTGGTACCATTCATGTGCATCTAGCCATCCAAGGGAAAGGTGAACACTTGATCTAGTCGGTGCCTCGCTCGCTTGAGATGGAAGCGGGTTCTAGTGGTTCTTCATTGTTGATGTGTTGTTAGTGGATCGTCGCACCTCTTTTTGTGTCATCCAGGGGTTGTTGTCCTTGTTGCTAATTCGTTGCCACCTTGCTGGTTGTTGTCTTGCTGGGTGATGTGGGTGGTGATATGTTGAAGCTTTAACTGATGTAATATCTTTCCTTAATTCCTCCATTATTGGTTATGGAGTGGTGTCTGGTTCTTTTGTTGGTACTTGCTTTGATGTCTGTGTTTGGCTGTCTACCATCAAAGGCTCATCATCTGATGTGTCTGTATCGTTAGATATTTGTGCTTCTGCCTCCCCGGTCTCTGCATGGTTCTTAATGCAAATATCGTGCAATATAATTTTCTTCTTTTTATACCAGAGTTTCATGAATTTCTTTTGCACATTAAAATTGACAGTACCAACGGATTCCATCCAAGGGTGTCCCAAAACAACGTTCACAACATCCATATCGGAAGCATAAAAATCAGAATGCAACACATACTTATCCATAGAAATATTCAAATCTTTATAAATTTGAACATCTTCATTATCAACCTGTGTGTTTTCAATATGCTTTGCTGGAACTTGCAATTTTTTTGCCAATTTCACATTGATACAATTATGCTTGCAACTAGGAATGATAGACACAATGATGTTCTCTTTCTGAATACTTCCATGAACCCGTAATATGGAAATATTAGTATAAAATAAGTCTTTATGGATCTTACTATCCTTATTTTCGGCTTGAGACCACTTGTCCAAAAGGACTTTTTCAAGTTGTTTCTCGGGAAGTTTCCTCACTGAGCTGTCAAGTGAGGTCCACCATTTATTTGCCTCATCTTTCATATGAAGCCCTATGGAGCATATCCAAACTTTTCGGTATTGAGCCTTGAGATGTTGTAAAAAATCTTCAATAGTAGGGCCATCATCTTTTCCTGTAAACTTCATCTTGCGAGAATCCATAAAATAAAGTAAGAGTTTTGAAGAAAATCACTTACTTTGGAAAAAATTTAAAATGGACATTACTCGGTCAATATAACTCAGAATCCTTAATATAACCTATTTTTGAAAATGGAATAGCCATTCTGCATCTAACCATATGACTAAAATCCCGATCTAAGCACTCTGGAAACACAGATTTGTGCTGCAACTGCCCTGGCGTCACAAAATTTCAGAAAAAAATGGCTGATTTTAAATCAGTGATAACTCCCTCATCCGGACTCTGATTCGACTGATTGTTTTTTTGAAATTGGGTATTTTTCCGTAAAGAATCCAGATCTGATATTTATTTCTGAAAAAGTTTCACCAAATTTTCCAGATCTGCTCTACAACCTCGCCGCCCAAAAATTTCTTTGGCAAAAATTTAAAATGGACATTACTCGGTCAATATAACTCAAAATCATTAATATAACCTGTTTTTGAAAATTGAATAGCCATTATGCATCTAACTATATGGCTGAAATCCCGATCTAGGCACTCTAGAAACACAGATTTGCGCTGCAACTGCCCCGACGTCATAAAATTTCTGAAAAAATGGCTGATTTTAAATCAGTGATAACTCCCTCATCCGGACTCCGATTCGACTGATTTTTTTTTTTGAAATTGGGTATTTTTCCATAAGGAATCCATATCTGATATTTATTTCTGAAAAAAATTTCACCAAATTTTCTATATCTGCTCTACAAACTTGCCGCCCAAAAATTTCCTGCAAAAAAAATGAAAAAAACAAATCTCCAAACTCTGCCCAAGAAAGTGCTCTGATTCCACTTGTAATAGATCTGATAAGAAAATGTATAGAAATGGCAAATATGCCCAAGAAATAACACCATTGAAGACAAAACTTCAGATCTTCATTAATATCAAAACCCTTAAGGTAGGGCAACACCATACATTCACTCCTTAAGAAAGGAGATCACTCCACAAGCCATATGCCTGTCAATACAATAATCCTTGACATCTTTAAATGGAGAGTCTCTAGCCTATATATAGGTTTCATACAAGCAATACCATGGGTAGTTACCATGGGTCTCTCAATACCATACATCCAATACAATGGGCTTATCACTTTATTCCCTAGCTACATGTGGTCCCTTATATAATGTGGGTTAACCACTTTATTTATTAACTATGGCCCAATTATTTATCATTCTTATATTATTACATCATATTATTCCCTTGGGTACCTCCCTCTGTACCCTATATTATCCCCTCTAGGTACACTACACATCCCATTACATTGATGGCCATGCATGAAATGAGAGTAAAATCAAGCTCGAACTGTGAAGCCAATGCTTCACCTACTGCAATTGTAGACTCCTTCTTGCTTTCCTTCTTCTATGGACAATTTGTAGCATAGTGCCCATGCTCGTGACAGTGAAAACATCTGATCTTGGACAAGTCTTTCTTGCTCGCTTCGCCTTGGGATTTATTTCCCTTGGCCTTCTTTGCCTTACCGGCCAAGGCAAAATCTTCCTCGTCATTAGTCTTGTATGAGGATCCATCCCCAGTATTCTGCATGAATTATTCTTGTACCAAATCTGACCAAAGTCGCTCCCAATCTGGAAAATTCTCCATCCCATTGATAGAGTCCTTATAACTATGTCAGTTCTTGGGAAGGCCTAGAAGTGTTGGGCTCACCAAGTCATCATCTGCTACGGTCACACCAACACTTACAAGGTCATCTTGACATTGAGTGAACTTCGCCAAGTATGTTGGTACCGTCTCGCCCTCGTCTTTCTTGATTTTTCGGAGCTTGTATTTCAACGCCAACTTCCTTTGCTTGTTGCTATTCTGAAACAGATATGTCAAGGCCTTCCACATTTCATATGAATTCGCCTTGCCATGGATACTCAAGATAATGTGATCTTGAACTCCCTCTAATATGATCCTCCTCACCCTTGCTACCTTCTTTTTCCAATCGTCAAGAAGAGCGACGTTTACTGCTACGGGATTGGGAATATCATTATCAATTAATTCTTTCAACCCGTTGTCCTCCAGAACTGCCTCCATTCTATCTTTCCATGCAATATAATTAGAACTTCCCTCAAGTGCATATTCCAATCTTAATTCATTGAAATCCATCTTGATCCACTTGTCGCTCCAAAGAAAGTATCTGCAAGTTTGAATATTGTTCAACACAAACTCAATTTCTTCTCCACTATAGTAATTTCTGGCACTTTGATACCATGTAGAAATTATAAAAACAATATTTATACCAATGGATTCAATCCGATCATGCGATATGCTAAAGCCACTTACTGAATCTTTCTACAAATTAATTGCGGAAAATAAACACAATTGCATAATCACACCAAGTAAAAGAAAGAAGAAAATCAATCCACAACACAGATATTTTTCCCGGGGAAAGCTTGCTGCTCAAAACCCCTCTATCTTTATTTTATAATGAACCAAGGAATCATGAAACAATATAATGCATTCCTGCTCACAAGAATCTGTTGCACTCTACCAACTGTCTCACACTAATCCAGACAAAATTGGTCCAACAATTAGCCCATTCTCAGCCTATCTTCAGCCTGCCTTTCTCATGCAAAACCTAGGCAATTAATCCCTATTAAATAGCATAATTAGCCTTCCTTTATTGTGCAATGCTCATGGTCAATTCTATGGGTGTATTACTGCATCTGGGCAGTTTTCTAATAATATAAATAATAGATAACATTCCTTTAACCTCTGTCTCAAATGGGTATTCATCAGAACTAACATGCATGAAACTATTAATAGTAAATCATAAGTCACTTGACATATCACTGCATGTGAATTAAATTTGATTTAATTCACTTGACCTCTCACTAGTGCAACAATTAGTTACAACTAGTTAAACTAATTTTAACTCACTTAATTGAGTTAATTGATTTTTCATGCATTAAACTAATACACTAACTTCAACATGGACTCTAAAACAAATAGAATCACTCTACATGCCTCACCAACCGCCCTCAACTCGAATTTCATGAGCTAACTGAGTCTATCACACTGAGTTAACTATTACAAGTGATTATGATATAAGATTAAAATTTATTGTCCAACTTATTTAAGAGATAAATAATTTTGACACACATTTATTCTAATTTAATTAAGAAATAATTAAATCAAAAGCCTCCATGGTAGCCATTTCTGGATTCCATTTTTTGGATGTCAATTTCATTGTTTCTTGTTGCAAATTTCAACAGTGTGAGTGGTTTTTGTGGTGGAAGTGGAAGATGATGTTGATGGAGATGATGAGGATGATGAAGATGGTGGAGATGGATGTTGCTTTCCCCCACTACCTTTTTAACTCTTATATTAATCCTTCTTACCATCTGAAGCTCCTTCTCCATATGGAGGCTTAGAACCTTCTCTTACCATCCCAATAGTATATACATAAAACATAAATTTAACCATCCTCTTTATTTATTTGAAGTCTCCCTTGACATCTTCCTCTTCTGAATGTACTTGAGCCTCTCCAACACCTGACATGATGGCTATGGATTCAAGCTCAACTTCTGATGCTTGTACCTCTTCAATCAACTCAGCTTCTTGTGCAATTTGTACCTCTTCAATCTCAAATTCTTGAGACAAAACTTGAGGTTCTTCAAGTGCAGTTATGAGTGGAACTTTGGGTGAAGATGGTGCTCTTGTAGCTCTCCTTCTTCTGGTCCTAATCTCAGGACTTGCAACCAACAACTTCCCTTCACCTTTTTGAAACTTCAACCTTGTTAGCATCACAAATTTGCAGCTATTAAACTTGCACAAAACTTCAAGCAACTATCAAGCAAATAACCTTGCCTTTCAACCAAGCTCTGATACCAACTTGACCTTAATATGAATACTAGTTTTGTTGTGCTAATTTAATTTTCATATATAAAACTTATTTACTGATCTTATGCTTGATGTAAAAGTTCCCTTGTTGCCTATGTGTGTCAAAACAAGAAATTAAACTGAGTTTTATGAGTGAATTTGTAAGCATAAATCATGAATTTAAAAGGTTGAACAACAAAAACCACTACAAGGAAAAGACCCTCTAGCGGAGGTTATAAAGGAGGTTTTTAGTGTTATAAAATTGGCCAAAATTGTCAAAAAAACATTTGATACAACATATGTTTATGGATACAGAGGTTTTGGCGAAGCTTTTAACGAAAATTTAACACAACTAAAAAACAATGGGCGACCGGAGGTTATTACGGATGTTTTTTTTCATCGGTGCGCTACTCTGGCTTTTATGCACTGGTGCGTACATGTAGAAGGTGCCCTGGGGCGGTTGAAGGAGAATGCATCAGGTCGTTAATGTATAAAATCGCACCGGGTGTAGTGTTGGTGATGCAACGCACGAGGTCGTTCTAATTGGTCTTGGGATTTGTGTGGTGCCCATAGGTCGTATCAACGCATCAGTGTGTAGACATATAGAATCACACCGGTGCGTAGTATCACACAAATGCACCAAGATTTATAATTGGTATCAGTATTCGTGCGGTGCCCATAGGTCGTACAAATGCACCAATGATTATAGACACATAAACGTCCCGATGTGCAGTATCACACAAACGCACTGATATTTATAATTAGTATCGGTATTCGTGTGGTGCCCATAGGTTGTACAACGACATCGGTGCGTATAGACATATAAACGCACCGGTGCATCGTACCGCACAAATGTACATATATTTTTAATTAGTTTTGGTATTTGTGTGGTGCCCATAGGTCATAGAAACGCACTGCTGTGCTTCAGAATACAAACGCATCGGTGTACAGTAACTGACACACACCATTTTTCATTTTGTATTTTTTAGAAACATCGACCTGTGACAGTGAAATTATTGTGATTTTTTTAAATTCATTATTCATCAAAATTCGACACATCTTATAACAATATTCATATTAATTAAATTTTTATTAATACATTTGAATGTGATGTTTGGATTAATTTGTTATATCATATCATAATTATTGTGGTTTTTTAAAATTCATTATTCATCAAAAGTCAACACATATATATCTTATAACAATATTCATATGAATTAAATTTTTATTAGTGCATTTGAGAACGACAATGGAGAACGCAATAGTGACAATGGAGAACACAATAGAATAAATTAAAACATATATATATATATATATATATATATATATATATAAGACATTATTTTTCATACAAAATGGGACAGTTATTGGTATCCCTTTATCTTTCAATTAGGACACTATGTCCATTACATTAAATAAAAAGTCTAATTCACAGACATATTTCAAAAAATACAACGCCTTGCTTTGATATCAAAACATAGTGATCATCATTCTTCGCTTGAACTGTTGTCACTGCTAGAGCTACTTCCATGACTTGGGTTATTTTCAGGAATGTTTTGTTCACGGTGTTGATTGTTTTCTTCTTCTTCACCTTCCATCTACAAACATAAAAATAAACTAAAATGAGTGTATATACATTGGTGAGAATAATGAAAATTGCAATATTAAATAATATACATCAATGTAAATCAAAAATAAAAATGGCGTACCATAGCAACAATTGACTCATAAACTATACACATTCTTTCAAAACCATGTACCATGCCATCTTTCAAAATTTCATCTGTTGGCATAGTTCCATACTTTGTTTCCTGCAAGTTTTATACCCCATAACAAATCATATATTTAATATAAAAGATGTTTTTGTTCTATTAATTATAGACGGAGCTAAGTAAAACAAGATCGATATATGCTTACGAATTCCACAATTAATTTATGATATGCCAACATATCTCACAACCCATATTTAACCCAATTTCAATCAATTCGTCTGATGGTTCTTCTTTTTATGTTAGCACCTGTTTGAAGACATTCAATGATGATTTTTGTAAAACAACTTAAAAAATACAAAAATGAAATCTAGTTAAGTTGTTATAAGGAAGTAACAATTACTCACAAACTTAGAGATCAACCATTTTCTTCCTTGTCGTCCTGTTTTATGCGCTGAATGGGTTCCATTTTCTTTTTCTTTTTGCAAGAAAATTCTTGAAAATTAATATTTAATGCTAAATTGTTTATTTATTGTACCTAATGATCGAAAAATTCAATGATTACATATTACATTTGAAGCACGTTGTTGTTGAGATGGCTCCTCTTGCGATGCAATTTTGTCCATTTCTTTGACCATCTCCTTGTACACCTTTTTGGACATTCCTACTGGCATATTTCTGATATCAACTCGTTCATCTTTTGAGATTTTCATAATCTTCCTGAAAATGTAACATGACAATAAAATATTTAATTTTTATATTGATATATGAAAAATAAATATAACAAAAGTGATATTTATAAATAATTCTAGACAAACATTTAAAGGAATATTACTTTTTCATTCCTTCTTTTTTGTTGTTGTATGTTTTTGCTATTAAAAGTCTGACATGTCTCATTGACCAATTCTCTGGAAACTCTTCCTGTAGTTTAGATAAAATTTGGTTCTTGGAATCATTGGATTGATTTTTGTATTGTAAGTGGAAAAAACGTCTATACATTCATTCCACTAGATCGCTCAAACTTTTGTAAAAGTATTTCCCCCTTTCGTTAACCTCCAGCACCACTCCAGATGAGCTAAGGAGAAATTCATTTTCATTTGCATGTTATATGTTTTTCTTTTCTTAGAACAACATTCCTTTTCTGAGTTGTTGGTCCCTGTAAAAGATTAAACAGATGTGAATTAATAAATTGTTTGACACATGTTATCTAATAATTTTAAGTATATTATTAATGATAATTAAAAAAAGAAACTCATATTGGATCGATAGTATTTTTTTCATTCACCTGATTCATCCTTTTGCAATTTTTCCATCAAAATTTTATGCTCTTCTGGTCCTAGATCAGAAATAACCTTATTGAGCTTCATCATTTTGTGGCTTTGCATGATACATAGTAAACAATACATATTAGTTAAACATACATATAGTTCAAAAATAATTTTTTTTATAAATAATTTACAAAGAACTTGTCTTTTTTTCTTTTCTTGATGTGTTATCAGTATTTTTGTTACTTGATCTCTTGTCAGTCATTTCTTTATCAATCTGAAACCTGTACCATATCATTCAATAATATATTTATAAATAGATTTTCATCTTTCATGTAAAAAATAAATCTCAAGAAACAGATGTGCCTTTCATGATGTACGCAATGTCGTCGGTGCATGGGGTATTAAAAATGCACCCCAAAAACAATATAATAGACCGTAGGTGCATGGGGGTATCATAAACGCACCGCACAAATAGTGTAATAGACCGTATTGTGTTATCCTCGTAACATGGAGCACCGGTGCCCTATTTCAGATATGGCGCACTAATTTAAAAGAATTGTTTACAAATTTTTTATTACACGGTACTTGCGTGGTGCACCGGCGTGTTAGGTTACACAGGGTGCACCGATTAAAAAAAATCCATTTTTTCCAAAAATTCACGCAATGGCTGAATGGATTGGGATCCGACTATGCAAGTCATCTCGTGGGTTGGATGTCAATCTAAAATGAAAAGCCCTAATTCTGAAATCACAGAAATACGGAGAAGAAAGGGAAAAAACAAAAAAAATGAAGGGTTTAGGGTAAAAATGGATAAAACTGTAGAAAAAGTTAAAAAAAAAATCAAATTTAATCATGAGATGGTTTGAAATTCTATTATATAGGGTTTGAATCACCAGAGGTTTGGTTTCTGATTGTCTGAATACTTTTGTTCGAACGTATTTCGCTGCTCCACAGTGCTCTCATGCTCTCTTGCTCCAATTATGTCTCTTGCAAATGTCTAGCTGACATTTTAGCAAAAATAGTGAAATAATGAAAAGTGTTTAGTATTTAAAGAATTATTTTATGAAATTAGATTTTCAAAAATATTTTCCCGCCCATTTTTCAATTTTCCGCTTTTTTTTCACTTAAATAAAATAGGGTTGTGCTTTTTTAATTTGCGTTTATTTGTCACCAGTGTGTCACTTAATAGCACCACACCGATGCATCCTTTTGTAACACTAACATCAGTGCGCAGTAACTAAAACGCACCAGTGCGGTTATATGTACAGTAGCACTGATTTTTGGTTAAGGCACCAAAATTACTTTTAGGTGTGTACACCAAAATTTAGTGAACTCCAACCATAGAAATTGAGAATTACAATTTTGTTTATTTTTGAGAATTAGAATTAGAATTGGAATTGGATAAATTCTTGATGGAAATAACTATTATCCAATGCATTTTTTTTATTGCAGGAGGTCCCCACTGATTATGTGGAGAGAATGCAATGTGGGGCATGTGAAGATGCAATACTACAGGGCCTAAGTGGGAAATATTGGCATGTGAACCTATGCTATGCTAAGATGTGGGTAGTTTTCACAAATGGTTGGGAAAGTTTTGTTTCTGAGAAGTCTATTGAAGTTGGAGATATTTTAGTTTTTAGACATGTTAGAAATCTACATTTTGCTGTGAAAATATTTGAGCCATTTCTTTTCAAAACTACATCTCTTCTTCTTTCAGAAAAAGAAACTTGAACCTTTCCATAACCTGAAACAAGAAAATGTGCCCCATGATCTGCTTGCTCATTTGTAAGTTCCTCCTCTATCTTGGCATCCAATTTCCTCTTTTCTCCTTTGTGCTTTCTGTCTTAATCTTAAAAAAATTTATACAATCTCTGTTTTACGAGAAACTAACCTTGAATGTTTTGGGAGAAATGAAAATGAGGCCTTCATTCTACATTTTTTAGTAGAAGAAGACCGATTTTCGACTAGACGATGTAGTTATTATATGTGGAGGCAATGGTTTCCCATAGAAAATGAGTATAGGGTTGAGCAGAGGAAAGGCATTGCAAAATGGGCTATTACATTAGCTTTTCCAATGGGAAACTGATTTGCAAGTGGAAATATGGTAGCTGCACGTATCTATGTTTTTATTCCCACAAAAATGGTCACTGGATTTCCATTAATAATACAAGCAGAATTTTTACTGGTTTCATCCATAGGACCACAACTCAGACAAGTTAGAGATTCCATTCAGGTTCAATTGAAAGCCGAAGATGTGATTTTATGCAACGTCATCTTTTTCGGTAAAAGTTTATGTAAGCCAACTGAAGCTCGGAAAATACTCCCAACTGATTTTAAACACATTTTGGAGAATCTTTCCCTTCATGGGACCTGCAAGCCCAATCAAAAATGTTAATTGATCTTTCTGTGTTGTCCTTAAGGGAATGAGAATCCTTCCCTCCATGGTGCCTCTTGGCTTTATCGATTGCCTCGATTGATCTTTCCCTGCCATCAACTCTGTTATCCATTTCTCCATCATGGGACCTCTTAACCTTATCACCGGCCTCAACCGAATGCTCTCTATCGGTCTCAACCTGTAATCCTTTTCTCCTTTTGTACTCTTTCGAGCTCTATATCCATCTGCATCCCTGTAAGCGTCTTTTTTCGTCTTTATGTTTTAATCACTCATTTTATCTACTATAAAATTCTCAGCCGAAATTCGAACTCTCATCTTTTCAAACCCTCATCTCCTCAGAAAAATTCTTGCCCATGATTCGAACCCTCCGCTGCTCCAATATTGCACTTTACAGAATAACCCTGTTCTGGTGCGCGGGTTTTTATAGGCGCACCGGTGTGGTTTGTAAGATCAAGTTTTATGTTTTGGCGTGGTGTTTTATGACGCACCGGTGTGGAATATTTGTGAAGCACCGGTGCGTCTGAGTACTAAGACGCACCGGTGCGTGTTATGATGATAAAGCACCACACTGTATAAAGTTATTTTTTCTTGTATGTAAGATCATAATAAAATAATGATAATTATAAAGTACATGAATTTATTTTCATTATTTTCTAAACTTTATGTTACAAAAATTCGTATTATTCTAGATTTGTTATTTTAAAATTATTTGCAAATTTACAAATTTAAATATTTTAATAAAATCATTTCACATTAATACAATTAAAATTTTCCCATTAATAGAATTAGAATTTTACAAATTAAAATTTTACATACAATTACATTAAATTTTAATTTCACTTATTAGTTAAATTACAATTACAATTTTAATTTTACATACAATAACATTTACAATTAAAAGTTTACAATTACAATCAATATTTCGATAATACAACTAAAATTTTACAAATATTTTACATACAATTACAATTGAAATTACAATTACAATTTTAGAATTTTACATACAATTAGAATTACAATTACAATTTTACAATTTGTCATATATAGAATTATAATTAAAATTACAATTACAATCATTTCATAATAAATTAAATATTACAACTACAATTAAAATTTTACATCAAATATTTTACATACAATTACAGTAAAATTACAAATACAATTTTACAATTTTATATACAATTTAAATTTAAATTTCGAGTACAATCACGACATAATATTTAATAAATATCATGGTCATTTAATATTAAATTAATTAATAAACATCACGATCATGATAACCATCGTACAAACATCATATTCGACTAAAAAACACATTCAAACATAAAATTAACATTATATATTAACATCATCACAACACAAACATCAAATATACATCTCATGTCAAATACTCATGCTATCACTTACATCTATCTGCAAGCTTCACATTAAATAAAGACATATCTAACATGACCTAAAAATATACACATCAAGATGATCACTAACATATAGAAATTTAGAACAAGTACATGTGGAAACCCTAATACATGGACCATATATATATATATATATATATATATATATTAACTGAATAATGTTAAAAATATACAACTGTAATATAAATGTCATGGATCAGCTGGTGGTAGTACAACATCAATAGTAGTACTAGTGGAGGCCTGCTCAGTCAATGGTGCAGCAGCCTCGACGATCGATGGTCCAGCCTGCTCATGATCATGACTAGTACTGATGGATGCTGCAGGCTGCTAACCGGATGTGGCCGATGGTCCAGCCTCATCCCCATGATGACTGTTAGATGCTAGTGTAGCCTCATTCTCATGGCGTAACCTGAGTGCAAACAGTCATGGTGTTAGGTATTGCTGTGGACTATCCATCATCTTTGCGGCTTGACCACTATAACTGTGATCCTCCTCGGTCGCGTAACGGTTGTCGTGGCCTACGACATGCCGCATTAGGCTGTACATGTCACACAACATGCCTCTCCACATATGTAATAGCCTATCATCGGCATGCATGTCTCTGTAATGAGCAGGCCTGATGCTCGCCTAAAAAATCAATGCACTGAGTTGGTTGCCCAACTCCATCCTGTATCTAGTATCAGGTCAACCGCGCCTAGCAAAAGGTGGTATCGGCGCACCAGCAGGAGCATGTCTCTCTACACTAGCCTATTTGATGATCTCGACATACGGCATGCCTAATCGTTGTGGGATCCACCTGGATCATGTGGTAGTGCCGACATGTCGTCGCCATCAAAAGACCCAATGTTTGCAAAATATATACAAGTACACAACAATAATTATACAATTTCATTACACAATTTAATAAAAACAAGTTAAAGAATATGTTAGAATAAATATAAATCAAACAGTAATATTACCTCTATCATCTGGCGGCTCATCATCTGTGATGAGGATGTTGGCACACTCTCGCCAATCCAATCCAGCATAAGGACAGGGGACCATAATAAAGGGATGCATCTCGTCAACACTGGCTAGTAAGTTCAGTGTATCAAGCGATATCCTAGCTGGAAACATAGTCTCTCCCCTCTTGGGCATCATCTGCCCCGACATGTGCATGTGTGCCTCCAACATCGGCCTACGAGGCTGCCGAACAAAAGTAGGCCTCATCTCTGGAAACCTCTCAAAAAATAAACAAAGAAGCTCTGAAGCAAAAGGGAAGTTGACCCTCCCTTGTGCATGAGCATGACATCTATTTAATGTTATACAAAACTGTTGTAAAAAAATGGTAGACCACGTGACAAGTCGTGGCTCCTGTACTAAAGAATCCACATAATCTAGAAGCGATCACCTAATGCATTTCCCATCAATGGTGTTGTGTGAAATGGTCGAAATGAGAAGTGAGAGGCATTGCATGTCCTCACTACCAAATGCACCAATACGTAACTGACCTCCAGCGACCTGAAACTCTGAAGGAGACAGTATTGATGCTCTAATGTATCTATGGGAGTAAACTAACTGACTCCCTGCTACACAACCAGCTAGAACCTCTGGGAACGAGGGAAAATCCACCCCTCTCCTCGATATCCCTGTAATGAAATATATATCCTCCTCAGTGGGCATGTACCACTGGTTGATACAAACCCGGAAAGCCTGTTGTTGGGCATTCCACCTTTGGATAAGATGTCTCAAAAAAAAACTATGGCCCTTTAGGGAAGTATCCTCCTCATAGAACTTAAGGAGGCCTACCTGCCTTAGGAGCCCTTGCGTAGCTGCTGTAATAGGGCGAGGGTATGCATCTCTCTCCCTCTCTCGTACCTCTGCCCGGTAAAACAGTCTGTCATACTTCTCCACCTGTTGTTGTTGTTGTTCTTCCTCTTCTCTCTGAATCATTGACATATTAAATACTTTTTTATTATTAAATAAGACATGTATTTAGGAATATACATATATAATGTTTTTTGGAAAAAAAAAAAAAACAGACCAATCGGTGCGCCACAAAAACAGTCATGCACCGGTGCCGGTGCAGTGTTTGTTTGTAGCGCACTAGAGGCGGTGCCCCAGATGATATACAATGCACCGTATACGGTGCACTTGAAACTTTTTAAAGCAAAGTTGACTATATATGGTGTCAGAATACTGGTACGCTGACTAAAATATATGCCCCGGCGCATATAGTTGTGTCAATGCACCGACTTTCGGACAAATTATATAGTCAACGGTGCAATATTTTACCAGGCCGCACCCTTGACCTTGTCGTAATTTGGAATGAGGTGAACTGACAGACACCAGGGCGGATATATCTGTCAACACACCACGTTGCTATTCCCATGGTCAACGGTACGACCAGCTAAATGACCGCACTGCACTTTTTTTTTTAATTTTAAAATAACGCGGGGCGCCTTTCGGTACCGACCTGGACACGGTGCAGATACCGTTAGCACCGGTTGCGGTGCGGCCTCTAAATTTTACAGGCAGCACCACTTATCAGTGCGAGCCGAATGGCTTGTGTGTACCGCACAACAATATTTTCTTTCTTTTAAGTGGTTAATTTTAAGGTTATTTGAAATTCTAATCCGCTAAAAAGCTTAATTATGGAAAAACAAGAAAAATACCTGTACATTTCGTCGTTGAGGAGGCATATTGGCTATAGAATTTGTAAAAGAAAATTTTCCCACCGTTTTGCAAAATGCAAGTTGGAGATCGGTGGGTAATGCACAACAACAGTGCATGTAATGGGTGTAATGGGAGCACCGATGTCAGGGCAGCTCAGACAAGGATAAATTGCACCGGTGCTTGAGCGCTCTGGAGCACTGAGAAAAGTGAAAATGCGATTTTTTGGCCGTAATTTTTTTTTTTATTTAACCATTTTTCGGTGCTCGGGGTTTTATAGGCGCACCGGTGCGGTTGCTTAAGACCGCACCGAGCAGTTTCAATTTTGGCGTTGTGTTTTATGATGCATCGGTGCGGTTTCTTAACATCGCACCAGCCAATTTCTGTTTTGGCATGGTGTTTTATGATGCACCGAGGTGGAAGAGCTGTGAAGCACCGGTGCTTTATAGTAATAGGATGCATCAGGCGGGTGTGTATGGAGCGCACAGTGTTCCAATGTTTTGTGTGCACCGATGCTTTCTCTTGTAGAGCGCACCGGTGATTGAGATCTCTAGAGCACTGAGTAAAGTGAAAAATGTGGTTTTTTGGCTGTAATTTTTTTTTATTTAACCTTGTTTCGGTGCGCGGGTTTTATAGGCGCCCCAATGTTGGTTCTTACGAACGCACCGGTCCGTTTCTATTTTGGCGCAATGTTTTATGATGCACCAGTGCGGTTTCTTAACACCGCACTGGGCGATTTCTATTTTTGCGCGGTGTTTTATGATGCACCGGGGAGGAAGAGTTATGAAGCACCGGTGCTCTACAGTAATAGGACACACTGGGAGGGTGTGTATGGAGCACACGGTGTCCGGTGTGCCAATGTTTTGTGCACACCAGTGCTTTCTCTTGTAGAGCGCACCGGTGATTGAGAGCTCTAGAGCACTGAAAAAAGTGAAAAATGTTGTTTTTTGGCCGTAATTTTTTTTTTATTTAACCCTTTTCCGGTGCGCGTGGTTTATAGGCACACCGGGGCTCGTACAAATGCACCGGTATATTTTAGTTTTGGTGCAGTGTTTTACGATGCACCGATACAGTTTCTTAATACCGCATCAAGCGATTTCTGTTTTGGCGCGGTGTTTTATGATGCACCGGCGCAGAAGAGTTGTGAAGCATCGGTGCGCTACAGTAATACAACGCACCAGGCGGGTGTGTACGGAGCTTACGATGTCCGGTGTGCCAATGTTTTGTGCACACCAGTGCTTTCTCTTGTAGAGAGCACCGATGTGATTTTGGATGATAAGCGCACCAAGCGAAAAACATCCGTAAAACCCTCCGCCCTCCAACCCCCTCTAGTAACCTCCACTAGAAACGGATGTATGGGGTATTTTTATAAGGGGTTCCTCAAAAAAATTCGCTAGAGGGTATTTTCCTTGTAGTGAACATAAATAACAACAAACCATCACAATTGATTCATTAAAACAAATTTTTGATGAAGGATTTCACCCCTCCTGGGCTACATCTCCTTGGTCCAGCTTCCATGGATTGGTCCTCTGTATTAGCTCAATATTTCTCAAATTGTTGTTTACATGCATAAAATTATCTTGGAACATATTCCAATGAGTTCAAAATTTCTAAATCTATCAAAAATGACTATTTATTTACTCAATTTGGCCTTCAGATACTCTAGGAATGGCCTTCCCTCCTAGTGGCCCTAGGCTTCAAAATTATTCAAAACAAAAACTTATGTAAACTTGTTCTTCTGCCTCTACAATTTATTCCATTGTGTTCATAGCATGCCAGTTAGCCAAGAATGACTCTTTATGAGCCAAAGTTGGTCGAAAATTTACTTAGTTATGGCAAAAACAAATTTTCCCCCAATTTCTCCTCCAAATCTGGAGAAGACTCCAGACAGCTCCGACATTTTTGGTGGAATCTGCCAAAATAGCATTTCCGTTAAATATGCCGCTAATTAATAGGATAATTAATTTGTGCTTAATCTTGGATTAAATGGGATAAGTGCACACTAATTTCGCATTATGGTTGAGTGTTTCGAGTGTGGTCATGTCATAGGGTCACGTGGAGGAGGGTTGGCCCCCTCCGTTCCCCCCGTCCGAGATCCCCTGCAATTTAAATACAAAGTCGTGTGCAATTTTTTCAACTAATAGGGTCATGGCCCATTGGTAGAAGGGCGGAGTGGAGTGGGGGAGATCATGGGGTCGAGCCTCGACCTCACCCCTCGTTACATTGTTCTTGCACCCATTATTACGTGCCATTCCAAACCTTGGTAAGGCGCTTCCAACATAAAATACGCCATCGACCATGGTTTAGACTATGGTTATAATTTAATTTGATCTGCCCATAGTTTATAACACATTTGTGCCACCATATGATATAATATGCATAACCAAACTTTGATTAATTAATATGCTTGCGGACTAAGGTTTGAATATATATGCGGAAATTAATAATAATATTAAGGTTTAGATTAATAATTAATTAATGCCCACGTGGTGTAGAGCAGTCGGTGATGGGGTGCGCTCTTAAGGCACTATGTCTGCAAGGTCATCGGTTCGAAACCTGTAGGTAGGATGGGAGGAGAAAAAATGGAAAGATTAGGATTAGTCTAAACTACCAAAAAAAATAAAAAATTAATAATAATAATAATTAATTAATATTAACATACATACATACATACATACATACATACATACATACATACATACATACATACATACATACATACATACATACATACATATATATATATATATATATATATATATATATATATATATATATATATATATCCAATCCTTAAAATAAAATAAAAATAATTTCCAACACATAAATATCATGAACCCAAATTCAACCTTAGGAGGTCATTGGACAAATTTCACCTTCACAAACCAAACTAGTGAATCCAGCAGTGACACTTGTCACAGTCCCATTGGAAAAAAAACTGAAGAAGATTCCCTAAATGCTGACTAGGCTGCCATGTTATCAGCCTGTACCTGTTCTCCAATTTTTTATAAAAAATTGCATGTTCTAAACGGCGATTAGCAGACCATAATTTCTTCATCAAAACTCGGTTTTTGATGAAACGAGTTGCGTTAGATTCTTCGCGACAAACCGGTCTTGATCATTCGGTTTGCAATAAATTTTGATCACTTTCATTTTTTAGCTAAAATACTGAGCATCTTAAATAATAATAATGAAGAATCAATTTATGTGGTTTGGTTTTCCTTAAATAATAATGATGATTAACTAGTCATTCCAAGTGGTTTGACTTTTCTTGAATAATAATAATAATGAAGAAGAATCAAATTTATGTGGTTTGGGTTTTCTTGAAATATGATAATGATTAACTGGTCATTCCAAGGGATTTGTATTTTCTTGAATAATAATAATGATGTAGAGTTACATAAAATTTTTGAATAACAATAAATAACAGTTGTACACCATTAATTGATTAAATTATGATATTTTTTTATTGTTTATATAAAAAGAAAATAATTTGACAAATACAGATTCTAAGTGATTTGTATTTTCTTGAATAATAATAATGATGTAGAGTTACATAACATTTGTAAATAACAATAAATAACAATTGTAACACCATTAATTGATTAAATTATGATATTTCTTTATTATTTATATAAAAAGAAAATAATTTGACAAATACAGATTCCAAGTAATTTGTATTTTATTGAATAATAATAATGATGTCCAGTTACATAACATTTGTGAATAACAATAAATAATCATCGTAACACCATTAATTGATTAAATTATGATATTTTTTTATTCTTTATATAAAAAGAAAATAATTTGACAAATACAGATTTATAACATCTGGATTTTAGTGTCATGTTATTTTAATTGATACATTTAAACTTGTTTTGAGTTAAACTGGATTGATGAGAATATTAAACAAATTTGGAACAAAAGTTTAATTCTTATTTTAATAAATATTAATTATGGAGTGGTTTCCATAATTTATGGTTAAGTGTCCAAGTTACCAGAGTGGTTAGATCATAAATCAGTTACCTGACAATTACCTTTCCTCTGGGAATAAAAAAACCATGATGAGGAAAAGGGGTTTTGTGCTAGAGGTTAAAAAACCATAAAGATTAGTTGAAAGGTGGGAGTATCCAGAGCAAGTTGGAGCCAATGGAACTCAGATAAAAACCTGAAGATATGAGTAGAGACTAGATGACGGTCCTGAGGTCTCTCTCTAAAGAGAAAAATACTAAGCTATCACACTCTGACGAGGAGCACAAGTGGAGAAAAGGATGTAATAGCCTCTCTCATGGTTGGGAGGAAACCATCAACTCTACTTGATTAAAGCATGTACTGTGAATTTAAAATAAATAGCATAATTTTCCTTGTTTTTCTTCTAATTACCTTGCTTTTGGAAAGATTAATGTGTCTGAATACTTGCTTTTAGAAAGATTACAGTGTGTGAATATTTCAGGAATGAAAAAAAAATATAGTGTTGTATTAATGTTCAATAAAGTTCTTGTTACTCATGTATTATTTAAAAAAATTATTAAAATGTAAACCCTCATGACTCTGGATTAAAGTAAATCAGTCAGAGAAAAAGTTGCCCTTAATTTACCAAGAAATGTTTAAATGGTAGAGTCTGAGTTGTTTGGGGTTATATAGTTTAATAGCTATGCAAGAAAACCAAATAAAAATATAAAGGAATAGTTAGCTCCATATGGAGCGTGAAATATGAATAGGACAGTCTATAAATCAAGAAAGACTCATGATACAGAGAATGAGGGTCTTGGGGACACCCCTCTTTCATATCAGATGGTCCGGACACCTATTTTATTAAAAGAGAAAGAAAGAGAAATTATTGTTGAATATAACAAATAAACTGAATTGTAAACTCACAGTAATGGTATAACTACAATAGGTGACCAGAACAAATATAATACTTATAACATAAACTATATTGCAAGAAGATAGGTATAGAGAAATTATTATTGAAGAAACAGTTTGGCTAATAACAAGAATTCGGCTAACTGTGAAAATATTCATAAACATATCCCGAAAACTGGATTTTATCTTTTTTAAATTCACAAATAAAATTACCAGATATAAATAGCATACAAAGATAATTTTCAAAGGGTGATAACCTTATCCACCATTTCTAGAAAGAACATCCATTAATTTGGGAAAGAAAAATATAACTTCATATTGAAAATAGCCATGAAAATTAATTGTATATAGAGTAAAAAGAAGTAAGGAGAAACTCCAATTCATATTGAGGAAGCCGTAGAGGCACAAACCTAGAAAATTAATACAAATCATCATTTATCATAAACTGGAAACAAGGGTTTAATGCATGTTTTCCTTACTTAAGCAATTACAGTCTTATCATTACAGAGGTCGAACCAAAAATATCAATATGCTCACAGACCCCAAATATGAATATCATGTCGACTATAAACTATCAGTTATCAGCTCTACTTAACCAGAAGTCTTGCAAAAATATTGACAATAAGTCCTCTACAGAAAGCACAGTGGGCTAGTAACCATAGCCAGTGCTTAAATAAACTTGATAGAACAAACTAAACTATATCATATTGCTCTTAAAATTCTTTCCAGGAAGAAACAGGACTGGATAATCTCAACAAAGACAGCAGAAGTGACCAAGTACCTGAGCATGCAAGAGAAAATGATTAAACTGAAGGATGTCGAGCTACCTCATAGTAGAAGGAAGGATTGGTTGTATATTACCTACACAACCACATACCAACGTTACACAAGGAAACCATCTCAGTATATCTAAATTTAAATACTATTAAACCTCTTAAGTTAAAGTAGAGAAGGGGGTGCAGACTTACCTCATAACAAAGGCATATTCGAAAATCGATGACCTGCAAGAAAGAGGAACTGATAAGAAAACTGTAGAAAAGAACTAAACAAAAATATATATACCAAATCTGAGACCCTTTAACCTGATACAATACCTGTATCGGTCGAATGAAGACGATGTAGAACAGCTCCCTCCTGAGAATGTGAGACCGCAGTGTGGGAGCGACCACGTGGGAAGGGAGTAGGATTGTTATACCAATACCAGACAAGCCACTGTAGCTGCATTTCCAAAGTTAAGCACTCAGTGTTTCAAAAAAATATGACGTGATAGAACAATACAAATCAAGTAGTATGAGGAATTCCATGAGTGGCGGCCAATGGAGAGAAACAAGGTTTCATTACCTCACGGAAACAGAGAGCGGAAAAGAGAATCAGAGGAGAGCGCAGAGCCGCTGGCAGCGAGAGGAAGAATAGAGGCCGTTAGGGTTTGGTGGGGTATGGCTACACCCTAACCACCCCTGGGCCTATTACCACCATCGATCAACTTAAGATCCAAGGGCGAAGTGAAGCGCCACTTGCCAGATGCACAAATGAATCATGTACGCCAAAGATGCGGTGCGAATAAAACCCAAATATCAAACATTAAAAATAAATACAAATAGTATTTAATTCCAAATCTGTTGTGCGGTCAGTTGACACGGTATTTGTGTCAATTATTTAAAACAAATCAACCAAATTTCAATGATAAAATAAATGGGTAATCAAATCAAGACTGAAAACACCATGTCATTCGTAGAATAACATTGATTAAGGAATGATATGTGGCATTATAATTAGTATGTGCCAAAATCCAAGCTATGGTATAAAATCATATGTGTGAAATGTTATAAGGTGGTTAAATCCCATTGTATCCAAGGTAATGTAAATAGACATGTAGAAAGGTAATTTAGATAGTTTTACAATGTGCAAAAGAAAGTTAGTAATATATATATATAATCTGATATAGGATTAGAACTTACGTAAAAATTAATAATTTATTTTTGGTAATTATTTAACGTTTATGGTTATACATCATAGGTGGTATCAGAGTAGCGTTCACACGCTAGGACCCAGTTGGGTCACCTAAATAACTAGCTGATGTGTAAACTGTACATAGAAGAAGGAAGAAGAATTTGAAAGAGTACAATGAGGAGAGGTTTAGTACCTTAGTTTCCAAGGATTATAAGGGAAGCACCTCCCCAGACTAACCTAGAAATAAATCCAAAAATGTGGGTGCAGCTGAGTGTGGACCAACATCAACAAAGCAACAGACTACTTGAACAAAAACAATGGTATACCAGTAGAATACTGATTACTATACAAAAATTGTAGGAAGAGATGGTTCGGGTGAGAAGTGAAAATGAGAAGTTGATGCAAGAACAGGAAAGAATCCTTAAAATTATTTCTGATAAACAAAATCAAGGGATAGTTTAGCCCAGCCCTGAAAGAAACACCCGGAAAGAGGGAGAACAATGGCAAAAAACTAATGATAATCCGAAAAGTAGCCACACAAATCGGAGTAATAAGAACCAAAATTATAATGAAGTTGAGTCAGGAAATGTTTCAGACCAGTAGGAGATGAAAAAACAGAAAGTGGAATTGCAAGGTGAAATCTGAAAAATCAAACCACCTACATTCGACGGAGAGGCAGAAGAGGTTGCTTAAGCATGGTTATTTAACATGAATAAATACTTTCAGGTCTATGAGTATGACAGTAAACTGAAAGCTCGCTTGGCTATCTACCAACTGCGAGAAAAAGCTACATTATGGTGGGAGGAAGTTAAAAATGTATGAGGAAATGAAGACCAGAATGTGACTTGGAATGAATTCCAGTAGTATTTTAAGGACAAATATTTAACTGAGTGTTTCTACAATGAAAAGTCTCAAGAATTTCACGATCTAAGAATGGGACAGTTGAAAATGGATGAATTCATTATGAAATTTACTTCCATGTTAAGGTATGTACCATACCTGAAATATGAAAAAGAAAAATTAAAATGATTCCTGAGCAGCTTACTTGCCCATATGAAATAAATAATCGAGTTTGTAAATCCAAAAAGCATGGAAAAAGTGATACAAAAGTCACGTATGTGTTACCAGCAATCCAAGGTGAAAGGAGAAGCTGGAAGGAATTGACCACCATAGAAGGTACAAAAAAATAGTTCTAATTTCTGGAGCAGTAGATCTAGAAATTATAAAAACACTGCCAGAAATACAGCAAATAGATAGTAAGGAAGAAATCAGCAAAATACCAGGTGGTCAGCTGATGAGCGACCCACAGAAACCTCTAGTAGACCTGATCTTCAACATATCCAAAAACCATTGTTACAATGTTGGGGATGCGGTGAATCACACTACTATAAGAACTGCCCTCATCGAGGGAAAAACGAGGTTGCTGCTAACGTACAAGAAGCATCTACAGTAGGGGAAGTGGTGTGAAATATACCAAGAATTAATGCAGCACTTGAGGATCGGCAGGCATATTATCAACCAACCATGATTGAGCTAGAAGGTAATTTTTACTCCCAAACTATTTCAATTTTGGTCGATCGTGGTGCCAGTTTAAGTTATGTAAATCCTAGAATAGTAGAGAAGTGTGATTTGCAGAGCCAAAATTTTAAAAACTCCTGGTTGGTACAATTGGCTAGAGGGGCCAAGAGAAGAGTCAATGTTAAAGTTTCCGACTGTCCTCTGGAAGTTGGAAACTAGAACCTAAATTTTGAATTGAACATCTTAGCTCTAGGTGCCTATGAAATTTTACTGGGAATGGATTGGCTAGAAGTGAATTGGTCCCTGGTAGACTACAAGGAGAAAATTATTTATTACAAAGAAACATATGGAACATGCTAGGAACTGCAAGGGATTAAGAAACCACTGCAACTGCATCCAATTACTGCATCTCATTTGGGAAAATGTATCCGAAAGGATTTTCAAATTTATTCCATTCAGGTGGGATTTTCTAATTCTAAAGACAAGACCCCTATAATGGATAATATGCCAGTGGTACAAGATTTTATGGATGTATTCCCATAAAATATATCGGGCTTACCTCCAAAATAGGACATCGATTTCACCGTCGAATTGATGTTGAGGGAAACACCAATATTACGTGCACCATATCGAATGCGTGTACCTGTGTTAACTGAGATGAAAATGAAATTACAGGAACTGCTAGATAAGGGCTATATCCGCGCTAGTGTGTCTCCTTGGGGGGCACTAGTATTGTTCATAAAGAATAAAGATGGTACCATGCGAATGTGTATGGATTATAGACAACTTAACATGCTAACTGTTAAGAACAAATACCCATTTCCACGGATAGATGATCTATTCAATCAGGTGAAAGGCACAACTATCTTTTCTAAAATAGATATGAGATTTGGGTATCATCAAATACGGATAAAGGACGAAGACATATATAAGACAACATTCCATACCCGATATGGGCACTACGAATTTGTGGTTTTACCATTTGGTTTAACCAATGCACCAACAACATTCATGATTTTAATGCATGGCATCTTTCATCCATTTTCAGATAAGTTTTTTTAATATTTATTGACGATATATTTATCTACTCAAAAAATATGGAGGAACATAAAGAGAACTTACAAATAGTGTTAAGAATGCTAAGAGAACATCAAATTTATGCCAACTTCAGTAATTGTGATTTTTATAAAGATCATATTCAATATTTAGGACATGTTATTTCTACTGAAGGCATAATAGTAGATCCTGAAAAAATAAGGACCATCATGCAATGGAGAGTGCCGAAGAATGTAGAAGACATACATTCCTTCATGGGGTTGGCTAGTTACTATTGGCGTTTTATTGAAATGTTTTCTAAGATTTATTTTCCTATAACTTCATTACAGTGAAAGGGATGAGTGTTTAAATGGACCAGTGAGTGTCAAACCAGCTTTGAGTGGTTAAAACAATCATTAACTACAACCCCTGTATTAAAGGTCATTGATCCAAGCAAGTAATTTGAATTTTTCACTGATGCTTGCAAAGGAGTGGGGGGTGTACTAACACAAGATGGAAAAGTTGTGGCTTACGAGTCTAGGAAGCTGAAATATCATGAACAGTGGTATTCCACATATGATCTGGAGCTGACGGCAGTAGTGCACGCATTAAAGGTATGGAGGCACTACTTATTGGGAAAAATGTTTGTATTAAAAATTGATCACAGTAGTTTGAATAGCTATTTTAAACAAACTAAATTGAATGCTCATCAATCTAGGTGGAACGCTTTCTTAAGCAAATTTGATTTTGAAATTCAACATGTTAAGGGAAAATAAAACCATGTCATTGCTGCTTTAAGAAGAAAATTACACTATGTGTATGAACTCTACATTAACAAGGAAAAATTTAAGTTCCAAGAACAAGTGAAGGAGGATGTGGAACATGATCCAGAATATTGGTTTCTATGGCAGCAAATGCAACAAGCAGAAGAGCAAGGGGATAAAATAGAATACAAGATCAACGATGAACAGTTATTGAAATTTCAAGGGAAAATTGACATTCCTAATCCAATGAGTCTAAAATAACTGATCTTATATGAATATCATCGAAGTGCTTATTCTGGACACCCTCGTTACCAAAAGATGTTAACAGCAATTAGAAAATACTACTTTTGGCTAGGAATGCATAAAAATATTGCTGAGTATTTGACTAAATGTTTGGAATGTCAGCAGGTCAAGGTGGAGCATCAAAACCCAACAGGGTTATTGCAAACCATTCTCGTGTTGGAATGGAAGTGGGAGGTTATATCATTATACTTTATCATAGGGATACCGAAAACAAAGCGACACAATGACTCAATAATGGTGGTAGTTGATTGATTCAGCAAATCGGCTAACTTCATTCCAGTGCAGTTAAATTTTAAAACTGTATAGATTGCTGATATCTTTATGAGGGAAGTGTTTAGATTGCATGACATACCAAAGATAATCATCTCAGACAAAGATGTAACATTTACTTCTACTTTTTGGAAGGCCATGTTCACTGGTTTAGGCACGCAAATTCAATTCAATATAGCATACCATCCCCAAACAGATGCTTAGACGGAAAGAGTAAATCATATTTTGGAGGACATGTTGTGAATGTATGTAATGGAACAACCTACGAAGTGGGAGGATTACTTACACCTAGTGGAATTTTCTTATAATAATGGATACCAAGAATCCCTCCGGATGAGTCCTTTTGAAGCATTATATGCCAGGCAATGCCAAACACCCATTAATTGGAGTAGCACAAAAACCAAGCTAATGCTTGGGCCTAAAATGTTGGCCAAGATGGAACTAGAAGTGAAGAAAATTAGAAAAAATATGAAATATTCCCAAGATTGGCAGAAAGTATATGTAGATCGGAAGAGGACCTACCAGGAATTTGAAGTAGGTGATCATGTTTACGTGAGAATTAGACTCAAGAAGAGCACCTTAAGGTGGAATACTTGTGCCAAATTGTCCCCCCGGTTCTATGGCCCTTCCAAATTTTGGAAAGATTTGGACCAGTGGCCTATCAATCAGTGTTACCAAGACATATTCAGGTACATAATGTGTTTCATGTGTCCCTATTGAAAATATATGTGCACAATAAAAAGCACATAATACATTGGCAGGACAATCAGGTAGAATTTAATTAAAAGCTAAGCGTCCTATGAAGATAATTAGCACTTTGACTAAATTAAATCTTTGTTGGTTGCAGGTCGAACCAGACGGAAAATTTCTGGTCGAACCTCAGTGTATTCTCGATCAGAGAGAAATAACACCCCGGAGACGAGCCATCACCCAGGTTAAAGTGCAGTGGAAGTAATTTGGCCCCGAGGAGGTCACTTGGGAAGATGAAAGGTTCATTTGAGACGCTTATCCGGAATTATTCCATGAAATGGGGTAAAAACATTGAGGACGATGGTTTCCTTGAGTGGGAGAAGATGTAACATCTGGATTTGAGTGTCATGTTATTTTAATTGATACATTTAAACTTGTTTAATTTAAAATGGCTTAATGAGTATATTAAGAAAATTTTGAATAAAATTTTAATTCTTATTTTAATAAAGATTAATTATGGAGTGGTTTCCATAAATAATGTTTAAGTGTCCAAGTTACCAGAGTGGTTAGACTAGAAATCAGTTACCTGACAGTTACCTTTCCTCTGGGAATAAAATGAAAACCCTAATTTGGAAAACGGGTTCTGTAATAGAGATAAAAAAAGACAGCAAGATTAACTAAAAGGTGGGAGTATCCAGAGCTGATTAGAGCCAGTGGAACTCAGATAAAAACCTAAATATGGGAGAAGGTACTGGACGACGGTCCTAAGGTCTCTCTCTAGATAAAAAGCTATTAAGATATCACACTCTAACGAGGAGCATGGGGGGAGAAGAGGATGTAATAGCCTCTCCCATGGTTGGGACGAAACCATCAACTCTACTTGATTAAAGTAGGTACTGTGAATTTAAAACGGAATAGCATAGGTTTCCTTATTTTTCTTATAATTACCTTGCTTCTGGAAAGATTACTGTGTGTGAATACTTTCTCATGGAAATATTACTATGTGTGAATATTTTGGGAATGAAAACAAAATACAGTGTTGTATTAATGTTCAGTAAATGTCTCGTTACTCATGTATTATTTAAAAACTCTGTTAAACTGTAAACCCCCATGAATTTGGATTAGAGTAAAACAGATAGAGAAAATTGTGCCCTTAATCTACCAAGAAAGGTTTAAATGGTATATTCTGAGTTGTTTGGGGTTATATAGTTTAATAATTATGCAAGAAAACCATATACATATATAAAGGAATAGTTAGTCCCATCTGGAGCATGAACTCTAAATAGGACAGTCTGTAAATCAAGAAAGACTTATGATACACAGACTGAGGGTCTGGGGGACACCCCTATTTCATATCAAATGGTTCGGACACCTGTATTATTAAAAGAGAAATAAAGAGAAATTGTTGTTGAATATAACAAATAAACTGAACTGTAAACTCAAAGTAACGGTATAACTACAACAGGTGACCAGAAAAAATATAATACTTATAACATAACCTGTATTGCAAGAAGATAGGTATAGAGAAATTAATCTTGAAGAAATAGTATGGATAAAAGAAAGAATTTGGATAACTATGAAAATATTCATAAACATATCTCGAAAATTGTATTTTCTCTTTGTTAATTCACAAATATAATTACCATATATAAACATCATACAAAGATAATTTTCGAAGGGTGATAACCCTATCGACCATTTTTAGAAAGAACATCCATTAATTTGGAAAAGAAAACTATAACTTCTTATTGAAAATAGCCATGACAATGAACTGTCTATAGAGTAAAAAGCAGTAAGGAGAAACTCCAATTCATATTGAGGAGGTTGTAGAGGCACACGCCTGACAAATTAATACAAATCATCATTTATCATAAACTGGAAACAAGGGTTTAATGCATGCTTTTCTTACTTAAGCAATTATAGTCTTATCATTACAGAGGTCGAACCAAATATATCAATATGCTCATAAACCCCAAATAGGAATATCATGTCAACTGTAAACTATCAGTTATCAATTCTACTTAACCAGAAGTCTTGCAAAACTATTGACAATAAGTCCTCTATAGAAAGCACAATGGGCTAGTAACCATAGCCAGTGCTTAATTAAACTCAACGAACAAACTAAACTATATCAGCTTCCTCTTAAAATTCTTTCCAGGAAGAAACATAGCTAGATAATCTCGACATAGACAACTGATGTGACCAAGTAACTGAACATGCAAGAGAAAACGATTAAGCCGAAGGATGTTGAGTTACCTCATCGTAGAAGGAAGGGTTGGTTGTATATTACATGCAAAACCACTAAGTAACGTTACACAAGGAAACCCTCTTAGTATATATGAATTTAAAGACTAGTAAACCTCTTAAGTTAAAGCAGAGAAGGGGGTCTAGACTTACCTCATAGCAAAGGCATATTAAAAAATCGATGACCTACAAGTCACACGAACTGATAATAAAACTATAGAGAATAACTAAACAAAAACATATATACCAAAGTTGAGACCCTTTGGCCTGAGACAATACATGTGCTAGTTGAATGAAGATGATGTCAAACAACTCCTTCCTAAGCATTCCATACCGCAATGTGGGAGCAACCATGCCAGAAGGGAGTAAGAGTGTTATACCAGTACCAGACAAGCCACCATAGCTGCATTTCCAAGGTTAAGCACTCAGTGTTCCAGAAAAATCCGTGACAGGACAATATAAAATCCAGCAGTATGAGGAATTCCATGAGTAGCGGCCAGTGGAGAGCACGAAGGTTTCATTACCTTGCGGCAACAGAGAGCCGAACGGCGAATCATAGGAGACCGCAGATCCGGCGGGTGCAAGAGGCAGAATGGAGGCCATTAGGGTTTGGGGGGATAGGGCTGCACCCTAACCACCCCTGGGCCTATTACCACCGTCGATCAACTTACAATCCAAGGGCGAAGTGAAGCACCACTTGTCAAATGCAAAAATGAATCGTGTACGCAAAACATGCAGTGGGAATAAAACCCAAATCTCAAACCTTAAAAATTAGTAAAAACAATATTTAATTCCAAATCTGTTGTGCAGCCAGTTGGCACGGCCTTTGTATCAATTATGTAAAACAAAAAAACTGAAGTTCAATGATGAAATAAATGAGTAATGAAATCAAGACTAAAAACTCCGTGTCATCCATAGAATAATATTGATTAAGGAATGATATGTTTCATTATAATTCGTATGCACTAAAATCCAAGCTATGGTAAAAAATTGTGTGTGTGAAATGTTATAAGGGGGTTAAATCCCATTGTATCCACAGTAATGTAAATAGACATGTAGAAAGGTAATTTAGATAGTTTTACAATGTGCAAAATTAAGTTAGTAAATATATATATATATATATATATATATATATATATATATATATATATATATATATGATTAGAAATTAAGTAAAAAATAATAATTTTATTTTTGGTAATTATTTAACATTTATGGTTAGACATTACAGGTGGTATCAGAGCAACGTTCACACGTTGGGACCCAATTGGGTCACCTAAATAACTGATTGATGGGTAAAATGTACACAGAAGAAGGAAGAATTTGAAAAAGTACAATGAGGAGAGGTTCAGTACCTTAGATTCTGAGGACTACAGGAGAAGCACCTCCCTAGACTAACCCAGAAATAAATCTAGAAATGTGGGTGCAAATGAGTGTGGACCAACATCAACAAACCAACAGACTACTCGAAGAACAACAATGGAAGAACAGTAGACTACTGAGTACTATACAAAAATTATAGGAAGAGATGCTTCGGGTGAGAAGTGAAAATTAGCAGTTGATGCAAGAATAGGAAACAATCCTTAATATTCTTTCTGATAAACAAAATCATGGGACAGCTCATCCCAGCCCTGAAAGAAATACCTGGGAAGAGGGTGAACAATGACAAAAAACTAATGATAATCCGGAAAGTATCCACACCCAATGGAGTAAAAAGAACCGAAATTATAATGAAGTTGAGTCGGGAATTGTCTCGGATCAGCAGGAGATGAAAAAACAGAAAGTGGAATTGCAAGTTGAATTCCGAAAAATCAAACCGCCTACATTCAATGGAGAGTCAGAAGAGGTATTTGAAGCATGGTTAATTAACATGAATAAATACTTTTAGGTCTATGAGTATGACGGTAAACTGAAAGCTCATTTGGCTATCTACCAGCTGTGGGAAAGAGCTACACTATGTTGGGAGGAAGTTAAAAATGTACGAGGAATTGAAGACCAGAATGTGAATTGGAATGAATTCCAACAGTATTTTAAGGACAAATATTTAACTGAGCGTTTCTATGATGAAAAGTCTCTAGATTTTCATGATTAGAGATTGGGACAGTTGACAATGGATGAATTCATTATGAAATTTACTTCCCTATTAAGGTATGTATCGTACCTTAAAGATGAAAAAGCAAAAGTACAGTGATTCCTGAGCAGCTTACCTGCCCATATGAAGGAAAGAACCAAGTTTGTAAATCTAAAAACCATGGACGAAGTGATACAAAAAGAACATATATGTTACCAATAGCCCAAGGTGAAAGGAGAAGCTGGAAGGAATTGGCCACCAAAGAAGGTACAGAAAAATAGTTCTAATTTCAAGAGTAGTAGATCTCACAATTATAAAAACACTTCCAAAAATATAGCAAATAGACAGCAAGAAAGAAATCAACAAAAGACTAGATGGCCAGCTGATAAGCGGTCCACATAAGCCTCTAGTACACATGATCATGGACAGATCCAAAAACGACCGTTACAATGTTGGGGATGTGGTTAAGCACACTACTATAAGAACTGCCCTCACCGAGGTAAAAACGAGGTTGTTGCTAACGTACAACAAGCATATATAGTAGGGGACGTGGTGCGAAATATACCAAGAATTAATGCAGCGCTTGAGGATTGGCAGGAATATTATCAACCAACCATGATTGAGCTATAAGGTAAGTTGTACTCCAAAACTGTTTCAATTTTGGTCGATCCTAGTGCCAGTTTAAGCTATGTAAATCCCATAATAGTAGAGAAGTGTGATTTGCAGATCCAGAAGTTTAAAAACCCCTAGCTGGTACAATTGGCCACAGGGGCCAAGAGAAGAGACAATGTTAAAGTTTCCAACTGTCCTCTGGAAGTTGGAAACCAACGCATAAATTTTGGATTGAACATCTTACCTCTAGGCTCCTACGACATTTTACTGGGAATGGATTGGTTGGAAGTGCATTGGTACCTGGTAGACTGCAAGGAGAAAATTATTTATTACAAAGAAAAATACAGAACATGTGAGGAACTGCAAGGGATTAAGAAACCACTGCAGCTACGTCCAATTACTACATCTCAGTTGGGAAAATGCATCTGAAAGGGTTGTCAATTTTATTCCATTCAGGTGGGATTTTCTAATTCTAAATACAAGACCCCTATGATGGAGAATATACCAGTGGTAGAATATTTTACAGATGTATTCCCAAAAAATATACCAGGCTTACCTCCAAAACGGGACATCGATTTCACCATCGAATTGATTTCGGGGGCAGCACCAATATCACGTGCACCATATTGAATGAGTGTACCTGAGTTAACTGAGTTGAAAATGCAATTACAGGAATTTCTAGATAAGGGTTATATCTGCCCTAGTGTGTCTCCTTGGGGGTCACCACTATTGTTCATAAAGAAGAAAGATGGTACCATGTGAATGTGTATAGTTTATAGACAGCTTAACAAGCTAACTGTTAAGAAAAAATAACCATTGCCATAGATAGATGATCTATTCGATCAGGTGAAAGGCATAACTATATTTTCTAAAATAAATCTGAGATCTGGGTACCATCAAATACGGATGAAGGACGAAGACATATATAAGACAACCTTTTGTACCCGATATGGGCACTACAAATTTGTGGTTTTACCATTTGGTTTAACCAATGCACCAGCAACATTCATGAGTCTAATGTGGCATATTTTATCCATTTTGGATAATTTTGTTTTAATTTTTATTGACGATATACTTATCTACTCAAAAATATGGAGGAGCATAAAGAACTCTTACAAATATTATTAAAAATGCTGAGAGAACATCAACTTTATGCCAAGTTCAGTAAGTGCGATTTTTATAAAGAGAAGATTCAATATTTAGGCCATGTTATTTTTGCTGAAGGTATAACAGTTGATCCTGAAAAAAAAAGGACCATCATGGAATGGAGAGTGCCTAAGAGTGTAGAAGACATACGTTCCTTTATGGGGTTGGCTGGTTACTATAGTCGTTTTATTGAGGGATTTTCTAATATTTCTTTTCCTATAACTTCATTACAGTGAAAGGGACGAGTGTTTAAATGGACCAATGAGTGTCAAACCAACTTTGAGCGGTTAAAACCGGTATTAACTACAACCCCTGTATTAAAGGTCATTGATCCAAGCAAGGAATTTGAAGTTTGCAACGATGCTTGCAAAGGAGTAGGGGATTTACTAACACAGGATGGAAAAGTTATGGATTACGAGTCTAAGAAGCTGAAAGATCATGAACAACGGTATTCCACATATGATCTGGAGCTGACTGTAGTAGTGCATGCATTGAAGATATGGAGGCGCTACTTATCAAGAAAAATATTTGTATTAAAAACTGATCATAGTAGTTTGAATATCTATTTTAAACAAACTGACTTGAATGCTCATTAAGCTAGGTGGAACATGTTATACAGAATTTTAATCTACGGATAAACTAAATTCCCTAAGTGTGGTTTTCCTTCACTCAGAACAAAAAAATAAATATAACTACTATTTTCTCTAAAACAAGCAAATATACAGAAATGAGAAAGAGCCTACTTGTGATTCTTTCACTCTCCTTCTCCTTCTGTCGTTGTTGTCGTCGCTCTCAATCCAACTAAAGTCGCTAGATCGATTCCTGCAAACAAAAATAGAGAACAGAAAACAACATACAATATACAAGTATCTACTTATCTTAATCAAATCAAATTGATTAGATCTGAAATTCATACATTATCAAGAATACATTTCACAAGATATAGACATATGTATGGGAAAATGAACAGATATCCTTATTAAAGAGTAGGACAAGAAGATTACAACCAATGGATCGATTTTTCGTCAACCTTCTCCAACTTCATTGCAGCCTCATCACATCCAACATCATCTCAGTAGCATATCAATACTTCCACTCTCTTATCAAATGAGAATCCAACAACATAAATTTGCACAAAATTTTTCCTCCCTAGCACTTAAATGAGTGCTCAATTTATAGGGAAATTGATGGTAGTTTCTCAATGAATGGCTTTCTAATAATAGGCAATACATGTTTCGAAGTTCAGAGGTGTTAGATGGACACTTGGATTCGAAATATGACACCTATGTACTCTTCTAGAAGGCACTTTCCATGTGGATATTCCCGGAACAATGAAAATTCCACTTCCAGGTGACCAACGCACCCTTGAGTGTCGAGAAGTGCACTGCAATGCACCTTTTCATGGAGGAATTGGCACTTCAACGCAGTTAGTCCCTTGCAAATGAGTGTTGGTGAGTCAGTGGGTCATATAATATATACCTCAAACCTTGTAAATCTCACAATTGAAGCCATGAATGAAATGTCTTCACTTAGGGAATATAGCAACTGAAATATAAGGGGATGACAGACCCTATTCATGGGTCCTGGGGGATGATGTCCAGGTTGACCAAGTCTTAGGGGATGATGCCAAAATTGTCCCATAACAGTTGCCCACTAAAGCATGAAGTCAAAATAATAATAGTATTTGTATGAGATGCTTTACGATGTGATGAGTAGGAACTGAAGCGGATGGTGACCTACATCAATATTACAATACATTACATCATGATATTTTCATATTAATCACAAATTGTTGAGGGACGCATACCCATGCTCAGCACAAAACTACAATAACATGTACATAATTCAGAAGGTCATCTACATTGGAATTTTTCCCAATATATACATGCCTACAGATATAGGCCCATGTTAGGATGACGATATGTATGTGATTCCATCATAAAAGTGATGTGTACAAAAATCCTGAAATCGCAGCCCAGATGGATGAAACTAGATCTGCGGTATTTTTATCTCATTCACTTGATCGTTCAGTTACAGTTCTAACCATGAAAATATATGATTTGAAGTTGAATATGGGAAGACATCGTCTGATTACCAACCAATTATGTGATTTTTTAACCGATGCGAGAGAAACCACTATTGATGTTAATGGCTCTCAAGGTACTGCAGTAAAATTTGTAAGGCGTGAATAGATGATTTGATGTCGAATTCCAAACAAAATATTTCGGTCGAAAGTCCGGAAGCAAGAAACCTATCGATGATGTAGCAAGCCTCAGGGCACTGGAAGATGTTCCTACGTAGACTTCCTGGATGATGAGTTGATGTCAACATGAAGCAAATTTATCGTGCAATGGGAGTAATGATTTCTAAGACAAAACGTGACTTGATATAGAAATTTTCAGGGATGACTGTCATGAAAATGAAGGTTACTGAGTATTTCAGAAGGATGAGGATTTACTGGATGACTTCTCTTGAACATATCGACAACACTGAGATGAGTTGGAAGCATTGACCCAAAACTGAAGTAAAGGTATAATGAACCATAGGTATGATGAACCGTCAAGAATATTACCCAACCCAAAATTCATGATGATGGAGTGAAAATGTCATGTTCAAGAGCGACCTGCTACCATAAAGTGTTATGTTATTTTTCCAAAATTTTCCCCGGTCATTTGTCGACCGATACCTCTTTCTTTTTTAACAAGCTTGAGGAGGGTAACATATGCTTGATCTATAATTCAACCCTTCAGGTGAATCCATCGCTATTCAATAATTTAATGATTCTATTGATAAATGAAACTTGGTTCTTTCCATGATCGACAAGTCCGTCACTATTTTATGTTTTAACGAGTCTAATGATAGTGAAAACACGATCCTTTTTCATATTTAGAGAGTTTGAAAAAGAGGAAAAAAGAAAACTCCATAAGTCCTTTCTCATAAATTTGTCGCTCATGTCTGAAAAAGTGTAAAATGATACCTGAGAAAACCTCCTAGCCATGTTCGACTAAGGTTTTCCTTTTTCGTAAATAATATATCTCAGTCTGGAAAAGGGTTAAACTTACACTGAGTAGATGTCGTTTCATTTGCTTTTATGAGCTCAAAAGGCAAGTGCTCGACAATATTTTCACATTATCAGAGTCTGAAAAGAGCTAAAAGAAGACTCCAAGGGGTTCCTTTTACGCATTTATCGAAGCTCGAAAAAATAGATAAAAGTGTTCTTCAATTCCTTTTTCATTTTTATCAAAGATCGAAAAATAAGGATAAAAATATGTTTTGTGGTCAAATCATTCTTGAATAATTGTGCACAACTAATCTCACTGTATCAACTGTAAAACCTATTCAGAGAACCATCAAACTGATTAAAAATACCTGTTTCATAGAAAAAATTAATAAAAACCATAGTCACAGCATTAAATATGATTTAAAATAAACAAATTGACTAATTAAAATAGTTTTTACCATTCCAAAGTTACCATTTGAAAATTAGGAGCTCTGATCCAGTTTTTCCCCCAAACTTCAGCGGTTGATTGTGACAGTTTCTATAGACGATTTCTCTTTCCGTTCGATCCAGGTTGGAGCTATGAACCTTCTCTTTATTTTAGTATTATTTTCATTGCATTTCATGGTCAATTTTTAGGGTGTTGAGACCCTTAGGGTAAATATACTACGCTTAGAGGAAAACACACCCTTCAATGTCGAAAGGTGAATTGCAGTGCACTAAAATTGAAGGCCAGATGCACTACAATGCTCTATTCCTTGACCTGGGGTACGTTGGGCGCAATTCTCATTTTTGTTTCTTGTTGTGTCCCTAAAATTTCCCAAGTTTTTTGCATGAAATGGATCCTAATGAAGCTTATGATTATGTTTCAAGTATTCATCGGATCAAAAGGACAATTACACAGTGAGAAAGAGAACATGAAGAACAAAATATGATTTCCCTAAACGATCTGGGTACAATAAGAGCCCTAAGAGATTGTGGGTTTCTAAAATACTTCAGACTGTCTGGGATGAGGCAGAAAATGGAACTATTGGAGTTCCTAGTTCGTTCATGGGATCCAATATCACAGGCTTTTCACATTGGGGACAAAGTTCTCCCAATATTAGTGGAGGAAATTTATTTTCTCACTAGATTATCGAGGCAAGGTTCTCCCATATCCCTTTCAGGATCCTCTCTTGGAGGAGAGACAGTGAGAGATTACATATTGCAAAACTGCCATCCAGGGACTGAACCAAGTAAATATGGGAAAATAAATATCTGTGATGTACATGATCCACCTTTGAGGACCATCCTATTTACTATCCCAAATCTTGTCTGTTCCACTACACTACATGTGGCCAACATATCAGACATGCAGTATGCACTGAAGTGTTTAGAACCAACAGTATTTAACTGGGCTAAAGTTTTTCTCCTTTAGATGAAAGAAAAGTTGACCAAAGAAAAGGGAGCAAGGAAGAAGAGTTTCAACTATGGCTCGACATTTATTTCCTTCGCCTTAGAGTGGATTCCATTGATGCAGCCACAACATGTTACACTGGGCATATTTGGCCCTAGAGAACCATGGATGCAGAGATGGGCTGAATTGATGTCTATACATGTTGGTCAATCAACCATCGTATTCTCTACTACAGTATTTTCCTAGTTCAGAAGATAGATGATATCCATAGATCAGTATGCATACACAGGCGTAAATTTCCAAGGAAATCCAGACTTGATTCTACCAGACGTCGCTCAATGGGGTGAAAATGGTAAGAATGTTTTGACCATGTTTTTTGATTTTTTCTAAGGTTTATACATGTTTTTTGTATTTTTATGTTTCCCAAGACTAAATTGAAGTGTCGATGTACGCAGATGTGGGTCGTGTTCGACCAATGGGTCAGCCAGAGCAGGGAGCAGATGAGCCAGTAGAGAGGGCTGTCGGGAGAGAAGTCCTTCGAGATTTATATATGACTAAGACTCTTTCTGAGCTACATCATCATGTGGAGGGATTGACTCTTGGGATTCTAGATTTCCGAATCAAAGAGTTACCTATGAGACTACAGTGCCATACTATTGGCATTTTTAACCATTGGATGTGGTTATTGCATAGGATAGCTTGATCACTAGTTTGTTATCATGATCGTCACTAGTTTACTTTGACATTTTGCATACATTTTGAGGTCAGACGACCAATGTGTCTAGGGCACAAATTTTGTAAAAACCTATAACTGTTTATCTATTTTTTTCAGTGTTTTCCTATGTTTATTACGTAATCCTATTCAATTATGTGATGTGAATTTAAAATATGTCTTTACATGTGTTTCAAATCTATGTTGAAAACATAATTCGCTGAGGAATCAGTTAATGTGTTCAATTTCTAGAAATGTGTTGATATTGAATGTAATCAAAATGTCTTTCCAAAAGTCGAACTCTTAGGAACATATGATGCAGTGTTGGATTTTGAACAGTATAAACGCTAGTAAGTTGTAGTATAACAAGTTGTGAGTCTAACCTAATGATGATGTGGTTAATACCAAATGAAATGGCATCAAAGGGAAGTTCGATCAGTGCGCTATACTCAACGATATTGTTCGGAGATCGACTAATACAAATCCCTTGAAAACTCACTAACTCGCCACTCTGAGGGAAAATGGCCCATGCTATAGAGGATAGATTATGCGTACTACGACTAGCACCATTTGCGTACCCAACGAATGGTTCCAAATATTCAAACATCTGCGTTGAAATGTAAAGTGGATTACTAACTTCAAGAAAAATCTAGAAAAACAAATTAAGACAGTAAATGAAAAAAAAGAATATATACAATAAAATATAAAAGTTTACTATGCTTAACTAAGCATAGTAACGTTTAAGATACGGCCCATTTCGGGGCTGCACCAATGGAGTTCTATCATAATCTACTAACTTTCATGTGCACTTAGCAAGAACTCTTTTGACAACATAGGGGCCATGCCATAACGGATCAAATTTTCCTATACCTATTACATCAGCTTCCTGATCATAAATTAAGACCAGGTCACCCTCTAAGAAGATATGAGGTTGGACATGTTGATCTTATTGCGCCTTAATTCATCTCTTATGTGCTTCGTTGGCCAATGCGGCTTCACAACGTGTTTCATCAAGATGGATGAGGTTAAAAAGACGCACTTCTTCAGTAGAGGTGTCAGGTAACAAGTCAACAACGAGTTTTAACAACGGTATTTCACATTGAATAGGAAAGATAGATTCCAGACCATACACTAATTGAAATAGAGTAAATCTGGTTGCATTTCTCACCAAGGTTAGATATGCCCACAAAGTCGAGTATAGGATTAAATTCCAATTTCATTTATTAACTCCTATCATTCGTTGAATCTTTCACTTAAGAATCTTGTTAATAGCTTCAACTTGTCCATTGGATTGGGGATAATAAGGAGTAGAACTATCATGTGACAGTCCTAATTTTGCAGTCAAATCATTCATCATGTGATTGTGAAAATGCTTACCATGATCTATGGCTATAGCCTGTGGAACACCAAACCATAAAATGACATGATTGAAAAAGAATAATGTAGTTATTTCGCCTGTGTTATTGAATGTAGGCATCGCTTCGGCCCACTTGGTAAAGTATTCTACTATGACAATAATATAACCATGCCCCCTGGATGAAGGAGGGTTGCAGGTCAAGAAGTCAATGCCTTATTTTTCAAATGGTCCCACAGCGATAACAAGATGCATCGGCGCTAGCGGTTTGAAAATTTTACGATCAAATATCTGGCACACATGACAACTTCTAACCATGAGGATGCAGTCACGAAATATGGTAGGCCAAAAGTAACCGGCGCAGAGAATCTTCTACGCGGTAGCGTATCCATACAATTTTCCACCACAAGCCCTAGCATGACAATAATTTAAAACCTTCTCGACCTCCTCATGAGTGAGGCATCTCCTTAAAATCGTATCGACACCATGGTGATAAAGTGTATCACCAACGATTAGATAATATTTGGCTTGGTATCGAATACGTCGTTGTTGAGAGCAATAGGTATTGGGCCGGAAAGTCTCGGTTTGGAGATAAATGATAAAATCCCCATACCAAGGATCATATGATCCGATCAGAAACAAAGACTCATCATGAATTGATGGTTTCGATGTAGTAGCCGTAATATTAGAGGGAAGGTCGCAAAGAAGCTTAGCCAAAACTAAATACTTCTTTGACTTGGATTTGATGAATTCCAAATCAAATTCTTGTAAAATGACGATCCATTTTTAATATTTTTCTTTTCCCCCAGTAATTAACGTGACAGAATTTATGTTATGGGGTTGTAATCTGAAATGACAATGGTATTTCGAAACATGATATAATGGTGAAATCTTTGGACAGCTTGAACGACCACCAAGGCGAGTTTTTCGACATGTGAATACTTCACTTCCATATCATTGAGATTACGACTCAAATTATATATCGGATGTTCTATCCCATATTCTTCTTGGACCAATACCATAGCAATGGCCGTATCTTCCGTGGCAATATATAATAAATAATCACTCTGATAATTGGGGGGATAAATTAATGATGCTCGGACCAATGTATCCTTGACAGCATCAAAAGAAGCTTGCACAACCTTATCCCAATGGAAGGGAATCCCCTTTTTCAAGAGATGAGTAGATCCTTTAACCACTTCGGCGTAGTTGGGTATGTACCTCCTTAGGAAGCTAGCCTTTCCTTGAGGTTTCTGTAACTGAAGTAAATTTGATGGCGCAGGAAAATCAAGAATGGCCTGGACATTCAGTGGGTCGATTCGAATTCCTTCTTTTGAGACGGTGAATCCAAGCAGACAACCAGAACCAATAAAAAACACACATTTGTATGGATTGAGGTGTATTTTGTAGTCTTGGTAGCGTAGAAAGATAGCTCTAAAATGATTCGGGTGATCAATCTGATTTCGTGAATGCGCAGGTAAATCATCTACATAAGGTTGAACAATGTGCTTGATTTCATTGAAAGCATAATCCATTGCTCTCTGAAATGTTGCCCCATCATTCTTTAAACCAAATGGGAGTTTACGATAAGCGAATTTCACCCAGGTACAGATGAATTTTGTCTTATATTGGTCCTCTGGGCGGATATTGATTTGATTGTAACCGAAAAATCCATCCATGAACAAAAATATTTCACATCCAGCACAATCGTCAATAATCTGGTCGATCAAGGGAGTAGGATAGTTGGCTTTTGGACAAGCAATATTGACATCCCGATAATCAACGCACACTCTGATTGTCCCTTGTTTATTCATGACAGGAAAAATATTTGAAACCCAATCAGTAAGCGGAACAGGGTAAATGAAACCAGCACACAAAAGTTTTTCAACTTCTTCTTTAATGATAGCAACCTTCTTTGGATGAATGGGATGAAGGCGTTGACGTACTGGTCTGACATCAGGGTACATTTTAATGGCATGTTCAATTTACTAGTATCTATGCCTGGCATTTCCTCATAATACCAAGCAAATATATCTCAGAATTCATGAAAGAGAGAGAGATAAGTTTCGAGTTCTGGTGGAGAAAAAGACACATCGACATGAATGTTTTCTACAATGTCAGTTTTGGTCAAAATATAGATAGAAATGGTTTCTTCAATATTTGATAAGTTTCCCTCGGATTCGATAGAATTAATGGGAAAAGAATTTGAAAAGAATGTTTTGATCGATGGGTGATATAGTTCAATAAGATTATCTTCTTCGTAATCCTGAAGATGGGAACGATGATGATGATCTTCCCATGGTTCTCTTTTTGGCATCATGGATTCCAAAATGCTCTCATCAGTCAAGAAAGTGGATGAAAAAGGATCAGATGGAGTGCCAAAATCTAATGAACGATCAACCCAAACAATCGACGACGATGATTTCAGATTCGACGCCCAATCCATGTAAATTGATTATTGTGCCAGCTCAATTGGGTTGGGCAGTAGGAATTCATTCAATGTAACAACTTCATAATCATTGGTAATCTTCCTTATTCCAGATGAAGTGGAAGATATCATGCAACACGTCTCTATTCTTGCAATTTATGCCAACATCACAGGCAGCAGTAATGCAAAGGTGCCCGTTAGGGAAGAATCCTTTAGGAGCCCTACACCAATGTTTTGAAGTGCTAGTTGGGGTGCATGAACTAACGGAACGCTTGAAGTTACTTGGGAACTAGAGGCAAATAAGGAGAGTTGATTGATGAATGTGATAACACCTTTATGAGGAAAGGTGATCATTATAAAATAAGTAGAGACGATCGCAGTCGTAGCGTAAACCCATGGCCTTCCGAGTAAAATTTTGTAGTCAAGGGGTCCATCAATGACCTCAACTTCAACAGTTATAGTTTTTCTCCCTAGTTCGACATGCAGGTTATTGATTATACCGCAAGGCTTATATGTATGATCGTCAAAATATTTTAACGTTGTAGGCGATTGAGATAGGCGTGGCGAGCCAAGTGACTTCCAACAATTTAGAGACATAATACAAGTAGATGCTCCCTCATAAATAATAGTAAAATGAACGAGGTGATTGAAAACATTTACTTGGATGGAGAATGCCAATTATGCTGATAATTGTGGCATATATCTCGTATGATTAAAGACTACAAGATTGGAATCTGTCGGATCGATTCCACCGACTGCCGACAACAAAGCCTGTTTCTGGGAGGGACAATTTTGAAGTACCTCAAGCGTCGACATAGCTGAAGGGGATTGAGCCAAATATTCAACTATATTATAATTTTGAGCAGCTCAGGCTCGAGGATTGAATGTCAATTTAAGGGAAACTCCCTTCAGTGGCTTTTTTGTTAGCTCAGGAATAGCAGTGGGCAGAATAGATTATGTGGACATATTTGTGGTTAAGGTAGTAGGTTGATCATTAGCTTGAATACCATAATATTTGTTTCACGTTCACACCAAAAAATCAGTTTTTGGCTTTGTGACAGATTGCATAAGCACTTGGGAACTAGAAGCTGGATCTGTAGAAACCATATTTGTGTCTGGATTCGAGAATGGATCTATCAACACAGAAGATGCAGTCGAGGTCTTAAGAAATTTTGAGACTTCGGCGTGGTGAGGATAGTCTCGAACAAAGTGATCCTCATTACATATTATTTAAGGGTGACGAGATTTCTGATTGTTTCCAATTTTTTGATCAGATGATCATTCCTGTGGGGTTGAATTTTTCTTTTTCTTCACTTTCCCATTTTTTAAACTTTCGGGTTTCTTGTCACTTTTTCCTTCGCAGATGAAACGACATGAATTTCAGAAGAAGGTGCAGGATCAGATGCAGTAGAGTGATGTGCGCTTGAAATACCAATCATACTGTCACTGACATGAGAACCCTTATATGGAGGAGGAATAGTAAAATTAGATTGCAGCGCATTGGGAATTTTCTCATAGAGCATGTCAAACTAAGTATAAATCAAATCTAAGTACTGGGCACAAGAAATGACCTGCTCTTCAGTGACGATGCCACCCTTAGCCACATCCTTAGTGATATATGCCAGCAAGGAATTAATGAACCACTCAGCAAGGACTTGATCAGGAACAAATGTTTTGACAATTCTACGACAACAACGCCACTCATGAATATGATCAGAAATTTGAGTAGCATTGTCTATTTAAAATTGGTTAGCATTTTCTTTCCAGTTTCATATCGTATGGGTAACTATAAGCGAGTCAAGAAGGTAGTAGCTAAGGTAGTGAAATTATCAAATGAAGCTCGTGGTAACTCAATGTACCACTTCACAGCTGAACCATTGAGCGTACGCTGGAAAAGACGCAGTTGAACAGAGTCATCACTTAAGGAGTTGGATGAGCACCATAAATGATAAGTCATAACATTTGTCGATGGGTCTTCTCCAGGGTTTCCAGTGAAATTAGGAATATTCGAGGGTAATTTATGTGGTATCACCGGCCACCAAGGAGCATAGCTGATTGGATCATTGGTAAGCTGGTATGAATCATGTAATTCTAAAGTTTCAACAAAGGGAAACTGTCGATTTAATTCAAGTTGAGCATAAGCAGGATATGATAGAATTTCTTGGAAAACAGGCCTTTGAGCACCAGCATAAGGAATTTTTTGTTGGTAACCCAGATAGGGGTTTTTTTAATGACCAAACGCTTGAGGATTCTGTTGACCAAAACCTGGGTAAGCTACTTGTTGTTGGAATTATGGTTGTGGCATTTGCAGTTGTGGCTGCCAAGGTGACTGCCCACCAAGATTATAGCCCAAAATAGAATAGTTTGGACTCGGTTGTGAATTAAGACCTGGTTGTGCCTGTGACATCCCATAATAGGGTAATCCAACTTGTGAATGAAAAATATTGGATACATGTGGTTGCTGTAAACCAGCCGTAGGAGTTGGAGTCTGAGGACCCAAAACTTGAGGGTATTGGGTGGACGGACCCGCCTGAGATAGTTTAGGTACAACACTTCGAGCCTGTAACAGGGGTAATGATGTATTAACAAGCGGATTAGATGTGGGTGCAACAGGTTGAAATAGTTGATATGAATGCACAACCGTTTGTGGTTGAACATGAAAAATAGGCTGCCATTGACAAACAGTCATTCCAACATTAGGTTGACCATAAAAGGACAGAGTAACCTCAAAATGGGTGACCATAGGTTTCCCCCCAGCATGAGGAGTATAATAATATGGAATATATTGTTCTACAATTGCTGGGAGTCCAGTTGAGATTGTACTGGATGGAATATACCCAGATGGACCAGCTTGATATTTCACTGAAGATGTATATAAAAGATCAATCCATTCAGTACTCATTAGAGATGTATGAGATAGAATACCAGATGATGACATGGGTGAAGCCCATGGGTTTGAGAATGCACTAGTTAAGGTTCCAGATAAAGATTTGTAACCAGGTGGGCCGGAAGGACCACCATATAGATGTGACTCTAGTGATGTGGTGAACATCGACGAGTTAGCAACAGTAGATGTTGTCGCAATTGTAATAGATGGTACAACCAGAGATGTTGACTCATCCATGTTCATACGACCCAATGTGTACCCTATAGGATCTACGGGAACTTGATTTGAAATAGGATCAAAGAGAGCAGTGTAAGGTGATTGAGGAAAAGACTCCTAAAGATAAAGCTCCTCCCCAAAATGAGTTGGAGTTGAAGGTGGTTCGTCTTGTGGTATTTCTTCAATCAAAATCAAAACGGGTGGAAGGATTTTTCCGTCAGGCCCGAGATATATTTCAGGTGGTTGACTACGCGCTATGGGAGACTCAATGGCTACAATCGACTTGGAGATACCGATACAGGAAAAAATTATGTTTGTTCGACTTCGGGATCTAGATTTTCTGGTAAAAGAATGATGGGATCTAGATCAACTTCCAGTTGAACAATGTCGGGTTCGGGAGGTATCGTTAGGGGAATTTTGAGGTCTAAAAGGGGCCTCCTAAGAAAAATTTACAACCAAAATAAACTTTATAAGAACCAATAGGATTCAAGATGATGATGTCAACCATGGAGGATGATTCACCATTTTTTAAGTAAAAGAGTAAAAAGATTAAAAAATAATAAAATAATAAAACTACTTTTTCAACTCATATTTTCAACTTATCTCCCAAATTTTTTACTCAAATTTTGAGCGGGAGTACTTGTTGGATGAAAAATTTAATTCCTCATCCAAGGAGTACCCATGTTGCATACTTTCGATGGAACCTACTATGCGAAAAAAATAGAAATACATGAAAAAACATGATTGCAATCACATTTTTCATGTATTTCTCATTTTTTCGTGTAGCAGGGTCCATCAAAAGTATGCAACATGGGTACTCCTTGGATGAGGAATTAAATTTTGCATCCAACGAGTACTCTCACTCGAAATTTGAGTAAAAACTTTGGGAGCTAAGTTGAAAAAATAGTTTTTTTCTTTTTTCCCTCTAAAATTTGATGATGTCATCAAATCTTAGTTTATTATTTCCACTATTATTTTATAATTTCCTTAGGAGGCTCATTTTAGACCTCAAAATTCCCCTAATGGATCTCACTGATTGGATGAATCATGACCACAGGTGGCTATGAGGACTCCGTTTCGACAACAGTGGATGAACCAGGATGTGTAGAAACGACTCGAGACTACTCTGGTATATGTGATGATGATGTGGTACCTAAGGTACTGATAGTACTAGTTTCGGTAGAACGATGTCGCCTTCGCTGAGCAGAAATGGCTTCCGGTGGTAAAGGCAGTTTAAGTGCTATTCTACGTGAACGAAGGGGAAAGGGATGCTCTTCTTCCACGACGATTGATTGATTTTATTACAAAATAAAATGGTAATTCTAGGCAAAAGGTTTACCAAGTAATCGTGAAGTACAGAATACCTCCTGGGGAACCAAGAAGTATGGGCAGGAAATCTCCCTGAATGTTGTGTTCGGTGTATCACAAGTTACAAGGCGACCGACTCGGTTACCTATGGATGGATAGGAGCCTAAAGTTGTCCTCCCAAATATACCCGAAGGTACATGGAGGCCCAAGTCCGTATTAGCATTGTCTAATGTGAAACCGCATAGTGAGAGCACTCCCTTATAATTTTCGTACTAGAACACCACCCTATATACTCGAAGGTACTTGGACGAGCTCTGATATACTTACATAAGTGGAGTGAGGTATCACACCCAGAATGTATCGCAGACAAGTTAGTGACATCTGCTATGTTTAATGACACTAGAACACGTCTCTAGCCTAGACCTTCTAAATGTTATCGTTAATGTTACAATTCTTTCTTTGGTTGATTGATGTAAATTTTATGTTGATCTTGTTTAAAAGTTTTTCTTTGAGGTTCACCACGTGATGTAATGGAATTTCCTAAAAATGAAAACTAAATGATAAGAAAACTTTTCAATTTATCTTTTTCAATGAAAATCCTACCTACTAAGGAGAAAGAGCAGTCAGTTTTTGAACATGCAACAAAGAGCACAAACTAAATGCAGATTTCCTAACTTGTTCCTATGCAACACACACAATTCTCTATATGCACATGCATGTTTTTCTTTTTAGCTCCCTTTAATGTGAATGAAAGAAAAGGAAACTAGATGCACAAATCAATCAAACAAATGTTTTCTTATGAGAAACAAGGAATGAAACAACAATTTATCTTAGGAAAATGAAGAATGGAACTACAATTTTCCTACAAGAAACAAGGAATGAAACAACAATTTCCTTTCGAAAACAGAATTGATCTAATGAAAAAATTAACTACTTTTAATTTGATTTTCCAATGATAAAGAAAAATGTCTAATAAAGCATTGAACAAATTATCTTTCAAAGGAGGAAGAACAGGAAAGTTTTGCTGGTCTCTAAGAGCTATCAGACATCTGATAATACAACAAACAAGTGGCTGAAACTGAAAGAAATGACAAATTTTGATGGAATTTGGTTGGCTAAGGGGGAAACGCAATCTCTAAGGGGAGATAGTGCATTGCATAGAAACCATGAATGGAACATAGTGCATTGTACCCTGACCAACAGTGCGTTGGGCACAGCTAGGTTTATTAAACAAGCAGCTAAACACACTTCTAATGCAATTTTTTCATTCAAATGATTGATAACATAAAGTAGATGCTACTGATGAAGATAAACAGAGGCAAAAACACCAATAATGATGGGATATTCCCCAATGGAGTCACAAATTTGTTATACAGAATTTTAATCTACGGATAAACTAAATTCCTTGAGTGTGGTGTTCCTTCACTCAAAACAACAGAAGAAATATAACTACTATTTTCTCTAAAACAAGTAGATATACATAAATGAGAAAGAGCCTACTTGTGATTCTTTCACTCTCCTTCTCCTGTTGTTGTTGTCGTCGCTCTCAATCCAACTCAAGCCGCTAGATCGATTGCTGTAAACACAAACAGACAACAAAAAACAACATACAATATACAAGTATCTACTTATCTTATTCAAATAAAATAGATTATATATGAAATACATACATCATCAAGAATAAATTTCACAATATATAGACATATTTATTAGAAAATGAACATATATCTTTATTAAAGAGTAGGAGGAGAATATTACAACCAATGGATCGATTTGTCATCAACCTGCTCCAAATTCATTCCAGCCTTATCACATCTAGCACCATCTCAGCATCATATCAATACTTCCACTCTCTTATCAAATGAGAATCCAACAGCATAAATTTGCAAAAAATTCCTCCTCCCTAACACTTAGATGAGTGCTCAATTTATAGGGAAACTGATGGTAGTTTCTCAATGAATGGCTTGTTGGTCAATAATTGTCATTGATGGAATATAAGCTCTCTTGATGAGTTCTCTTAATGGAAGATTGATAGATGTTGCATTATTACATATGATGACATACATGTGCACTATCATATGATGGCATACTATCATGATGACATGGAAGACACACCATGATGAAGAAGCTCTAATGATCTCTTACTGTCCCAATCACCTTCTGCAATAAAATTTCATGAACAGTCACAAAGAAAAATAATTTAGACACCTTGGAGGCATCCTTTCACAATGAATCCTAGACCATATTAAAGAGGATTTTTCCCTCTTTCCAACAAGCTCTTACTTTCCCCGAAACTCCCAATAGTTTGTGAGAAATTGAATTTTTAAGATAAAAAAATATATATTTGCAGTCAAGCTGACCTATGCAGTCATATAATGTCGGCCTTTTTTTCCAATGGTTGTGTCTCTTCATAGGGACAAACAACTATATATATAAATCTGCGTTTCATTCATTTCTGGCCAGCAATTCGGTGAAGAACATCTGAGAAACACAGAACATTGAGGAGAGTTCACATCTTGTGAACTAAGGCCGAGGAGGAATTAAAAATAATATTGATTGGGTTATCCTTCCATTGATATTTCGAACAGTGTACAGTAATATGTGTGAAGGGTCAAACTTGTAAAAATTTCGGACCTTAACCTCAATTCCTGTGATCAGTTTGAAGAGCTCGGATCCGCTGTGAAGACCAGAGAAACTTGGATATGTAGCTTAACCTGTGGAGAATCAAAGTAGGGCTCAGACAGTCACCAATAAGAAAATCGGACCAGCAATACACCTTGAAGAATAGTCACCTCTGGAAGCCTCGGATCAGTAAATAGAGGGCTCGGATCTATGGATAAAAGTGCACCTATGATAGCCACCTGTGGGAGACCGGATTGGTGGACAGGCCTCTGTTGAAGGCTCCTCCAAGCTCAGACTTGTAGTAGTCTTTGAACCTGTGATCTAATTTTTTGAGGAGCTCAGACAGTTTGTCTTATGCTTGGATTATATTCCTTTCTTAAGGGTCTGGACTTAGTAATATGTGGCTCATTTCAGAAACTCGGTCTAATCACCTAAGGAAGGACAGTCACCTATAATAGATTGGATTGACAGCTAGGAGAAGAAGGATTGCATTCCAGTGGTATATCTCAGGACCAATTTCGTGGACAGTCACTCAGACTTATGTGAGGACTATTGAAGTCACATGATGGACAAAGTATAGTGAAGAAATAACAGTGAAGAATCTTGTTGATGACAGTCAAGTAAGTACATCACACATTTTCTATTAAAAATAATACTGAGGGATTGGTGTCCTTGGGGTAGGTGCCCCTAAACACAAGTTTGGTGCCTGAAGAAGATAGGGTCGAAGCCCTAGAGGTTGGAGCCTCATCAAAGTCCAAGTTGGTGCTTGGCAAACAATTTGGTGCTTGTTTCATTAAAAGGGTTGGTTCCCTTCTCTCATCTATTGTATACTATTATTAAAAAGGGATTGAAGTTCTCTTTAATTCTTAATATCATTACTATATACATCTCTCTGTCTTTAATTGTGAAGTATCTAACTGGAAATAATTAACAATTGAAAAGAAATACTGATTCACCCCACTCTCAGTATTTCCAACAATTGGTATCAGAACCAGCTTCTTTATTATCAGCCTAACAGCTGGAAGAAGGATTCTTAGGCACAATGAAGAACATGGAAGCAATAGGGAAACTCCCTATCTTTGATGGAACAAATTTTAGTTTCTGGAAAAATAGGATGTCCTACTATCTAATGTCTCTTGGCCCTGAAGTGTGGCACTCTATTTTGGACTGATACAAAGCTCCCACCGGTCTTCCAACTAATCCAGATGAAAGAAAAGCCTACATTTCTAATGCCAAAGCTTTAAATTCCATCACTAGTGGAATCACCAATTCCGAATTTACGAAAGTCATGAACTGTGACTCAGCCAAAGAAGTATGGGATAAATTGGTTTCGCTATATGATGGGGACTCCAAAGTTAAGAAGGCAAAGCTTCAAACCTATAGAAGAAAATTCGAGAGTCTGAAAATGGATGATGAAGAAGATATTGCATCATACTTCCTCAGAGTAGCTGAAGTGGTTAACTCTCTTAAAGCACTAGTGGAAAATATTGAACAAATCACCATAGCTCACAAAATCCTAAGATCACTTCCTGACAGATTCGACTCCAAAGTAAGTGCCATAGAAGAAATGAAGGACCTAGATACTCTCAAGATGGATGAACTTCATGGAATTCTTATTGCCTATGAGATGAGGAAAGGGATCCCAAATTTCAAAGAAGAAGCTTTCAAAGCCTCAAAATATACAAAAGAAGGAAAAGGATGGAATTACAACAACGATGAATCAGATACTAAAACGAGTTAGCTCAATTTGTACAAAGACTAAAAAGGGGATCTAAGCTAAAAGGTAAGTATCCTCTTATTTGTTTCAATTGTGGAAGAATAGGTCATTACGCTGCAAAATGTCCTCATAAACATGATAGTGATGATGAAAAGGACTCTAAAAGAATGATGTACAAGAAGAAAGGGTTTAATAAGAAGAAATTCTTCTCTAAACAAGATGAGTCTAATGAAGAAGAATTCGTAGTCATAAAGAGGAAATCAACTAGAAATGTGCATCAGTACAAAAAAAGCGATGATGAATCAGATGAGGAAAGTAATTATGTTGGAAGCAAAGAAACACTATTCATGGCATTTACAAATGATGATGACTCAATAATAGAAAATGAAAGAAACATGGATAGTTTGCTAATGAGTGCCATTGAAGAAAATGAGAATCTACAAAAGAAGATAATTTCTCTCAAAATAGAAAGAGAGGAAGAAAAAAGAAGGGAAGACTTCTTGAACATCAAGTTAAAAGAGAAAGATGATATCTGTGAAAAACGTGAAGCTGAAATAGTGCCCCTAAGAAAGGAATTGGAGAAAATCAAAAGGAGTTGGCAAAGCTCTCTAGCTCTTGACAACATTATTAACACTCAAAGACCTCAACATGACAAGTCTGGAATTAATTTCAAAGGAGAATCATCAAGTACGAAGAATAATGCCAGAAGTTATGCTGATGTACTCTCTTGCCATCCAAAAGAAGAAAAATTATCTTAGGAAAAAGGTCACATCTCAAAACCAAGATTTGAAAGAGAAACTCAAAGGAAGGTTGTTGATTCAAGCTATGTATACTACAACAGGTATCAAACTATTTTTCTTGGGCATTGTTACAATTGTAAAAAATTTGGGCATCAAGTTAAGCATTGCAAGGCTCATAAGAATGAAGCACCAAGATTGAATAATCAACCAAACCAACTGCGTGCGCCTAAAGAGCAAGAAAAAATCAAAACTTACAATTCCTTTGATCCTTTGGCTAAGTTTGATCCGTCTTGCTCATTATGTGATGATTATTATCATAATGAATAAAATTGCCCTCTCAAAAGGGAAAAAGCTAAAAACTTAAATCTCAAAACTGATAAATGTGACCTAGCTCTATGTGCTCATAATGAATAAAATCATTGGTTCGTGGATAGTGGATGCTCGAGACATATGACACGTTACCAAAAGAAGTTTATCTCATTGAACAAGAAAAATGGAAATGTATCCTTTGGAAGTGGATCTACTAAAATCAATGGAAAAGGGACTGCTACCCTTGTCAATGGACTAGGAAAGGCTCAAAATACCTTGCTGGTAGAAGGGCTCAAACATAATCTCTTAAGTGTCAGCCAGATTTGTGACCAAGGACATAATGTTGTCTTTAGTACAAAAAAATGTGAAATAAGAGACTCATCCTCATGAGAGCTTGTGGCGAAAGGAGTAAGAACACTAGATAATGTTTACATTCTCAATAGAATCCAAGAAGATAAATGTTACTTAAGTCAAATAGATGAAAGTTGGTTATGGAACAAGCGATTGGGGCATAAAAGTTTTGATAACCTAGTCAACATTAGCAAAATTAATGCACTAAGGGATATTCCAAAAATGTGCAAACCAAATCAAGTTGTATGTGGCCCATGCCAACATGGAAGGCAAACCAAAACTAGCCACAAAACTAAGGAGTTCTCAACAACAAAACCTTTGGAAATTATTCATGCAGATTTGTGTGGGCCAACTAGAACTCCAGCTCTTCAGGGTGAAAGGTAATTTGCTCTATTTGTTGATGACTATACTAAAATGATGTGGATATATTTCATAAAATATAAATCCGAAGCATTTGAATGTTTTAAAAATCTTAAGGCTCCCTTTTAGAACGAGAAATATTATAAGATTAAATGTCTTATAACGGATAGAGGAGGAGAATTAACCTCAAAAGAGTTCGATAAATTCTGTAAAGAGCATGGAATTGAAAGAGAAATCTCTACTACTAGGACACCACAAAAAAATGGAGTAGTTGAAAGAAGGAACCGAACCATTCAAGAAATGTCAAGGACAATGCTACTAGCAGCCGATTTGCAACCAAAATTTTGGAGAGAAGCAGTTGGCACCGCAGTTTACACCTTAAATCGAACTCAACTAAGACCAAATAATGAAAAGACTCCTTATGAATTATGGAAAGGAAGACCTACTTCAGTAAAATATTTCAGGGTTTTTGGAAGCAAATTTTTCATTAAAATAAATGATGACTCACCAGGTAAATTTGATTCAAGAGTTGACGAAGGAATATTTCTTGGATACTCCACTAGGAGCAAAGCTTAAAAATGTTACAACTATCGTCTATGAAGAATAGTGGAAAGCATTTATGTAAAGATTGATGAAGGCCTTCCAGAAAAAGGAATTGAAGATCATGAATTTGAGCCTTTCTTTGAACAAAGTGAAGAAGAAGAACCTGAAAAAGAAGAGGAGAATGAAAAACCTCAAAGAGAACCTCAAAATTAATCTTCACAAACTCCCTCCAAGATCAATTTTGTTCAAAGATATCATCCAAAAGAACAGGTCATCAGAAATATAGATGAAGGAATCCAAACTCGAAGAAGGATGATAATCACCCCTAGAAAAGATGATGTGACTCTATTATCTTTAATAGAACCTGAAAAATTTTCTCAAGCAAGCAAAGATCCTCATTGGATAAAGGCCATGGAAGAAGAAATGTCTCAAATAAAAAAAAATGAGACTTGGGAACTGGTACCTCACCCAAAAGATAAAAATATAATTGGAACAAAATAGGTATTCAAAAACAAGATGAATGTAGATGGACAAATCATCATAAATAAAGCCAGACTTGTCTGCAAAGGATACTCGCAAATAGAAGGAATTGACTTCAAAGAAACCTTTGCACCAGTAGCTCAAATGGAAGCCATAAGAATTTTTCTAGCATTTACTTGCTCAAAAGGATTCAAGGTTTATCAAATGGATGTAAAATCAGCATTCCTGAATGGAGATCTCAAGGAGGAAGTTTACATGGAGCAAACAGAAGGATTTGATCTTGCTGAAGGAAAAGACCTTGTATGTAAACTAAAAAAGGCCTTGTATGGATTAAAACAAGCCCCTAGAGCATGGTACGCAAAGTTGGATCACTATCTACAACAAGAAGGTTTCAAAAAGGGAGTGGCAGGTAGAAATCTCTACATGAAGATGGACAAAGAAAAACTTCTGATCACTCTTGTTTACGTCGATGATCTAATATTTGCTAGCAATGTTGAAGAAATGAGCCATGAATTTGCTCTAAATATGTCCAAAAAATTCGAGATGTCCATGATTGGTGAGCTGTCTTACTTTCTTGGGCTACAAATATCTCAAACCTCTGTAGGCATGTTTTTATCTCAAGCAAAATATGTTAAAGACATGCTTAAAAGATATGGGATGGAAGATTTTGCACCTGTGAGCAAATCAATGACCATAGATTGTAAATTAATCAAAGACGACGATACCCCCCAAATATATGCAACTCTTTACAGTCAATAATTGGAGCTCTCCTATACTTAACTGCTACAAGACCAGATATTATGCAAGTAGTAGGAATGGTAGCAAGATTTCAGCCAAGTCCTAAACAATCCCATCTAGCAGCTGTGAAAAGAATTCTCAGATATCTGAAAGGAACAACTGATTTTGTTCTTTGGTATCCTAAGAGTTCAACTCTTATTGTGACAGCTTATTCTGATGCTGATTGGGCCAGAAGTGTGGATGATCGAAAAAGTACCAGTGGAAATGCATTCTTTATGGGATATTTTCTTGTATCTTGGCTTAGCAAAAAGCAATCATCTATATCCCTTTCTACAGCTGAAGCCGAGTATATAGCTGTTGCTAATTTTTGAACACAAATTCTATGGATGAAGGAAGCCTTGAAGGATGTCAACATAGAAACTAAGCAACCAATTACTATTTTTTGTGACAATACTAGCACCATCAGTCTTTCAAAGAATCCGGTGATGCACTCAAGAACCAAACATATTCCAATCAAATACCACTTTCTCCGTGAACAAGTTGCTGAACACAATATCAGGTTGGAATACGTCAATACAAAAGAGAAAATTGTGGATATCTTTACAAAACCCCTTCCACGAGAATCATTTGAGTACCTTCACCAAAAGATGGGGGTCATTGCTCTTGCATCACATTAAATCAAGCAGCATGTCAGGGGTACAGTATGTTATGGGGAGAAGCATGACAGGGGGAGTACTTGGGCACCCCATTTGCCATTGATGTCAAAGGGGGAAAGAATTCTATAATATTTCCATCAATGACAAAGGGGGAGATTGTTGGTCAATAATTGTCATTGATGGAATATACGCTCTCTTAATGGAAGATTGATAGATGTTGCACTATGACATATGATGACATACATGTGCACTATCATATGATGGCATACTATCATGATGACATGGAAGACACACCATGATGAAGAAGCTCTAATGATATCTTACTGTCCCAATCACCTTCTGCAATAAAATTTCATGAACAGACACAAAGAAAAATAAATTTAGACACCTTGGAGGCATCCTTTCACAATGAATCCTAGACCATATTAAGGAGGATTTTTCCCTCTTTCCAACAAGCTCTTACTTGCCCCAAAACTCCCAATAGTTTGTGAGAAAATGAATTTTTAAGTTAAAAATATATATATTTGCAGTCAAGCCGACCTATGCAGTCATATAATGTCGGCATTTTTTTCCAATGGTTGTGTCTCTTCATAGGGACAAACAACTATATATATAAATCTGCGTTTCATTCATTTCTAGCCAGCAATTTGGTGAAGAACATCTGAGAAACAGAGAACATTGAGGAGAGTTCACATCTTGTGAAATAAGGCTGAGGAGGACTTAAAAATCATATTTATTGGGTTATCCTTCCATTGAGATTTCAAACAGTGTACAATAATCTATGTGAAGGGTCAAACCTGTACAAAATTTCGGACCTTAACCTCAATTCCTGTGATCAGTTTGAAGAGCTCAAATCTGCTGTGAAGACCAAAGAAACTTGGATCTGTAGCTTAACCTGTGGAGAATCAAAGTAGGGCTCGGACAGTCACCAATAAGAAAATCGGACCAGTATAAACCTTTAAGAACAGTCACCTATGGAAGCCTCGGATCAGTAAATAGAGGGCTCGGATCTGTGGATAAAAGTGCACCTATGACAGCCACCTGTGGGAGACCGGACTGGTGGACAGGCCTCTGTTGAAGGCTCCTCCAAGCTCAAACTTGCAGCAGTCTTCGAACTTGTGATCTATGTTTTTGAGGAGCTCAGAAAGTTTGTCTTATGCTTGGATTACAGTCCTTTCTGAAGAGTCTAGACTTAGTAATATGTGGCTCATTTCAAAAACTCGGTCTAATCACCTAAGGAGGGACAATCACCCATAATAGATTGGATTGACAGCTAGGAGAAGAAGGATTGCAGTCCAATGGTATATCTCAAGACCAATTCCATGGACAATCACTCAGACGTATGTGAGGACTATTGAAGTCACATGATGGACAAAGTACAGTGAAGAAATAATAGTGAAGAATCTTGTTGATGACAGTCAAGTAAGTACATCACACATTTTCTATTAAAAAGAAGACTGAGGGATTGGTTTCCTTGGGGTAGGTGCCCCTAAACACAAAGTTGGTGCCTTGAGAAGATAGGGTCGAAGCCCTAAGATCGGAGCCTCATCAAAGTCCAAGTTGGTGCTTGGAAAACAGGTTGGTGCCTGTTTCATTAAAAGGGTTGGTGCCCTTCTCTCATCTATTGTATACTATTATTAAAAAGGGATTGAATTTCTCTTTAATTCTTAATATCATTATTATATACATTTCTCTGTCTTTAATTGTGAAGAATCTAACTGGAAATAATTAACAATTGAAAAGAAATATTGATTCACCCCCCTCTCAGTATTTCCAACATGGCTTTCTAATAATAGGCAATACATGTTTCGAATTGCAGAGGTGTTAGATGGACACTTGGATTCGAAGTATGACACCTATGGACTCTTCTAGAAGGCACTTTCCATGTGGATATTCCCAGAGCAATGACAATTCCGCTCCCAGGTGACCAACGCACCCTTGAGTGTCGTGAAGTGCATTGCCGTGCACCTTTGTATGGAGGAATTGACACTGCAACGCAGTTAGTCCCTTGCAGATTAGTGTTGGTGAGTCATTGGGTTATATAATATATACTTCAAACATTGGAAATCTCACAATTGAAGCCATGAATGAAATGTCGTCACTTGGGGAATATACCAGCTGAAATATAAGGGGATGATAAACCCTATTCATTGGTCTTAGGGGATGATGTCCAGTTTGACCAGGTGCTGGGGGATGATGCCCAAATTTACCTATAACAGAACAATTTCTTAAGCGAATTTGATTTTGAAATTCATCATTTGTATGGAAAATAAAATCGTGGTGTTGATGCTTTAAGCAGAAAATCACACTATGTGTATGAACTCTACTTTAACTAGGCAGAATTTAAGTTCCGATAACAAGTGAAGAAGGCTACGAAAAAGGATCCAAAATATTGGTTTTTGTGGCAGCAAACGCAACAAGAAGAAGAGAAAGGGAAGTAAACATAATACAAGATCAACGATGTACAGTTATGGACATTTCGAGGGAAATTTTACATTCCTAATCGAATGAGTCTAAAAGAATTGATCTTAAATGAATATCATCGAAGTGTTGATTGTGGACACCCTGGTTACCAAAAGATGTTAAAATTTTTTATAAAAGACTACTTTTGGCCAGGAATTCGTACAAATATTTCTAAGTATTTGACTAAATGTTTGGAATGTCATCAGGTAAAGGTGGAGCATCAACACACAGCAGGGTTGTTGCAACCCATTCCGGTGTTGGAATTTAAGTGGGAGGTTATATCATTATAATTTATCACAGGCCTACTGAAAACAAAGCGTCACAATGACTCAATAATGGTGGTATTCAATCGATTGAGAAAAGTAGCTAACTTTATTATAGTGTAGTCAAATTTTAAAACTGTACAAATTGCTGAGATATTTATGAGAGACGTGTTTAGATTGCATGGCATACCAAAGAAAATCATCTTAGACAGAGATGTAAAATTTAATTCCTCTTTTTGGAAGTCGTTGTTCACTAGTTTAGGCACACAAATTCAATTCAGTACAACATACTATACCCAAACAGATGGTTAGATGGAAAGATTAAATCAGATTTTGGAGGACATGTTGCGAATGTATATAATACAACAACCTACGAAGTGGGATGATTACTTACACCTAGTGGAATTCGCTTATAATAATGGATACCAAGAATCCCTTAGGATAAGTCCTTTTAAAGCATTATATGGCAGGAAATGTCGAACACCCATTAATTGGAGTAGTCCAAAAACCAAGCTAATGCTTGGGCCTGAAATGTTGGCTGAGATGGAACTAGAAGTAAGGAAAATCAGACAAAATCTGAAAGCTTCCCAAGATCGGTAGAAAGTGTATGCACATCGGAAGAGGACCTACTGGGAATTTGAAGTAGGTGATTATGTTTACGTGAATTAGACCAAAGAAGAGCACCTTAAGGTGGACTACTAGTGCCAAATTTCCCCCCCGGTTCTGTGGGCCCTTCCAAATTTTGGAAAGAGTCGAACCAGTGACCTATCGGTTAGCGTTACCAAGACATATTCGGGTACAAAATGTGTTTCATGCGTCCCTATTGAAAATATATGTGCACAATCCAAAGCACATAATACATTGGCAGAAAATTCAGGTAGAATTTAATTAAAATCTAATAGTCCTATGAAGATAATTAGCACTTTGACTAAATTAAATATTTGTTGGTTGCAGGTCGAACCGTACAACGAATTTCTGGTAGAACCTCAACGTATTCTCGATTAGAGAGAAATAACGCCCCAGAGGCAAGAAATCACCCAGGTTAAAGTGTAGTGGTAGCACTTTTGCCCGAAGGAGGCCACTTGGGAAGATGAAAGGTTCATTCGAGAAGCCTATCCGGGATTATTCCATGAAATGGAGTAAAAACATCGAGGACGGTGTTTTCCTTGAGTGGGGGAAGATGTAACATCTCGATTTGAGTGTCATGTTATTTTAATTGATATGTTTAAATTTGTTTAAGTTAAACTGGCTTAATGAGTATATTAAGCAGATTTTGAACAAAAGTTTTATTCTTATTTTAATAAATATTAATTATGGAGTGTTTTCCATAAATAATGGTTAAGTGTCCAAGTTACCAGCATGGTTAGATCAGAAAGTAGTTACCTAACAGATACCTTTCCTCTAGGAAGAAAAAGAAAACGATGATGAGGAAAATTTGTTTTGTGCTAGAGGTAAAAAAGGACAACAAGATTAGCTGAAAGGTGGGAGTATCCACAGCTGGATGGAGCTAGTGGAACTTGGATAAAAACCTGAAGATGGGAGTAGACACTGGATGATAGTCCTGAGGTCTCTCTCTAGAGAAAAAACTTCTAAGCTATCACACTCTAACGAGGAGCATGGAGGGAGCAGAGGACGTAATAGCCTCTCTCATGGTTGGGAGGAAACCATCAGTTCTACTTGATTAAAGTAGGTATTGTGAATATAAAAAGGAATAGAATAATTTTCCTTAATTTTCTTATAATTACCTTGCTTCTGGAAATATTATTGTGTGTGAATACTTGTTTATGGAAAGAATACTGTGTGTGAATATTTCGGGAATAAAAACAAAATATAGTGTTGTATTAATGTTCAGTAAAGTTCCTGTTACTCATGTATTATTTAAAAAATCTGTTAAACTATAAACCCTCATGACTCTAGATTAGAGTAAAACAGGCAGAGAAAATTGTGCCCTTAATTTACGAAGAAAGGTTTAAATGGTAGAGTCTGAGTTGTTTGGTGTTATATAGTTTAACAGCTATGCAAGAAAACCAAATACATATATAAAGGAACAATTAGTCCCATCTGGAGCATGAAATCCGAATAGGACAATCTGTAAATCAAGAAAGACTCATGATACATAGACTTAGGATCTTGGCGACACCCCTCTTTCATATCAGGTGCTCTGGACACCTGTATTATTAAAAGAGAAAGAAAGAGAAATTGTTGTTGAATATAAGAAATAAACTGAACTATAAACTCAGAGTAACAGTATAACTACAAAAGGTGACTAGAGAAAATATAATACTTATAACATAACTTGTATTGCAAGAAGATAGGTATAAATCACTTATTCTTGAAGAAACAGTTTGGCTAAAAACAAGAATTCGGCTACCTGTGAAAATATTCATAAACATATCCCAAAAAATGGATTTTCTATTTGTTAAATTCACAAATAGAATTACCAGATATAAACAGAATACAGAGATAATTTTCGAAAGGTTATAACCCTATCGAGCATTTCTAAAAAGAACATCCATTAATTTGGAAAAGAAAACTATAACTTCGTATTGAAAATAGCCATGAAAATGAACTGTATATCGAGTAAAAAGTAGTAAGGAGAAACTCCAATTCATATTGAGGAGGTCATCGAGGAAAAAACCTGGAAAATTAATACAAATTATCATTTATCATAAACTAGAAACAAGGGTTTAATGCATGCCTTACTTACTTAAGCAATTATGGTCTTATCGTTACAGAGGCCAAACCAAACATGTCAATATGCTCATAAACCCCAAATAGGAATATCATGTCGACTGTAAACTATTAGTTATCAGTTCTACTTAACCAGAAGTCTTGAAAAACTATTGAAAATAAGTCCTCTACGGAAATCACAGTGGGCTAGTAACCATATCCAGTGCTTAAATAAACTCGACAGAATAAACTAAACTATATCATCTTCCTCTTAAAATTATTTCCAGAAAGAAACAGGGCTGGATAATCTCGAAAGAGACATTAGAAGTGACCATGTACCTGGACATGCAAGAGAAAATGATTAAGCCGAAGGATGTCAAGCTACCTCATTGTAAAAGGAAGGGTTGGCTGTATATTACCTGCACAACCATAGAGTAACATTACACAAGGAAACCCTCTCAGTATATCTAAATTTAGAGACAACTAAACCTTTTAAGTTAAAGAAGAGAAGGGGGTCTAGACTTACCTCATAGAAAAGGCATATTCGAAAATCGATGACCTGCAAGAAAGAGGAACTGATAAGAAAACTGTAGAAAAGAACTAAACAAAAACATATATACCAAATCTGAGACCCTTTAACCTCAGACAATACCTATGTCGGTCGAATGGAGACGATGTCGAACAACTCCTTCTAGAGCATGCGAGACCGCAGTGTGGGAGTGACCACGAGGGAAGGGAGTAGGAGTCTTATACCAGTACCAGACAAGCCACCATAGCTGCATTTCCAAGGTTAAGCACTCAGTGTTCTGGAAAAAGCTGTGACAGAATAATACAAAATCGAGCAGTATGAGGAATGCCATGAGTGGCAGCCAGTGGAGAGCAAGAAGGTTTCATTACCTTGTGGCAACAGAGAGTCAAACGGAGAATCAGAGGAGAGCACAAATCCGACAGTCGCGAGAGGCAGAATGGAGGCCGCTATGGTTTGGGGGGGTAGGGTTACACCCTAACCACCCGTGGGCCTATTACCACCGTCGATCAACTTAAGATGCAAGGGCGAAGTGAAGCACGACTTGTCAGATGCAAAAATGAATTGTGTATGCCATAGATGCGGTGGGATAAAAACCAAATCTCAAACATTAAAAATCAGTACAAACAATGTTTAATTCCAAATCTGTTGTGTGGCTAGTGGGTAGGCCTTTGCATCAATTATGTAAAAAAAAGAAATCGAAGTTTAATGATCAATTAAATGAGTAATGAAAGCAAGACTAAAAACACCATGCTATCAATAGAATAACATTGATTAAGGAATGATGTGTGACATTATAATTTGTATGCGCCAAAATCCAAGCTATGGTAAAAATTTGTGTGTGAAATGTTATAAGGGGGTTAAATCCCATTGTATCCAAGGTAATGTAAATAGACATGTAGAAAGGTATGTTAGATAGTTTTACAATGTGAAAAAGTAAGTTAGTATATATATATATATATATATATATATATATATATATATATATATATATATATATATATATATATATATATATATATATATATATATATATATATATATATATATATATATTTTTTTTATAGTAATTATTTAAAGTTTATGGTTAGACAAGATTCCAAGTGATTTGTATTCTCTTCAATAATACAATAAATAACAATTGTAAGATCATTAATTGATTAAATTATGATATTTTATTATTATTTATATAAAATAAAATAATTTGACAAATACAAATTCCAAGTGATTTTTATTTTCTTGAATAATAATAATGATGTAAAGTTACATAACATTTGTGAATAACAATAATAACAATTCTAACGCCATTAATTGGTTAAATTATAATATTTTTTATTATCTATATAAAAAGAACAAAGAAAATAATGTAGAGTTACATAACATTTGTGATTAATAATAAATAACAATTGTAACACCATTAATTGATTAAATTCTGATATATTTTTTTATTACTTATATAAAAAGATAATAATTTGACAAATACAAATTAGAAAGTAATTTTCTTTATATCACTTTTAACACCAGATTAGAAAGTAATTTTCTTTATATCACTTCTAAATTCTAACACCTGATAGGACTAAAAATTAATCTTATTCCCAAAAAAAAATGATAGGATAAATTATACATTACAAAATATTTTTTTCTACTTATATTGCAAGAAAAGAGAGTCCTCCATTACATTTCATTGTTAATTATTATTATCATGTAAAACAAATCAACGAAAGTTCAATGATCAAATAAACGAGTAATGAAATCAAAACTGAAAACACCATGTCATCAGTAAAATAACATTGATTAGCTATGGTAAAAAATCGTGTGTGTGAAATGTTATAAGGGGGTTAAATCCCATTGTATGCAAGGTAATTGGTAATGTAAATAAATATGTAGAAAGGTAAGTTAGATAGTTTTACAATGTGAAAAGTAATTAAGTTTATATATAGAATTAGAACTTAAGTTAAAAAAAATAAAAATAAAAAATTGGTAATTATTTAACGTTTATGTGGTCAGACGTTACAAGATTCGAAGTGAGTTTAATTTTTTTTAATAATAATAATGATATAGAGTTACATCACATTTGTGAATAACAATTGTAAAGTTATTAATTGATTAAATTATGATATTTTTTTTATTATTTATATAAAAAGAAAATAATTTGACAAATAGAGATTTCAAGTGATTTGTATTTTCTTGAAAAATAATAATAATGTAGAGTTACATAACATTTATGAATAACAATAAATAGCAATTGTCACACCATTAATTGATTAAATTATGATATTTTTTTATTATTTATATAAAAAGAAAATAATTTGACAAATACAGATTCCAAGTGATTTGTATTTTCTTGAAAATAATAATAATGTAGAGTTACATAACATTTATGAATAACAATAAATAACAATTGCCACGCCATTAATTGATTAAATTATGATATTTTTTATTATTTATATAAAAAGAAAATAATTTGACAAATACAGATTCTAAATGATTTGTATTTTCTTGAATAATAATAATAATGATGTAGATTAATCCTGAGGATGAACCACATTAATGATGTGATTAATCACAAAGACATCTATCTAAATGATGTAGAGTTACATAACATTTGTGAATAATAATAAATAATAATTGTAACACTATTAATTGATTAAATTATGATATTTTTTTATTATTTATATAAAAAGAAAATAATTTGACAAATACAGATTCTGAGTGATTTTTATTTTCTTGAATAATAATAATGATGTAGAGTTACATAACATTTGTGAATAACAATAAACAACAACTGTAACACCATTAATTGATTAAATTATGATATTTTTTATTATTTATAATAATAAAAAATTGACAAATACAAATTAGAAAGTAATTTTTTTTATATCACTTCTAACACCCCATTAGAAAGTAATTTTCTTTATATCACTTCTAAGTTCTAACACTTGCTAGGACTAAGGATTAATCATTGTTTCCAAATGCATATTCCAAATGATTTGTATTTTCTTGAATAATAATAATGATGTAGAGTTACATAACATTTGTGAATAACAATAAATAAGAATTGTAACATCATTTATTGATTAAATTATGATATTTTTTATTATTTAAAAAATATAATAATAATAATTGACAAATACAAATTAGAAAGTAATTTCTTTTATATCACTTCTAACACCTAATTAGAAAGTAATTTTCTTTATATCACTTCTAAGTTCTATCACCTAATAAGACTAAGGATTAATCCTATTCCCAAATACATATTTCAAGTGATTTGTATTTTTTTGAATAATAATAAAGATATAAAATTATTGTAAATAACAATAAATAACAATTGTAACACTATTAATTAATTAAATTATGATATTTTTTATTATTTATATAAAAATATTTAATTTGACAAATACAAATAAGAAATTATTTTTCTTTATATCATCTCTAATACCTAATTGGAAATTAATTTTCTTTATATTACTACACCTAAAAAAAAAAAATTCTTTATATCACTAAAATTATTCTTAACATATGATAAGATTAAAGATATATTCAAAAAAATCAATGATTTGGTAAATTGCACATTACAAAATATTTTTTCCCTAGTACTTATATTATATTACAAGAGAAGGAAGTCATCCTATTCAACTTTCAAGAAGGGAGTCATCCATTGTATTTCAGTGTTAATGTGTATACCGGTTAAGGTACAATTTATTTATTTTTATTGTTAATGTGTATAACATGTCGTAACTCTGCATCAATGATTTAGGATAAATAGCGTAGTATCTCCCTGGCTGATCCTTCTCATAGGATTCTCTACTGGAAGCGAATAGAGGAGTTGGCTCACAATGCAGGCCTGCAGTATCTCCTCCTCCGCTGTGCCCATGGCAGCTAATTGCTCCATAAATTTGTCCTCTGTATTTAACATTCCTACAAGATTATACTCTCACAGGTCCCATACTCGCCATTCTCACCCTCTACTTGTATTCTCCGTGAAAACAGAAGAAAAGCTCCCGGCCGTTAAATCGCCCAACAACAAACCCAGTGTCAATGGCGGCCCTGAAGATCCTCTTAATGGTGTTTCTTCTGCCGATTCCACCCCTTCCGGGGCACTGGCTTTGGCGGCGGTTTTATGCAATGCTGTGGATGATGTTATCAGTAATTTTGTCGATAATCCGCTTAGGCCTTCGATGGATCCAAGATATGTGTTGGCCGGAAACTTCGCTCCAGTGCAGGAGACTGCACCAGTGGCGTGTGTAAGAGGTACACGGCACTCTCTCTGCTTTATGTAATATTATAATATTAACTGGTCATTTTAAGTGATTGGTATGTTTTTAATAATAATGAATAATGATGCAGAGTTACATAATATTTTTGAATAATAATAGATGGTTGGAAAGGTCCAAATACTAATGATGTGATTAATTATAAAGATATTTAGAGTTACATAACATTTGCTATAATTAATAATAATTTGACAAATAAAATTCCAACTGATTTGTGTTTTTTCTTGAATAATAATAATGATATAAAGTTACGTAACATTTGTGAATAACAATAAATAACAATTGTAACACCATTAATTGATTAAATTATGATATTTTTTTATTATTTATATAAAAAAGATAATAATTTGACAAATACAGATTTCACGTGATTTGTATTTTCCTGAATAATAATAATAATGTGATTAATCATAAAGACATTTATTTAAATGATGTAGAGTTACATAACATTTGTGATAAATAAAAATTGTAACACCAGTAATTGATTAAATTATGATATTTTTTATTATTTATATAAAAAAGAAAATAATTTGACAAATATAGATTCCAAGCGATTTGTATTTTCTGGAATAATAATAATGATGTACAGTTACATAACATTTGTGAATAACAATAAATAACAATTGTAACACCATTAATTGATTAAATTATGATATTTTTTTATTATTTATATAAAAAGATAATAATTTGACAAATATAGATTTCAAGTGATTCGTATTTTCCTTAATAATAATAATGATGTAGATCCTGACAATGAACAACATTAGATGGTTCAAGCAAATACTAATGATGTGATTAATCAGAAAGACGTTTATCTAAATGATGTAGAGTTACATAACATTTGCAATAAATAACAATTGTAACACCATTAATTGATTAAATTATGATATTTTTTATTATTTATATAAAAAGAAAATAATTTGACAAATACAAATTCCAAGTGATTTGTATTTTCTTGAATAATAATAATGATGTAGTCTTACATAACATTTGTGAATAACAATAAATAACAATTGTAAGACCATTAATTGATTAAATTATGATATTTTTTATTATTTATATAAAAACAAAATAATATGACAAATATAGATTCCAAGTGACTTGTATTTTCTTGAATAATATTAACGATGTAGAGTTACATAACATTTGTGAATAACAATAAAATAACAATTGTAACACAATTAATTGATTAAATTATTATAGAAATTTTAATACAAATTATGTATTGTCATTGTTAAATACAGAATCGCTTCTACAAAAGTCTTTGCGGAAATTTAAAACATGATCGCCAATTGCAAACACATGAAGAAAGATCAATCACACATAACACCGATGTTTTTACCGAGAAAGCATAACGCTTAAAACCCCACTATCATATATAATGTATATATCATGGATGATGAAACAATCTCATACAAAACTCTAATCCAAGAGCTCTCAGTACAATATACAATCGTCTCACACTATCATACAAAAAATTGGCAAATACTTGCTCCAATTTACTGCCTCCTGAAAGCCTGCCTCCACTGCGCAATCCCTGCTGATAAAAATCCCTGAATGAATGAGATCCTTCTTGCCTTGACTGCGCAATCCTCATTGGCATCTCCAATGTGTGTGTGGTTGCATGAGTGCACCCACTAATGTCACAAATGACAGTCAAACTGTACCTTTCACCTATCTCTCAATTGGGTCTCCACTAGATCTGACATGCTTGCAGTTAACAGTAGTAAATCTTCAGTTGCATGTGAGACCATTATTTTTGAATTAATTAAATAATTAATTCATTGATCTCTTACTAGTGTATGTTCAGTAACTAGCACAACTGATTTTAACTCACTTAACTGAGTTAAACTACTTTACAACTCATATAACTACACATCCAACTCTATTACAACTTTGAATCACTCAGTTACAACTAAGTCCACTTGCATGTCCCACCAACCAACCACTTAACTCGAAATCCACTTAGCTAACCGATTTTCCACTTAAGTTAACTATTTCCAAGTGCTCATTGAGAATAGATTAATGTTTATTGTCCAATTAGTATTAAGAGATAATAATAATCGACATGCATTCTATATTTAGACATGTGATCTATAAATAGACTTCGCACATGCATCTAAAAATATAACCTCATCTATAAATAGAATTTGCTCACCATTCTAAAAATAGACTCCCGATATAAATAGAATTTTCTCATCATTCTAAGAATAGACATACACCTAAAAATAGCTTGTGGGCCCCACCTAGTGTAGGTGCTTAATTTTCACTAGGGTCATCATCTTGTTGAATCTCAACACTCTCTCTCAACAAGAAAGGGATTATCCTTCACCCCGATCCTGTCTCTATGGTATTCAAATTTTCTCCTGGTGAGCGCCTTCATCAGAATGTCAGAATCATGGTCTTCTGTTGAAATGTACTAAAGCAACATGATCTTCCGCTGCACACAATCTCTGATATAATGATACCAGATATCTATATGCTTAGATCCATCATGAAACACAAGATTAATCGAGAGTTTAACGCAACTCTGATTACCAGAATGAATCACTATAGGATCTAATTGAGAACCAAACAAACCAACCAGGATCTTTCTCATCCAGATAGCTTCACATGCAACTTGACTTGTTGCCATGTATTTCGCTTCCACTGAACTGAGTGCCACAGATCTTTGTTTCCTGTTGTACCAGGAAACAACTATAGATCTGATACTGAAGACCCCTCCTGATGTGCTCTTTCTGTCCATTGGACTGCCTGCCCAATCTGCATCCGTGAAGCCATGCAACTTCACCTTATCCGTCTGTCCGTACCATAAGCCATACTCAAATGTGCCCCTCAGGTATCTCAGGACATGCTTTCTCGCCTTCCAAAAGAGCTTGGTAGGCTTAACCATCGCTTGACTAAGCTGGTTCACCGCATAGCATATGTTCAATCTTGTATTTAATAAATACATTAGCGAACCCACTAAATGTCGATAGACAGTAGCATCTACTACCTCTCCAGATGTAGCATCCTCTTTCCTCCAGTTTTCTCGAAGAGTATCCATGGGTTTGCAACCCTCCATGTGAAACGTACGCGGTATCTCCCTTGCATACTTGCTTTGAGACACAAAAATTTCACCTTCTCGCTGCCATATTTTCAATCCAAGGAAATAATGAAGGAGGCCCATATCCTTCATATTGAACTCCTTTGCAAGGTCCTCCTTGCATGAGTGTATCAACTGCTTATCACCAGTCAATATTAAATCATCTACATAAATAACAATGATTAAAAGCTTACCCTCCACCACAATTTGGTATAGATTTGCATCTGCCTCACTCTTGGTGAAGCCAAGTCTGGTGAAATAGATGTCGATCCGAGTGTACCAACCATGGGAGATCTGAAAGGATTGTATTAGTTTTTTGTGCTAAGTGTCCTTTCAGTAATAAAACATGTACAATTTGTCTCCATTTGTTTTCTTAAGGAATGAGTAATTTAACCATGAAACATATATGAGTTTGTGAATTTTAAGGATGAAAATAAGCCTAAATAAAACTGAAAAACTGTGTATAATAAATAAATAACATCACACATAAGTTTTAAACAGTAGGCATGATGAATCTGTTCACCCCTCCTGGGCTACATCTGCTAGTCCATCTCCCAATGGCATGTCCCTCTTTGTCATTATGCTCAAAATTGTAAATACATGTGTTTACAAGCCTCTAATGGTTGTTTTCTCTGCACCAGTGGCTCTAGAATGCTCAAAATAGTTTAGATAGACCCTTTTTTCACCCAAATTGGTCGAAAATTGACCTCCCTATCCATTTTCCCAATCATAGCTACAAATGCTCCACTAAATGTGGAGAACTGTATTTTAACTACAACTAATTTTGGCAAAATCCACAATTTTAGGGGCAGCGCTAATCTTCCACCAATCCTCAAACTATAACATTAGGTTTCAAGTTAAGGGGGAGGGGGTGGCCACATGCCAACCCCCGAAAACCTCGCGGTCACATTAAATTGGAGCAGGACTCCAGCGAAATTGTGGTTGAATGTAGTTAGGACCAAAGTTTAATGTTGGGGTTAAAGTCTGACTGCGCGGAGAAGCCGTAACCACCGGAGCAAACAATGTTATGTGATAAAGTTTGCAACTTGAGGTTTTAATGTTGCGGGTTGTATCCGCTGGAAGTTACGTTAATCAAACCGTTGGTTGTTTGGAATGACATGTGAACACAAAATTTGGACCATCGGGAGTCCTAAATCCCAATATGGTTTTTGACAAACCTTAAATATGTCTTCCGACCCTTAGTGGTTAAGACACAACTCGTAGCGCAGATGGTGGAAAGCTTTACTCGCATGCTAGAGATCACGGGGTCGAACCCCCCAAACCTCAATAAAATTTTATAACGTTGTTCAAGGGACACATGGCGGCCTCAGGGCTGGCCACATGCCACCCATCCATTGGCTTCTAAAACTAGCTCATGCAAGCATCCATGAACCAAAATGCACCACTTGGAAAAATAACATTGGCTTGGGAAAATGGAATATTCTTAAGAATATTCCTCTTTCGCTGACTGTGCACCTGCATGCTGACTGGGCATCCCAGTCACCCTTGTCATAAAAATTAGTTTTTTTGGAAAACGATCAAAACGCGATATCTCCCTCATACGACATTGGTTTTTCGAACTGTTCACGGTGTCGGAATCACAAAGACGAGATCTACCCGGTCGCTCAAGTTTGTTACATTTTCGAGTACTTTCAATTTGGAGCAAAATACATGATCTCTTGATCACACCTCCCTATTGGGAAGCTTTTGGACCCCAAAATACTTTGATTACCTGTTCAGAAGATGAGGGTACAACTCCCTCACCTTTCCAACTTCCATCCACCTTGCCTTACTTGGCTTACTACCTTTGAGCCCAACTTGAAGGTAGTTGACACTTCCTCTCTTAGATGTTCGTGTCCTCCTGTCAAGGATGGTATCCTCCTTGAGCTCATCCAGAAATTCTGGCGAGAAATCTTTTTATAGACGACAGTTGAACATCACTCCCTTTATCACCAATCAAAGGAGGCTCATACAAACGTAAATTTTCAACATTGAAAAATGAATACATTTGCATATATGAAGGCAAGTCAAGTTGAAATGCATTGTTACCAACTTGCTTGATGATCATGAATGGAACATAGCGAATGGAATTGAGCTTTTTACCTTCTCCTTGCATCTTTTCTTTTCTTACGTGCAACCACACCTCATCTCCTTCTTGAAACTTGTGATCAACTCTATGTTTGGCATGCCTCTCCTTGTATTTTCTTTGACTCTTCCCAAGTTGTTCTTGAACTTGTTGATGAGTAATCTGAATTTTCTCAATGAACTTTTGAGCCTTGTCAATATCACTATGCCCATCAAATGCAAAATCTTTCTGAAAGATGAAGTCTAATGGCGATTTCGGCAAATACCCAAAGCAAGCTTCAAAAGGTGAAGTATTTGTAGAAGAGTGCTTTGCCTAGTTGTAAGCGTGTTGAATGTAATGCAGTTTTTCATCCCACAACTTGGGATGTTTGCTGCAATATCCTCTCAATAGATGCACAATGGTTCTGTTCACCACCTCGGTTTGGCCATCAGTTTGTGGATGAAAAGAAGTACTCTTTTTCAACTTTGTGTCCATCATCTTCCAAAGATTAGACCAAAAATTTCCAATGAACTTGGAATCCCTGTCACTAACAATAAAAGTTGGCAATCCATAATGAACCCATACATGTTGAAAATAAATTTTAGTAGTTTGTTCAGTAGTAATGGTTTTCTTACAAGGTATAAGTATACACATTTTACTGAATCTATCCACAACTACATAAAGATAATCATGTTATTTTCTTAAGATAGGTAGACCTCCAACAAAGTCCATGGAGACACTCTCCCATGGCCTTGATGGTACTGGTAGTGGCGTGTACAACCCAAGCTTCTTGTTGCTAGGCTTGCTTTTTGCACACATAGAACAACCTCTTACAAAATGTGACATACTATCTATCATGCGAGGCCAATAGAAATACCTCTGTAGATGCGCCATAGTTTTGCTTACCCCAAAGTGTCCAGCAATAAGAGACGAATGAACCTCTCCCATAACACGTAGCCTCTCTCCTTATGGTATACATAGCTTGCCCAAATGAAACAAAAATTCTTTATGCATGTGATAATCATTTTCCTCAACTTGATTCCCTTCAGTCAAACTAGCATACTTTTTTACATCGGTTACTTTTTTGGGAGTGGGCCAATTCACAATGGCTTCCACTTTAGAAGAATCAATTGTCAACTCACCTCCTCCTACAACGTGTCCCAAATAAACTAGTGAAGTCTTTCCGATCTCACACTTTGACATCTTAAGAAATAATTTCTCTTTCTTCAAAACATCAAGCACCCTTTTCACATGCAAGACATGTTCTTCTCTTGTTTTGCTGAAAATGAGTATATCATCTAAATACACAATCACAAAGTCATCAAGAAATGGACACAAAACAATATCCATAACACGCATGAAATTTTTCGGTGCATTACACAAACCAAACGGCATAACCAACCACTCAAAGAGTCCTTGTTTGGTTTTGAATGCAGTTTTCCATATATCGCTTTCTGCAATTCTTACTTGATGATATCCACTTCGTAAATCTAACTTGGTGAAAAACTTTTCTTCTTTCAGATGATCAAGCAAATCATCTATCCTTGGGAGTGGGTATCGATTATTTACCGTTATCTTGTTCAAAGCTCTGAAGTCTACACACGTGTGCCAAGTCCCATCTTTCTTCAAAATCAAGGCTATGGGTGAACCACATGGAGAAGTGCTTGGCCTTATGAGACCCTTGTCCAACATGTCCTTGATTTGCCTCTTAATTTCAACATTCTCCATTATCGACATGTGATACATGCCGATGTTTGGAAGAGGACAATCTTGTTGCAACTGAATCTCATGTTGAATCTCCCTTTTTGGAGGCAATATTGTTGACTCTTGAAACATCTCATGATGTGCATCAACTACATCATATAAATCTGATTTCAACTTAGGATCACAATCCTCAAATGATTCATGATTAACATCATTTTTAGGCTTAATCATTAGAAGAACAAAATTCTTACTTGAATTCACCAGTCTTTTTACCTATCCAGCATTTACCATTGCAATATTTGTCTTCTAGTGATGTGCTCTAACAATGTACTCCTTTCCATATTTTAATAAATGGTATTTGTTCTCATGGCGATGGAAGATCGCTTTCCTGTCATACAAGTAAGGGATGATATCAAGCGGACCACGTCTAATTCAACTGTGTCAACAAAATGTGTAGTTATTGCAAAGCGCAATATGCACTTCTTTGAAATGTGTAAATTTTCATCCTTACAAATCCACCCAAGTGGATATGGTTTTGGATGTGGAATGGTCTCAAGATTAAGTTTCTTGACCAAGTCTTCACAGATTAAGTTTTCTTGTGACCCACTGCCAAACAATGTGTCAATCTTGGTATGTTTTGATATGACCCTCACATGAAACAATTCAATTCTTTCTTCTTCATTTGGAGCTTGTATGTGAAAATTTGATGTACTAGTACTGGGTTTTGTTTCAATTTATTTCCCCTTCATGTTCTTCAATCTCATGGCTATAATTTTAGATTCATCACCTGAATCCTCTCCTAAATCATGTTGAGTTATAGTTGTAGTTTTCTGTTTCCCTTTGTTGTTCTGATGTTTGGGCCTCTTTTCAGGATGTAATTTCCAACATTTTTTCTCTTCATGGCCTTCTCTTGAGCAATGTTTACATACCACTTTTTCTCCCTCTTTCTTGGCAGATGCATTCTTTTTTCCCTTACCTTTTGAGGTATTTTCTTTGTTTTTCCCCTAAAAAGGTTTCTTCCTACCCTCATCAGTAATGTTTTTCCTTCTAGCTTCTAGATGTGTGGCCTGAACACAAACTTCCTCTAGACTTGTAGGGTTAAACATGAGAATATTATGTCTTAGGTAGCTATGTAAACCTCCTATGTACTTGATAAAATCATCTTAGCTCTACAAATCTACCACTAATAAGAGAGCTATTCTCTTAAATTATTTGGTGTATTCTTTCACATTCTATCCTTTCAATTGTCTAAAATTTTTCTAGTTCATTATGGCTTCCTGCATATGAGCTAATGGATAAAACTTTTTTTTTATTACAGTAATGAAATCAATCCATGATAGGATAATATTTCCATTCTTCTTGATCTCCTCCTTTATCTTTGCTTCCCACCAAACAAGTGTTGCACCTTCCATTCTCAATGAGGCTAGTTGGATTTTGGTATCATCATCACAAAGGTTCTGAATTCTCAAATAGACCTCCAATTGCCTAATCCAATTATCACGCTTTTTTGCATTGATTTCACCATTGAACATTGGCAATTCAAACTTAACATCAAGTTTTAGAAAAGGAATTTTACCAGTGTTCTTTGACTTGTGTGGTTGATGTACTGAAGATGAAGTAGAGGATGATGATGATGATGAGGGTGATGATGGTGACTTTCTACTGTCTCCATTTCCTTCATTACCCTTCTTTGACTTATCTTCATCATTGTGACCTCCTGATGATCCCTGACCTTCCTTGTGAAGTTTGGATCCTTCTCCTTCTAGTCTCTCATTCCTTTCTTGATAAAGGACTCTCACCATTTCAGTCATGTCAAGGAATTCTTTCCTGAACACTCTTTCTTCTTCTTTGGGATCCACCTCTTCATGGATTTATCCTTCTCCTAGAGGCATGCTTAATTCTACTTCTACTTCTTTTGGAGGTGAACTAGGTGGTGGAGGATGTGGCAATATTTCCCTCCTTTGCAGTGGCTCACTTTCAAAACCTCTTGCTTCCACCAATTTGCCTTCTCCTCTCTTAAGCTTGAGCCTAGTAAGCATGAACACTTGCAAGCAGTTAAACAAATCTTCGCACACTAAAACACCGGAGAATAAACTCTAGCTCTGGTACCAACCTGATCTGAAATTACTGTATTAATTTGTTGTGCTAAGTGTCCTTTCAGTAATAAAACATGTGCAATTTGTCTCCATTTGTTTTCTTAAGGAATGAGTAATTTAACCATGAGACATAGATGAATTTGTGAGTTTTAAGCATTAAAATAAGCCTAAATAACATTAAACAACAGTTTATAACATAGAAATAACATCACACATAATTTTTACACAGCAGGCACGATGATGCAGTTCACCCCTCCTGGGCTACATCTGTTGCTCCAACTCCCAATGGCATGTTCCTCTTTGTCATTATGCTCAAAATTGTAAATACATGTCTTTACAAGCCTCTAATGGTTGTTTTCTCGACACCGTGGCTCCAGAATGCTTAAATTGGTCTAGACAGACTCTTCTTTCACCCAAATTGGTCGAAAATTGACCTCCCTAGCCATTTTCCCAATCACAGCTACAAATGTTGCACTAAATGTCGAGAACTGCGGTTTAAGTGCAACTAATTTTGGAAAAATCCACAATTTTAGGGGTAGCGCTAATCTTCCGCCAGTCCTCAAACTGTAACATTAAGTTTCAAGTTAAGGGGGAGGGGGTGGCCACATTCCAACCCCAAAAAACCCCACGATCACATTAAATTACAACGGAACTCCAGCGAAACTCTGGTTGAGTGTAGTTAGGACCAGATTTTAACGCCAGGGTTAAAGTCTGACCGCGCAGAGAAGTCGTAACCATAGGAGCAAACAAAATTATGTGATAAGGTTTTCAACTTGAAGTTTTAATCCTGCGGGTTGTATCCGCCGGAAGTTACATTAATCAAACTGTTGGTTGTTTTCGATGACATGTGAACACAAAATTTGAACCGTCGGCGGTCCCAAATCCCGATATGATTTTTGATAAACCTTAAAAATTACTTCCGACCCTTAGCGGTTAAGGCACACCTCGTAGCGTAGATGGTGGAAAGATTTGCGCGCATGATGGAGGTTGTGGGGTCAAACGCCCCAGACCTCAATAAAATTTTATAACGTTGTTTAGGGGACACGTGGTGGCCTCAAGGCTGGCCATGTGTCACCCATCCATTGGCTTCTAAAACCAGCTTGTATAACCATCCACGAACCAAAATGCGCCACTTAGCAGAATAACAATGGCTTGGGAAAATGGAATATTCTTAAGAACATTCCTCTTTTGCTGACTGTGCACCTGCATGCTAACTGGGCATCCCAGTTACCCCTGTCACAAAAATTTAGATGTTTGGGAAAATGATCAGAATGCAACATATCCCTCATACGACATTGGTTTTTCGAATCGTTCGCGGTGCCGGAATCGCAATGATGAGATCTTCCTGGTCGCTCAGGTTCAGTACAATTTCAAGTACTTTAAATTTTGAGCAAAATACATGCTCTCCTAATCAATGGGGTGCTTGCTTCAACCCATACAATGCTCTTTTGAGTCTGCACACATGTGACTCGCTATTGAAGATCTCAAATCCTGCAGGCTTCTCAATGTACACTTCTTCCTCAATGATCCCATTAAGGAACACAGTCTTCACATCCATCCGATGAATGTGCCAACCCATCTACGCTGAGAGAGAAAGGATGGTCCTTATGGAAGAATATCATGCGACAGGTGCAAAGGTTTCTTCATAACCAATCCCCTCAATCTGTGAGAAGCCCCGGGCCACAAATATGGCCTTTTATTTCTCAACACTCCCATCAGCAACTTGCTTTACCTTGTATATCCATCTCGAATCTACCACTGATTTATCAACCAGCCTTGGAACAAGTTCCCAAGAATTTTTTTTGACAATGGAGCCATACTCCTCCACCATTGCATCTACCCATGTGGGATTCGGCACTACTTCCTAAAAGGAAGATGGCTCAATCACAATACATTTTCGCATGAGAGCCATGTATCCAGTGAATCGATTAGGAGATTGCCTCTGTCTGCAACTTGAAGTAGGGACTCCTACATTATGTGCCACATCAAGCTTCAGCCTCTCAGCTTTTGTGGTAGGCCTTCTCCCAGTTCTAATTTTTGGCTCTGCGTGAGTGGACTCCTCCACTCCATGAACCTCCTCCTGTGGCTGATCCACATCTAGAGACTCATCGTTGGGAACCAAAAGTTCCTCCTTTGCACGTAAGTCTAGCTCCCTCTCAAGCGACAACTTCATGTCTTTCTCCTCATTGAATTTTATATCCCGTCGCACCACATTCATTCGAATGTTTGGAAAATACACACAATAATTATGGGGTGTTTCTGTGTACCCCAAAAATATCCCAACTTCAGCAGTCGGCTCCAGCTTCTTCCTGGCATTCTTGGTCACATGCACATAAACAGATGAGCCAAAAATCTTAAAGTGAGAAACATCTGGCTTCTTACCAATAAAAGCTTATTTAGGTGTACTCATGCCAAGTACTCTATGAGGACAACAGTTTTGCATGTAAACTGCAGTGTTGCATGCTTCCACCCACAAATGCATTGGTAGGCCCTGATCATGCAACATCATTCGTGGAACACCCACGATCGTTTTATTATTCCTCTTTGCAACCCCATTTTGTTGTGGGTTATGAGGCGCTATGAGTTCTCTTCGAATTCCTTCTTTGCTACTGAAGTCTTTGAATTTGTTAGAGATGTATTCTCAACGATTATCACTCCGTAGAGCCTTCACTTGCTTCCCCGATTCTTTCTCAACCAATTCTTTATCTCATAGAACATTGAAAATGTTTGATCCTTCTTCTGCATGAAGAAGCTCCAGCATTTACGAGTAAATTCATCAAAAAAAATAACATAATACCTGTATTTTGTTGTTGAAGCAACTGAGAATGGTCCACACACGTCTGTGTGAACTCTCTCCAGGATCACCGAAGCATGGTTCTCCTTTTCATAAGAGGTGAACTTTACATACTTCCCCATGGTGCAACCCTTGCACTGATCTAACTGAGCAAGTGTTACCATTGGAAGTCCAGTAGATATTTGCTGCATGACTTTCAAGGCTCCATGATGATGATGGCCCAATCAGCTGTGCCATAATTCGCCCTCATCTTGGCTCACCACTTTTTCTACCTTTCCCATCATTGCAGTGCAACCTTCTACCTCCAGCTTGTAGAGATTCTAAACTCGAATCCCTATCCTCTTAGCTTGACCCGTTGTTTTATGTCGCATGAAATCTTTTCTATCATTGAAAACAACGTCATAGCCTCTGTCCTCCAACATCGCAATTGAGACCAAGTTTTTCTTCAAACCTGGAACATGCATAACATCTTTCAATTGAAATGGTTTCCCTGACTCCCTCCCAAAGGTAATGGTAAAAATTTCGGTCACACTATATCGTCCATCATCGCCCATCCATATATGCATCTGCAGGTCTTTCTCCTCCAAGTCATTGGAAAGCTCCTTATCTCCCATCATGTGGAAGGGAGCATCACTATCAAGATACCACACCGATCCCATTGCGCTTGAAACCAAGCATTCGATTAAGGAGAAATCAAGTTCAAATTGCGAGGCAAGGGCCTCACCGGCTACAGCTCCAACAATCTTCTTCTTCTTCTTTTTCTGTGGGTAGTTAATGGCGAGATGCCCATGTTCGTGACAGTGAAAACACTTCACCTTGGACAAATCTAGCTTCTTGCCTTTAGACTCGGATTTTGAATGGAATTTCTTCCCCTTCCCTTTCCTTGCCTTGGCAGCAAAAGCACAATCCTCTTCATCATCATGCTTTGATGAAGAGCCATCTCTGGTGTTCCGCCTGAACTCCTCCTGCACTAAATCCGACCACAGTCGTTCCCAATCTGAAATTTTTTCCCGTCCATTGAAAGAGCCTTGATAACTATGCCAACTCTTAGGAAATCCCAAGAAAGCCAAGCTCACCAAATCATCATCAGCAACCATGATTCCCACACTTCCCAGTTCATCCCGACATTAGACAAACTTTGTGAGATACTTAGGAATATTGTTGCCCTTCTCTATCTTGATCTTTCTAAGTTTATCCTTCAGCGCCAATTTCCCATGGTCGTTGCTACTTTGAAAAAGATTCGTCAAAGCCTTCCACATAGCATATGGAGTGGCTTTCCCATGAAGGCTTGAGACAATGTGGTCTCGTACACCTTCCAACAGAATCCTTCTCGTCTTCGCTACTTTCTTTTTTCATGCATCAAGTAATGCAACATTTGTCGAAGTGGGCTTAGGAACATCACTGTCAATGAATTCCTTCAAGCCATTATCTTCAAGCACCGCCTCCATCCTGTCCTTCCAGGAAATGTAATTCGAGTTGCCCTCGAGTGCATACTCTAGCCGCAAGCCATTGAAAGCCATTTTGATGTTTACTCAACTGTCGCAGCAAGAAATTATTGCAGCAAATTAGAATTGTTTCTACCAACAAACTCAACTCCTGCTTCAAAATTGCAATATTCTTTGCTCTGATACCATGTAGAAATTTTAATACAAATTATGCATTGCCTGGATTCTCTTGATCTAAAAATTATAATCCATTGTTAAATACATAATCGCTTCTACAAAAATCTTTGCAGAAATTTAAAACACGATCGCCAATTCCAAACACATGAAAAAAGATCAACCACACATAACACAGATGTTTTTATAGGGAAATCACAAAGCTAAAAACCCCACTATCATATATTATGTATATATCGTGGATCATGAAACAATCTCATGTAAAACTCTAATCCAATAACTCTCAGTACAATATACAATCGTCTCACATTGTCATACAAAAAATTGGCAAATACATGCCCCAATTTATTGCCCCCTGATAACCTGCCTCCACTGCACAATCCCTGCTGATAACAATCCCTGAATGAATGAGATCATGTTTGCTTTGACTGCGCAATCCTCATTGGCATCTTTAATATGTGTGTGGTTGCATGAGTGCACCCACTAATGTCACAACTGATAGTCAAATTGTCCCTTTCACATATCTCTCAACTGGGTCTCCACTAGATTTGACATGCATCTAGTTAACAATAGTAAATATTTAGTTGCATGTGCGACCACTGCTTGTATTAATTCACCGATCTCTTATTAGTGTATGTTCAGTTAAAACTAGAACAACTGATTTTAACTCACTTAATTGAGTTAAACTACTTTACAACTCACATAACTATAGATCCAACTCTGTTACAACTTCGAATCACTCAGTTACAACTAAGTCCACTTGCATGTCCCACTAACCAACCACTCAACTCGAAATTCACTTAGCTAACTGATTTACCACTTCAGTTAACTATTTCCAAGTGCTCATTGAGAATAGATTAATGTTTATTGTCCAATTATTATTAAAAGATAATAATAATCGACATGCATTCTTTATTTAGACATGTGATCTATAAATAGTCTTCGCACATGCATCTAAAAATAGAACCTCATCTATAAATAGAATTTGCTCACCATTCTAAAAATAGACTCCCGCTATAAATAGAATTTGCTCATCACTCTAAAAATAGACATACACCTAAAAATAGCTTGTGGGCCCCACCTAGTGTAGGTGCTTAATTTTCACTAGAATCATCATCTTGTTGAATCTCAACAATTATGATATTTTTTAATTATTTATATAAAAAGAAAATAATTTGACAAATAAATCCAAATAATTTGTATTTTCTTGAATAATAATGATGATATAGAGTTACATAACATTTATAAATAACAATGGTAACACCATTGATTGATTAAATTATGATATTTTTTATTATTTATATAAAATGAAAATAATTTAACAAATACAAATTAGAAGGTGTATGAGATTCCTTTGTTTGTGGGACAAAGGGTTAGTTATTATTATTAATATTTCAAGAAAGGAGTCATCCATTGCATTTCCTTGTTAATTATTATTATTATCCAATTTTAAGGTCACAACGAAGCCACACAGCAAATTGGTGTATGAGATCCCATTGTTTGTGGGACAAGGGGCTAATTATTATAATTAATATTTCAATAAAAGAATCATCCATTGCATTTCATTGTTAATTATTATTATTATTATTATTATTATTATCCAATTTTAAGGTCAGAGCCAAGTCACACACCAAATTGGTGTATGAGATCTCCTTGTTTGTGGGACAAGGGGTTAATTATTATTATTATTTCTATTATCCAATTTTAAGGTCATAACCAAGTCACACACCAAATTGGTGTATGAGATCCCTTTGTTTGTGGGATAAGGGACCTCACTACAAAGTCTACCAACATGGTAAGGTCGCTCTCGTAAAGACGGACAGGGCTTGTGCTCGATCCTGAGCAAGGGCGTGGCTTGCGGCGCCGACGGGGGTAGAGTTATCTATTGCACGTCATGACCAAGCTAGAGGGATAAACGCCCCCAACGTTGGACGCCTAGGTCCTTGCGAAAGTCATGAGTTTCTTGTATATGTGTCAATCCTTGCGAAAGTCATGAGTTTCTGGTCTATGTGGCTTACGAGCTACTACATATACCAAGGGAGGTTGTTGTTCCCTGTCTAAAAAAAATGTCTACCAAAGCCTACATACTCTACCAATCTAATTGTAAACCTATAATCTCTTAGAAAAAAATGCATCTCTTAACCATTAAACCCACTCAAGCTATATATCAATTAAGATAAAATTTATTTTTTATTATTAATCTATAGCATGTCCTAATCTGGTATCTGCACCAATACTTTGGCATAAATAGCGTAGTAACTCCGTGACTGATCCTTCCCATAGGATTCTCCACTAGAAGCGAGGAGTTTGTTCACAATGCACGCCTGGAGTATCTCCTCCTACGCTGTGCCCATGGCAGCTAATTGCTCCATAAATTTGTCCTCTGTATTTAACATTCCTAGAAGATTATACTCTCACAGGTCCCATACTGGCCATTCTCACCCTCTACTTGTATTCTCTGTGAAAACAGAAGAAAAGCTCCAGGCCGTTAAATTGCACACGAAGAAACCAGGTTCCAATGGCGGCGCTGGATCTCAAAGTAATGACTTGAAATCCACGCCCACGCCGGGCGCTACCGTTCCCTCAGAAGATCCTGTTAATGGTGTTTCTTCTGCCGATTCCACCCCTTCCGGGGCGCTGGCTTTGGCGGCGGTTTTATACAATGCTGTGGATGATCTTATCAGTAATTTTGTCGATAATCCGCTAAGGCCTTCCATGGATCCAAGATATGTGTTGGCCGGAAACTTCGCTCCAGTGCAGGAGACTGCACCAGTGGCGTGTGCCAAGGTACTCGGCACTCTGCCTGCCTGCGTCAACGGTGTTTATATCCGCAATGGCCCCAATCCCAGATACGTTCCAAGAGGCGCCCACCATCTTTTCGACGGCGACGGAATGCTTCACGCCGTTAGGATCAAAGACGGCCGAGTAACATTCTGTAGCCGTTACGTCCGCACGCACAAATTCGTGCAAGAAGAGACGGCGGGAGGGCGGGTAATGCCCAACTTTTTTTCCGGTTTCTCCAGCCTCGGCGCCGGATTGGCCAACGGAGTCCTGCTCACCGCCAGCGTGGCTCTCGGCCTCTTTAATCCCTTCAAGGGCATGGGATTGGCCAGTACCAGTCTCTTGTATTTCAATCGCAGACTCATGGCGCTCGAGGAATCAGATCTGCCGTACGCGATGAAGGTCACGGAATCCGGCGACGTCGTCACTGTCGGCCGGTATGACTTTGACGGGAAACTCTCAATGGCCATGACAGCACATCCCAAGATCGACGGTGAGACGGGAGAGCTTTTCGGTTTCCGTCACGATGTCATTCCTCCGTTTCTCAATTATTTCAGAGTGTCGCCTGGCGGAGAAAAAGAACGCGACGTCGGAATCCTGTCGATGTTGGGGCCGTCGTTTATTCACGACTTTGCGATCACCAAGAAGTATGCCATATTTCCCGATACCCAGATCGTGGTGGACCTCATGAACATGATTGTCGTCGGCGGCTCTCTTATAAGCTGCGACAACGCTAAGGTCCCGCGGCTCGGCGTTCTCCCGCGCTACGCAACGGACGAGGCTGCGATGAAATGGTTCGAGGTTCCGGGCTTCAATTTCTTCCATTCTGTCAACGCGTGGGACGAGGGCGACGAAATCGTGTTGATTGCCGCGAATTTGTACCCGGTGGAGCACGTTATGGAGAGAACTCATCTGGTCCATTCCACAGTAGAGAAGGTGCGCATAAATTTGAGAAATGGGATTGTATCCAGAAAGCCGTTGTCTTCAAAATGTTTGGAGTTGGGCGCTATCAACCCCCGCTTCGTTGCCAAGAAAAACAGATACGCATACATGTCGATAGGAGCACCGTTGCCTAAACTCTCCGCGGTCGTTAAACTCGACTTTGATATGGTGGAGGCGACGGCTACCAAGGAGTGCGTTGTTGCGTCGAGGTCGTATGGCGAAGGTTGCTTCGGCAGTGAGCCGTCCTTCGTGGCCCGGAGTTCGGATCCAAATGCAGAGGAGGATGACGGGTACATCGTGGCGTTTACCCATAACGAAGGCACCGGGATTTCCAGCTTTGTGGTGATGGACGCGCAATCTCCGACCCTTGAAATCGTGGCCTCCGTTGAGCTCCCTTCAAGAGTTCCGTACGGCTTCCATGGCCTCTTCGTTAGCGATGCTGACCTGGCAAACCAAAACTAATTCCGTGCTCGCATTGAGAAATAGAAACAGCTCATGATGTAGCCATCTATCTGTTAAAAAATGCATTACTTTGTATTTCAAAAATATAAATTAAATTTTATAGGAATAGTACTTTGTATTTCAAAAGTATAAATTAAATTTTATAGGAATAGTTTGGCTAATTGGTTATGTTTTTGGGCATTTAAAATATAAAATTTATTAGTCTATTTGGTTAAAATTTTGACAAAATTTTGCTATATATAATTAAATAAATGATATTTGAAAAAAAATTACAAATTTTAATAATAAATTATGTATATATATATTTTTTATGACGATGATGGTTAATGAGACCGAACTTTGGTTTATAGGACCTAAAGAAATGAATTATTTAGTTTGCTTTAAAATTGTACTCCTATGTTCAAAGAGCTTGGAGAGAAGCATCTCAAGCTCACTATAATTTTGAAATGTTAAAAGGCTAGAAAAGTTTGTATTGCAACACATATTATGAAATTGAGATCTAATGTGTTTGAAGCAGGGCACTCTAAGAGGAAGTGTTTTTCATCCTTAATTTTCATATTCTCATAGAGATGTCAGATCCTTTCCATCCATGGTGTTTTAGGAACACCGTAGTCTAAAAAACCCACAAAATAACTCAAAAATTCTGGTAAGATTTTGAAAAAATTTGGCAAAGATTTATCAGAATCTTGTTTACAGTTGTTAAACTTCAATATTTTGGATGCCGTAGGGGTTTTTGATAGTGTTGAATCTATTTCCACTTTAAAAAATGCAATTCAAACATTCCAACTACTTGATTTTTTGAATTTTTTTTACCGGATTTCGGCAAAAAACAAAAACTGTCATCCAGGCTATTATGTTGTGTCGGTAGACAACTCCTTTAGGAACTGCCCAACAATCCATTTCACTATGGAGCTCATGAGAGTTCGCTCTTATCTTGGCGGCTATATTACTTTTTTTTTTTGAGCTAGTTAAAACAGAGAGATACTTTTGATTTTCTAAAGTAGGGTTGATGACCTCCTTATAATATCTTAATTTTCTTTTAGCCTCTAAATCTTTCTCACACCACATTTTCTCTTTAAACTTAGAAGTAAAATATTTTTAATGTTATTAATATTTTGCAATGCAACATTTTCGTAAATCTCCCAATGGTTTAACCAAGCCATGGTATCTTTATACCTATTTGGTTTGAGCCTCACGTGGTTTTGGCTGGAATTTAAAGCTAGCTTAGGAAGTATATGGTCTCCCATGTTATTGATCTTGTGCTTATACAACAGGAGCCTAGTCATAGCTAGGCTCTCGATACGGAAATACCCACTTCTATAAGGAGAAGCAGATAGGGTGTATTGCTTTTAATTTTGAGGTTATATGTTATAAAACACTTCTGGATTTGCTCAATCTTTTTCCAAGATTCTCTAGAGATGCTGCAACCCCAAACCTCACATCCATACAAGATAACACTAGTGACTAAAGTTTCAAAAAGAACCTTATTTTTATCCATCACAAGGTTTGCTGCTTTGCAGTTATTTTCAAAACCAAAATAAGCTTTCCACACTCCATTGATCATTAACTCAATGTTATAGTTCCATTTGAGCTTGTGATGGATATAAATTCCTAGGTACTTGTAAGAAGACACTTCCTCCAAGTTGCTATTGTCATACACAAAATTAGCTTAAGTGTCCTTGGATTTGATAATCATAACTTTTGTTTTGTGAGTGTTAAGAGTCGTACCCATGGTAGAGCAGAAATCAGTCTTAGTTGTTTATCAAGATCAGATGGGCACCTTGCCAGAAGAACAATATCTTCAACATAGAGAAGAAGGATGATGACTATTCTAACTAAGACTCAGATAGGCGCCTTGCCAGAAGAACAATATCCTCAGCATAAAGAAGAAGGATGATGATTATTCCAGCTAAGATTGTGCCAACACAACCTGTTTGCTCTAAACAACCTTCTAGCTTGTCGATGTAAATGCCAAATAGGTAGGGGAGAGGTGACAACCTTGTTTAACTCGGATATTAAACTTAATATCTTTCAACCACCCCTCATTTCTCTTAAACTTGGCAATTACATTCTCTTATAACCTTATAGCGGGAGCTCTAGAACCTTTAGCTCTTCTAATCTATTCTATAAGTTATTTCTAAGCACCATATCAAAAGCCTTTCTAAAATCCACAAAGCAACACGAGATTAAAAAAGCTAATAGAATAACGAAGCTGTCGTTTATTCACGATTTTGCGATAACGAAGCAGTCTGCCATATTTTCCAATACCCAGATCATGGTGGACCCGAGGACATGATTGTCAGCGGCGACTCTCCCATGGGCTACGACACCGCTAAGGTCCCGCGGCTCGGCGTTCTCTCGCTCTACGCAACGGAGGAGGGCGAGTTGAAATGATTGGAGGTCTGCGGATCCAATTTCTTCCATTCACTCAACACGTGCGTGGGACGAGGGTGATGAGATCGTGTTGATTGCCACGAATTTGTACCCAGTAGAGCACTTTTTGGAGAAAACCCATCTCGTCCCTTCCCATGTACTATCGTATGAAAGTTCATGACCTTCTGATGAAAATTTAAATTATAGAAAATTTAAATCTATAATTTAATATGAAGTAAAAGTAGTATTCAAATATAAATATTTCATAGTTTGGAATTTTTGAGTAAAATTTAATTAAATGTGTTTTTGTTTAAATTAATTTTTTTGTTATTTAAAATATCTTTTTGATACCAAAATAAATTTAGTCCTTTGAAATTAATTTAAATTGTGCATAGTCCACAATTCAATCTTCTAATTACAGCCAATTCTATTTAAATTTGACCAAGTAGAATTCTAAAAACAAATTACACATCCACTAAATTAAAATGTAAAAAAACTAACATAATTTTTATAAATTAATAATATCATGAAAACTTTCCTAATAATTATTTAGAAACACAATTTACAATAATATAACATACTCCCTGATAATTATTTAAGGAACACAATAATTACAATAATGCAACTTGTAGTAATTACAATAATGTAACTTATTGATGATTGTGTATATACACAATTGAGTCACATGGTATACACATGAACATATATTGTCAAGGATGATTAATATTTATACGTAAATTAAATTAATCAGGAGTGCTAAATAATAAATTTGATTATTTAAATTTTATAAATTAAATTTATATATAAATAGAAAAAAAAGATTATCATTTTTTTTTTTAAATTTCAATGAAACTACGAAAATGTAAAACCTGTAAATTTAACCTGAACAGTTATACATATTAATAATGAAATGCAAATGGATAGAAATATTGTAAAGTAAATAGGATGACTCCCTACTCTTGCATTATCTTTTAAAAGTGATATAAAATAAGCACTGTGTAATGTGAATTTTACCAATTATGGTTTGTGTTTTTTTGGAAATGGATTAATATTTATTTCTATAATATATATGTTAAAAGTAATATAAAAAATATTTTGTAATGTAGATTTTAATGTGAAAAATATATTATTCAAATAGGTATGTTTATTTTGGTATTGGATTTTTAGAATTATAATTTAATTTTTAAAAATTATTAGATAAATGATAGGGATCTAACAAATATTTAAATGTTGATTTATTCTCAAAGTGATTATGTCTTTTTTTATAATTAAATTGTAAAAAAACTCCATATAAATAAGTGTAATATAAAATGAGTGATGGTCTTTATGGCAATGTGGTTTTGATAAACCATGGTATTAGCCCATGGTATTGTAACAAAGTAAAAGTAAATCTCCATGAATAAAAAATTGTTCCATGTTTTTGCATTATATATAACCAGCCTAGGTCCATCTTTACTTTGAATCTATCAGGTCCTGAGAGGGATCAAATCTCTTTTCATTCTAAAAAGAGATTTGCATATGAAAGAGATTTGATCTGGCACTTGGTATATCACGAGTTAAGATGGATAGCTACCAAACAGTTTCACATGTATACCATGGGTTCTTAATGTCATGGGTCAATACCATGAACCATTTTTATTTTTATTATTATTTTATTTTTATATAGTTATTTATATTTATTTATATTTTATTTTGACCAAGTTAAAATCTTTACATTACATTTTCTTTTTGTAATTTTATTTTATTTTTATTTTTAATGTAATTTGATTTAGTCAAAATGTTAAACATTACATTACAACATAGCTACCATACTGGGTGAGAGCGCAATAATAATAATAATAATAATAATAAAGTTATAATATATATATATATATATATATATATATATATATATATATTAGCAATTTAAGATGTATCATAAAGTTAGTGCTTTGATGTCCATTTAATTTATATAGCTGCACTAGTTTTAACCTCATCAATTATTCAAGAAAAAACAAACCACATGAAATGAGCAACTAATGATTATTAAATAAAATAAATAGTATAGTAAATATTTTTGGAGTATTCTAATAGAGGAAAAGACTTTGTTTTTAGGGCATTTTTGTGATTAATGTTAACTAAATTTTGGTAAAAGTTTTTAAAATTTTGAGTTTAATTTGTTTAATCTATAAAATCTAGATGTTCAATTTATTTATGTATTCAAAAATGTAATGTAAACAAAAAAATCATATTAAATTAAATTATATTATAGTGTGCTTGTTTTTTTTTTTTAGATAAAATGATAACTTTCCATAAAATCCCATTAAATTTGAAATAAATTTAAAGGGCAGGTTAAAAGTAGTTTACTCTTAACAGATATAATTTAATAGCGTAGTTTAACTAATAACCTATTAAAAAGCAACATTAAAATTATTTATATTTATGGTAAATGCCTGGAATTATACAACTTGTTTTTGTAATAGTTTAAATGACATATCTGGATATTTTCACTGGCGAAAAACTTGTTATTCCGGTTTTTTAAAAGCATTAGAGCCACATGTTTGAAACAGATTTACTCTGTGGAATGGAGTTGTTTTTAGTGCGACTTTTTGAAGTTTCAGGTGCTGGAATCTGGTAAAAAAATTTGAAATAAAATCTTGGTTTTTTTATTCAAACTGGTTTTTTGACTCTATATATGGATTCAGCACCCTCAAAAACCTTTAGGCACTTCGATTGTGCCAAGTTAGCAATCAAACTTCTCTTTTCAATAAATTCCTACCAGAATTTAGAGAAATTACACCATAAAAAATCACCGTAAAACCCTTCAAAAAATCGCAGTAAAGACTAAAGACTACTCGCTATAAAATTATGAAAAAAACTAAATACTTCCAACTTCTTACCGTTGAAACACCATGCTATCCAATTATCTTTATCGTGACATCTTTCAATTTAAATCCCGACATCTATCAAGTTAAATGCCGTCCTATCAATTTATATGTAAGTGGTGGGGCCCAAGATGTTTAAAAATTCATGAATCTGTGCATTCTTACGTTAACTGAGATGCTTTAAAGGTTGATCAATATAGTTTCCAAATAAATTATTTCAATTAATAAAAAATGTGTTTATTTAATTTATAAAAATATAAAAAGATTTGCATAAGCTTAATATGTTAGAGATGTAATATAATGTCTTGTTAATATGAATATAGTTGTTAAATAAACTATTTCAATTAACCAAAAATGTTTTTATTTAATTTATGAAAAATACAAAATGATTTGTATTAAGACTCAAGTCTAATAAGTTAGAGATATTGTAATGTGTTAATATTTTTGATTTGGTTGAAAAAATATATATAGTTATATTTATAATTAGGCAATAAGTTTTTAGAAAAAACTCTTTAAGCTATAAATGCTTACACCATTAATTTTAGTGTTAGACCATCAAATTATTATGATTTTGGTTTTAGACGATAGAATTATTAGGAGTTATTGGATTATATTTACAAGTGTTAAGTGGTTTGACGGTTTGAAAGAGAGTACGACTATGGTTATTGAAGGACGAGGAGTTGTGTAGAGCTGATATGGCTATTGAAGGACGACGAGTTGTGCTCAGCCAAGAGTGGCATCAGATTAGAGGACAACCATGGCATCTCATACCAATTTAGGTCACACATGTTCCTACTAACAAATGGGCCCACACATCCTTATTGGAGGGGCTTCTTGCCTTAGAAGGATTAATCTATATTATTACATTATTGTGTGTGACATTAGATCATGTCTTTATACATTGATATTATTTTTATGCCGTCTAGCTAAGAAATGGTTGCTATTTTGTATTTTTGGGATGAAATGGCTGCTATTTTGTATTTTTGGGATGTCTTTTGTCATTGTACAATTCCTCCATCATGTAGGCTCATACTGATGATAACAATAACATGGATGATATTTAAGCTATAACTGTATTTATACACATGTGTGTTAGCATATTTTTCCATTCTAACAAATTTATATGCAAAAAATGGCAATCTTAGATTTATATACTAATAAATCATATTTTCTGGTTTTGCATGTCTTTCTACTAAAACAGTTCTCTAGACACTTGTTGAAGAATCTTTGGTGCAGGTGACTAGACATTGACACTTGCAATTTAACAGGTACACTATATACTTGCTAACGTTTAAAGTTGCATTGACATAATAAACATCATCATGTGTACATCATCTCAAAAATAGAAATTGACATTTGTCTTAGAAAAGAATAACATGTTTCAGTTAAATGATTTATCATATGTAATTGGAGATTGTTTGTTTGATAGTTTACAAATTTTACTACATTGTACATAAACATCGAGAGAATTAAGAATAGGAGCAATGAATTATTTTAGAAAATGTTTAGTAGAAAAGGATGAAGAAGAAATTATGTCTTATCAACATGATCTCCATGAAGATTCATTAACAGAAATGCATAACATCAATAATCGCGGTTTGTATTTAGTAAAAATGTCTAAATCAACTTCAATTGATATACCTCTAGAATCTCGAGGACTATGGGGAGACATTTTTTGTATACATTGGTTGTAAAATTGGTTGAAAATTCCAATTAGAATTTGGTCCAAAACGAAAATGAAAATGCATTTGCACATAATTCAACATTTGCAACAAACTCTTATGCTATACTATTTCATGATGAAGATCCTATAAATGGGCACTTTGAACCATTGCTATAAAAAAAGACGCAATCATGGATTCTTCCTTCTACCAACAAACCAACATTGCATATGAAAAAATTGACTTAAACATATTTTAACATCAAAACTTTAGAGCCATGACCAACCTCGTTAGGGTGCCCATTTTCAATAGAATATATGGTGAAAGTGCCCAATAGGCTGAGACCTGACATCTTCTAGATAATGAATACTGATGTATACATATAACTTATCCATTACTGACGATTTTCCATGGAGTTATTCAAAATGAACATTTTGGGATAGATATACTCTCTGGTATATATAATTTAGTTGTATATATAAAAGTACAAAACAATAACTACTTGGAAGAATAAATAAACAAATAGCATTTCCTACTAACAAAAGAAATATTGAAGGTGATGTATTTTTCTTTTAGCGGTTAAGAAAAATGCTAAACTTATCTTGTTACAGTCGGTGCAGTGTAAGCCTAAATTTTCAAACGATTGTCAATCTGGGATTCGTAAGCTGACGAAGTGTGGCGCACTATATGTGCAAGATAACCTATTTCTTACTTTTTGTCGTTTTTTAGTTTCTTATTTATCTTGGGGGTTTTTATCTTGGTTGGTTTCCTAATGTGAGATGGAAATTCTAAAAGACAAGTATGGATATAAATGTTCAAGACAATGATGTCCTTTATAATGATTTCCCAAACTTCAAACTTCAAAAGGGTTTTAAAACATGCAATGACAAAATTAATTCCTAAAAGAAAATGAAAATGTGCCACTATACTAGTCAAACAAACTGTGAACTATTGATCATGAAACCCATTACCCTTGTTGTTGTCTAAATACAAAATAAACTGTGCTCAAAGAAATCCAAGAATTGCAAGCAAAATAAAGTTAAAATCAAATTACATCAGCTCATATTCTGGCCCCTCACCATTAGTCTCACTATGGCTTTCGAAGGTAATCATAAACAACTTGAGAAATCTGATATCTAATTTGCAGAAAAATAAACTATGCACTCAAATTACCTGCACTCATATTCAATCTCACCATTAGTCTTGCCGCTATAGCTTTGGAGATGCTTGATAATGACATGAACATTTAATATCTAACTGAAAAATATTAATAACTCAAACTACACTCTTCTTCATTGGGTCGATAAATCGCTATGGTTTTTTATGCTTGATAATAATACAGGCTAAATTTAATACTCTAGAAATCATAATAAAGCAAATGTCTGGTATAAATAAATAAAACAGTGCTGGAATTAAAAGCTAAGAAAAATAAATCAGCAGAAGGACAAAACTGATTCCATGTCATTAGTCATTGTAAAACTATGTGCAAATGCCCGGGCTGCCTACTGTAATCTGGAACAAAGACACTGATCAGTTAACAGCAGTATAAAGCATGAAAAATTATGGACAGAAATAAAACGTTAATACCATAAGAGATGTAATATATACACATGAATAACTATGGCATAATGAACGTAAGGAAATAAAGCATGAAACTATACAGCAATAAACAAAACCTCGGCGTGTGCAGGGGCCCTCTGCACAATCCTCGAGCAACAGCTATCAACCACGAATTATGCTTATGAACAGAGTCTTCTCATGTATTCAAAACGCAGTCATAACAAGGAAATAATGTCACGGCACAGTGGGCTTTCTTTACAGCAAAATTACATTACAAAAGCTAGCTACTATGCGTATGAGAATGCATTATTTATAATAGAGGATGACATAACTACTTTCCTACAATCTGCGCTGATAAAAGACACGTGAACAACCACGTCCAGAAATCTAGCATTATGGCTGTCGTGAAGATTAAATCTATGGAGGGTGGCCGTTGGATTCGGCTTATGGCGGGTTCCACGGTGTGATATGTCCCACGAGATTTAGGGGCGGACAATATAAATTATAAACGTGGTGAAAACGAGGTTTCAATGCCGTGGACTGTAGGTTGACCAGCAAGCTACGACCACGAGCCTTCTTTGGTGATTCGGCCGAACAACAGGACTCAATCCATATCCATATATTCTCAATCCATATCCATGTCATTTCCAACTTTCCCATGTGGCTTGATTTGCCTGAAGACACCTGCAATATAGACTTTAACAAAATGGCTGCGGAAAGTTACAAGATTCCGCAACTTAATGAGCAAAAATCTAATTCAAACAGCAGACACAAAACATAGTTAAAAACCACTTTAAATGCTCTTTTATGATTAATATGCAATGATGTTGATGACTTAGGAGGTCCAGGTAATTGGAAAAAGTCTAGAAAGGTGTATAGGAAAGATGCAAGTTTGGGACTCAACATACCCCCACTGTGAAGGTGTTGCATGTCCCCATGCAACCAAAATTTTGATCATCCTCCTTCAATTCATATGCCCTGATACCTCTGCTAGTACATCCAGTCCTCTTCTCCTCTTTCTTGGTGCTACTAACATCCTGGGCTTCTTCATCAAGCATCTGAATTTGAGATTAATCAGTGCTCTACTTATCTTCTTGCATTTCTTCTTCAATTTCCTGTTCTTTTTGTGCCACAGTCCCAGATGTAGCATAGTGTTGTCATGAATGATCTTGTCCAATCTGTTTTTCTCCTTTAATGCTTCATTTTCATTTTTAATATGTCTATTTAAAACCTCCAACTCAAAGACTTCTTGTTTCAACGATTGGACTAGAGCTTCTTGTGCTGTGTGAGGCTGAGTGGATGAAGTGCTGGGACCCGTGGCTGTTATTTCTAAGGATTCTATGTAATCATACACCTCTTGCTGCTTTGGATCTATCTCGGGTGTCGTTTTCCTTGGGATGTCCCCAAAATGCCGTGGAGGAGAGTTGACTTCAAAATCTGGCCGAAAAGGACTCATGTCAACATCTTGAGGACTAGTTTCAGCGTTTGGCTGAGAATGAGGTGGACTACGGCCAGCTGGAGTTTGTTCAGGTGTTCCTTCTCCCAAATCAATAAAATGGGGTCCTTTTGTTTGTGCTTTCCTCCACTTTCCTTTAAGCCTGGTGCTTCTTCTTACATGCTGTGGACTATTGTCTTTTTCCTTCTGTTTTTCTTTTCCTTTCTTTTTGGCCATAGCTGACTGTTCCTGAAGGTGAACTAGTCTCTCAGACAATACTTGATGGTCTTCTTCTGAGGAAGGGGTTTGATGCACAACCTCAATGCTTCTTTTCTCTTTTGATTTTGTTGGATTTTTACCCTCAGTCTTTTCCTTCCTCCTTTTAGACAGTCTTTCTTCTCTACTAGTTCTTTCAACTGTGTTAGTAGGAGTGCTTTGAGTTTTATCACCTGTTCTCTTTCTTCTACTTCTTTTTGATGTACTGCCTTCAGGGGTTTCTTGGGGTTCTTCAAAGAAATTTCTAATTAAAAACTGCTCCCAGGTGTCCTTTTTCTCTTTTAATTGTTTTTCTATCAAGATTTTCACGATACCATGGTCATACAAATGTGGTTCTACATCCCCCAGATGCTTTTGGACGGTTACAGACATCTTTTTCAAACTATTTAGTAAAAAGTATGGCAGATTGAGGGTCTGGTTGTCTAGGAAATTCATCAACAGTCGGGTATGATACATGTACATTGATCCAAAACGTCCCTCACAGGTAATAAAATTTTGAATAACCAACAGTAAACTGGCCCACTCTTCTTTTAAAGCATGGACAGGAATTCCATTTTTGAAAATGGTGACATCCATACCTGGGTTACGTAGGATCACTCTCCAGGCTTCCTCGCCAATGCTCTTGTTCTTGAACCAACGTTCACCTTCTTGAGGGAGTTCTATAGCAGCTGCTATGGATGCCTCAGTCACTGTAAATTTGAGGTCCCCAATTTCTACCTCCAGACCGTTGAAATACCTCGCAAAAGCTTTTGTTACCTCCTTATTTTAGCCTTTAAACTTTTGAATAAACCGAAGCCATTTTTCCTTTTTCAATATGTCTTTGACTTGCGGGTATCCTTCCATAAATTTGGGTCCCTCTGGTTCTGTCCTCAACAACCGACCCATCCTTCCTTCTGTTCTTTAAAACTCGTCTGCGTGAGGAAGGTTTAGCGGAGGTAAGACGGCTGAATTAGCGGAAATGAACAGGGTTTATGAAGGAGACCAGTGACTGTAAGCGGATATCAGAGAATAGGTACACGGAATGAAGCGGAACAGAGAACAAAATGGGGTGAAGGCTTATGTGAACACGGTGGAAATGCAACCGTGAGGTCAATAGAACAGTAGGGGGAGTAAAGTGCATCCGGCAGTATTTAAAATTGGGTGGCTGCAGAGTAGACGCAAGCACGTTTATGAAACGGCTGCGGATTTTGTGCGGCTGAGAGAAGTCGTAGTCAAATCAACCACGTTCCATAATTACAGGTGGAGTATCAAAGTATAGCCGAACACGAGTGAAGACCGGAGGCTTGATTATGAGGCCATTTAAAAATGAATGCAAGGATTGTGGGGGAATCGTATAGAGATCGTGGAACGATTATGGAGTTATCAACGCAATCATTGCATATAATGGAGCTATGGTTTATAACTATGTAAAAATGTGCTTGAATGCCATTTGAAATAAATTTCTACTCATACCTTGGAATTCTTGCCATTTTTCATTAGTATTCAATCAGTTGCTCCTCGTTGATGCTTTTGAATGCCTCATGTCTTCATAATATGTCCTCATACCTGCATTTGATTTCATGATTGTTGAACTAACATCTGACTGTAAATTTTTGAAAAACAGAGTGGTGGCTACAGAAACTGCTTCTTGCTGCGGAAACTGGTGTCAGCTGCGGAAACTGACACAGCAATTATTTGGGTGAATGGAGATGGATAGATGATAACTGACTGAATGAAAATGGTCATGAAAGAAAATTTTTATTGGTGAAATGAAGTGAAATGGAGTGAAATGAAATGAAGTGGAGTGGAATGAAGTGGAATGAAGTGAAATGAAATGGAGTGGGTTGTCATAAAACTTGTGAAATGAGAGAGAGAGGGAATTTTTTTTGGAAAATATAGGGTGTCGGTGTTCCTGATTTTCACCCTACATTTTCTGTATAAGACTGCCAATCAATGATTGGTTTTCAGGCTTATACAATTTTTTTTTTTTTTTGAAACTGAAAAGAACAAAGGCTAGGCTGGTGGAGAAGAAGGATTCTTCTTCACCAGCCTTATTGCAGAATTATATTGAAACATTTTGACAAATTCCTCTTTTGAGAGTGGCTTATGATAGATCTTTAATCTGTGGCCATTCACAATAAGAGGAGTTTGAGATTCATCAATGGTCTTGATTCTTACCGCTCCATTGCTAAAGATATTGTCAATCTCATATGGCCCAAGCCAATGAGTCTGAAATTTTCCTTTAAAATATTTAAACTTGGAATCAAATAGCAATGCCCAATCTCCTTCTTGAAACTTCTTCTCTTTGATGTATTTTTCATGCCATTTAGCTCTTTGATATTGAACTAGATCAGTTCTTAGAATTTCCTCTTGTCTGATCTCATCTAGCTCATTCAACTGCTCCATTCTATGCTTTTGGGCTTCTGATAAGTCCATCCCCAACTGAACTGCTATCTTGAAGGTCTTGACTTGGAACTCAATGAGGAGCAAGACTTCTTTCCCATAAACAAGTTCATAGGGAGAATGTCCTGTTGTATTTCTCCATGTAGTTCTGTAGGCCCACAAGGCTTCAGGAAGCCTTTCTGCCCAATCTCTTCTATGTAGATGAACGGTTTTGGTGATGATACTTTCAAGAACTTTGTTTGTGGACTCCACTTGACCATTTTCTTGCGGATGGTAAGGAGTAGATCTTCTGTGCTTGATTTTGTATTCTTCCATCAACTTCTCCACCAAATTGGATGTGAATTGGCTCCCCTGATCTGTCACGATTTCTCTTGGAACACCAAAGCGAGTAAAAATATCCTCATAAAGAAAATGAACAACTGAATTTTCAGTAGCAGATACTAATGCTTTGGCTTCTACCCATTTAGTAACATAATCAGTACAAACCAATATATACTTCTTTTGCTTAGATGGTGGATTAATATGTCCAATGAAATCTAAAGCCCATTTTTCAAAGGGTTCGATGAGTACATGTGGTTGCAATGGCATTTCATTTGAAAGGGTAGGTTTCCCTACTCTTTGGCAGCTGTCACACCTTTTGACATATTGTTTTGCATATTTGAAGAGGGAAGACCAACAATATCCTAAAGAGAGGATTTTATAGGATGTCCTTTTGTCAGCAAAGTGTCCGCTGCATGGTTCATCATGACATGCCTTGAGGATATCAGGCATTTCATCCTCCCTGACACATCTTCTGATCACAAGATCTGGCCCTGTTTTAAACAATTCGTTAGAAATCCATGAATATTTTGAACTCTCTTGAATAATATTTCTTCTTTCACTTGGAAATAAATGTGGAAGCAGTTTCCCTGTAACCAAATAGTTAGCAATATCTGCATACCAAGGGGTCTTAGTAGTTACTGCAAACAAGTATTCATCAGGAAACTTATCCTCTATAGGAGAATATTCTTTAGTATTCTGAATCCTAGACAAGAAATCAGCTACTGTATTTTGTTTTCCTGGTCTATCCAACACAGTAATATTGAATTCTTGCAAAAGTAAGAGCCATCTTGTCACTCTGCCATTAGTAACAGGTTTGTTCATTGAATATCTAATTGCAGAATGGTCAGTATGAATAAAAGTTTCATAGCCTGTTATGTAATGTCTAAACTTATTAATTGCATGAACAACAGCTAAAAACTCTTTTTCAGTCACAGTATAGTTCAACTCGGTGGGAGTCAAATTTTTACTGGTATAATAAATGGCATAAGGAACTAAATCTTTTTGACCCAACACAGCTCCTAGAGCTGTATCTGAAGCATCCGTAGAAATATGGAAAGGGAGTTTCCAATTTGGTCCTCTCAAGATAAGTGCTTCAGATATTCTTGTTTTCAAAGTTTCAAAGGCTGATTGACAATCAGGATCCCATTTAAATTCACAGTCTTTTGTAAGCAATTTGAAGAGTGGATATGCTATTTTAGTGAAGTTTTCTATAAATCTTCTATAGTAACCAGTAAATCCTAGAAAACTTCTAACATCTCTTTGACAATTTGGAATAGGCAACTTGGAGATGACTTCAACTTTTGATCTATCAACCTTAATCCCATCTCATGAAATATGATGTCCTAAAACAATCCCTTCAGTAAACATCATAAAGCATTTTTCATGGCTTAATGAAAGGTTTGTTTCTTTACATCTTATAAGAACTTTTTCCAAATTTTCTAATGCCTCTTCAAATGAATTACCATAAACTGTAAAATCATCCATATAAAACTCTACACAATCATGGATTAGATCAGAAAAAATTCCTAGTACTACTCTTTGGAATGTTGCGGGTGCATTACATAACCCAAAAGGAAGCACTCGATAGGCAAAAGTCCCCCATGGACAGGTAAATGTGGTCTTATCTTGATCTTCAGGTGCTACCTGAATTTGATTATAGCCACTAAAACCATCAAAAAATGAAAAGTACTTTTTACCTGCTAATGTATCTAATACCTGATCAATAAAAGGCAAAGGAAAGTGATCCTTCAAAGTTGCTTTGTTCAATTTCCTGTAATCAATGCATACCCTCCATTTACCATTCTTTTTAGGTACTATAACCAAAAGAGAAACCCATCGGCTATCTGAAATTGGATAAATGAAGTTTACATTGAGTAGTTTTTGGAGCTCTTCTTTCACTATCTCCCTAAGGTTTGGATTCATCCTTCTCTGAGGTTGTCTGATTGGTCCACTGTTTTCCTCAATATAGATATGATGGATGCAAGTCTTAGGATCAATACCTTTCATATCAGTATACTCCCATGCAAATGCAGTAGAATGTTTTTGCAAGATTTTGGTTAGTTCTTCATGTTGTGACTTTTTCAAATTTTTGTTGATATTCAATGTTTTTCCTGGAAAAATCTCAATGGTAGAACTACCGAACTCTTCCATAGAGTAAAGAGTCATTTGTCTTGATGATAAATATTCAATGTCAGATTCCAACTGAAATTGTGTGGGGTCATATTCTGAAGATGTCTCAAAATTTTCTAATGTGTTCAGAATTTGACTATCCTCACTGATTTCAGAAATGGTAAAGAGAGGTTGTATAGTGTCCTCATCATCAACCCATTCATTGTCTCCTACTTCTGTGATTTCTTTTGCTGGAGGATACAAATTGAATTTCTTTATCGAATTACCATTAAAAATGTACATATCCCTAGATCTACAACTAATGAAAGCATCAGCTGTGGCTAGCCAAAGTCTTCCTAAGATAAGTGGGTGCCCTCCTAGATTACTCTTGGGAGTCAAAATCATAAAATCTACTGGATATTCCCAAGAATCTAAGGAGACTGAAATATCTTCTAATACACCATCTGGTTTGATAATTGATCGATCTGCAAGTTGTAGTAAAGTAGGTGTAAAAAGAAGATTAGGAAGTTTTAGTTGTTCCATAGTATGTCTACTCATAATGTTGATAGCAGCCCCTAAGTCAATCAATGTGTTTGGAATTTCTATCCCATTTATATGTGTCTTGACAATTGGACTACCTGGATCTACATACTTCTGCATGGTAATTTTTCCCTTCATGATATCTGCGATTTTTCCTACCAGCTGGATTCTTCTTGTATCTCTTAGTTTCCTTCCTGGTCTTTTGAGACTCAACTCCTTTATTGTTTTCGCTAGAATAGGAATCTCTCTAATGGCTTGTAGCAAGGGAATCTTGATACAAACATTCTTTAATTCATCTAGAAAATCATAGTTAGGCAACAAGATTTGTTTTTCCACCCCTTTATCAATTTGTAATCTTTCGGGGAAAGGAGGTGTGGATGAAGATGCAGGTTGCTCAACTATAGGAGTTGTGGGGGTTAACTTTTCTTTCTCTTTTTTAATGTTTGAGTTTTGAAGAGATGCTTCCTCAGAACCCTTATTGACTTTAAGAGAGTCCTCCTTAGAGGTATCTTGCTCTTGGACATCTATAGAAGGTTTTTCTAAAACTCTACCAGACTTGAGTTGTACATCATTGAGAGGAACAATCATATAGGTAGGAAATTGTTGTCCTTCTATCATGTAAGTATTCTGAGGATTTTATTGTTAGGATTTGGCAATGGCTGAGCTGGAAGTTGATTTGTCTTTTGTTGGAATGGAAGCATGAGTTGAGGATTTGGATTTTGTTGAGAAGGTTGTTGTTGTGGAAATGGAAATTAAAGTTGTAGATTTGGGTTTGGAAGTTGTGGAGCTTGTTGATTTTGAAAAGATGGAGGATATTGATAAAATTGAGCAAATCTCCCATAAGGATTTTGCATACCTTGTACCCATGACTGATATGGATTTTGAGGTTGGGGCCAAGGTTGTTGCCAAGGATTCCAATTTGGTGGGGTTGAAAATTCATAGGGTTGTTAAACCCTTGAGTTTGTTGCCCCTGCCAAGGTCTTCTTGCAACAAAACAGAGAGATTCTACTGAATTTGGATCTTCTTGAAAGACAGCTTTGAGTCCGGGAATTGAAGGACAATCCTTGGTCTCATGATTCTCTGAACAAATCATACATGTTTCTACAACTTTTGCATCCAAGGGACATTCCCTTAAAGCATGTTTCTTCCTACATTTCGGACAAAAGATGGCTAGATCATCTGTTTCTGCTTTCTGCTTGTTTTGGATCTTAAGGGTGTCTAGTTGTTCACTAAGGCTCCCTAAGATATCAGTTTTGAATTCATCAAGCATATTGCCAATCTCTACCCTACTTACTGATCCAGTTGCAGATTTTTTAGCCCTAATAAGAGAAGGATCCCTAGGCCCTTTTCCTGTTTTAGATTTTCCTCTTGAGAGATGGACACATAGTTCTATTATGTCACGAAGTGGAAGTTGAGAAATGTCTCCTTTCCCCATCATGTTTAAAATATCTATCCATTCATCTCTGATGGTTTTTAATAGAAGGGCTTTCAAATTTTCCTCATCTAAGTTGCTCATCTTTGCTCTTTTTAAGTTGTATTGAAATATTTCAAGTAAATCCTCCAAATTTTCATCTTCTTTTTGCACCATTTTGAATACCTCATCCTTGTGATTGGTGGGCATGCAATAGTCCAGGTATCTATCCAAAAATGTTTGTTTCATATCATTCCAAGTCTTAATAGATTGGGTAACTAATCCCATGAACCATTTCGAAGCGGCTCCCTTCAATGTTGAAGGAAACAGTTTGAGTTTTTGAGAGTCTTCCATATAGTCATAGGTTCGGCACACGACTTCAAACTCAAACAGAAATGTTTCAGGATCCTCACTTCGCAATCCATAAAAGTTGGGGAGGACGGATGGTGAGATGTTTTTCATCGTTGTATGAGTTTCCTCATCAACTATAGGGAATCCAAACGAGTTGTCTCCTTCCCTATTACCTCCACCTCCACCATTGTTGCCTCCATTATTTCCTCCTCCTCTACCTCTACCTCTACCTCCGAATCCATCTACTACTTCCTCTGTCATGATAGTTTCTTCAGAGTCCTCAGAGTACTCTGGCTCTTCTATCAAGGGAGGATGAGAGGGAGTTTCTTCCTTTTCTTCTTCAGGTGATTCTACTTCTTTAATTACAATATACTCTCCTGTAGAAGTAAAGAAAGGGTCTTCTTCTAAATGAGATTTGGTAGATGGTGTAGGAGAATCCTCTAATTCAGCTGCTCCTTGAATTCCGGGAATTCTTAATGCTAGGGGTAGATGGTGGTGAATCTTGTCTATGCCTTGAAGAAGATGGAGTTGTGAAAATCGAACTCTTGGCTCTAGCTATAAACCTTCCCCTAGAATCTCTTGCTCTATGCATGTCATTTTTTTTTTTTTTTAAGTTGAGCTAATAATTCTCTTTCTGATCTTCCAGGTCACACTAGGTGCAAGAAGAGAGCATACTTAAGAAATTATTGAACCAATAACTCTCTTTTCTGATCCTCCAGATCACACTAGGTGCAAGAGGAGAGCATACTTCAAGAAGTTATCAAATTTTCCCTTCTTTTTATTGTTTTTTTTTTTTAAAGAAATTGGCTACCTAGTTACACTTCCCTGGCAACGGCGCCAAAATGTTTGGTCAATTTAGTGTGTCCTAAATTGCTACATTAATTTGTCAATCCGGGATTCGTAAGCTGACGAAGTGTGGCGCACTATATATGCAAGATAACCTATCTCTTACTTTTTGTCGTTTTTGGGTTTTTATTTATCTTGGTTGGTTTCCTAATGTGAGATGGAAATTCTAAAAGACAAGTATGGTTATGAATGTTCAAGGCAATGATTTCCTTTATAATGAGCTGTGTGTGGTTCAGAAGCATAAAAAACGTTGATCAGAAATAGTATTTCTCTGGTCGAACAAGCAGGTGAACTATTGATCGTAAACCCATTACTATATCTTTGTTTAAGTGCAAAAGAAAGCGTACTCAAACAAACTAAGATAAACAAGATAAAACAAATCAAATTACATCAACTCGCATTCTGACCCCTCACCCCGTGAACTGCTTTATGGTTTTGAGGTAATCATAAACAACTTGAGCAATCGATATATAATTTATGAGAAAAAATAAACTAATAAATTACCTCATACTTCAATCCTCACCATTAGTCTCGCTATGGCTTTGGAGTGTGAATAACATAGGCAATTTAATATCTAACTTGCGAAAAATAAACTATTATCAAACTACACTCATACTTCAAATCCCTACGCCATTAGTCTAGCTATGGTTTAGATGTGATAATGACATTAGTAATTTAATATCTAATCTAACTAATAGAGAAAATGTACAAGCGAAATAAACTTTACAATGTGAATTAAAGACAGAAAATAAGATAATGAAGACAAGGCCCGATTCCATGTCATTAGTCATTGTAAAACTATGTGCAAATGCCCGGGCTGCCTACTGTAATCTGGAACAAAAACACTGATCAGTTAACACCGCTATAAAGCATGAAAAATTATGGACAGAAATAAAACGTTAATACCATAAGAGATGTAATATATACACGTGAATAACTATGACATAATGAACGTAAGGAAATAAAGCATGAAACTATACATCAATAAACAAAACCTCGGCGTGTGCAGGGGCCCTCTGCACAATCCTCGGGCAACAGCTATCAACCACGAATTATGCTTATGAACAGAGTCTTCTCATGTATTCAAAACGCAGTCATAACAAGGAAATAATGTCACGACACAGTGGGCTTTCTTTTCAGCAAAATTACATTACAGAAGCTAACTACCATGCGTATGAGAACGCATTATTTATAACAGAGGATGACATAACTACTTTCCTACAATCTGCGCTGATAAAAGACACGTGAACAACCACGTCCAGAAATCTAGCATTATGGTTGCCGTGAAGATTAAATCTATGGAGGGTGGCCATTGAATTCAGCTTATGGAGAAGTTCACAGGTGTTGATATGTCCCCTGAGATTTAGGAACAGCCACGCAAGTCTTCACGTGGTGAAAAACGGAGTTCTGTCACCGTAGGACTCTTAGGTTGACCACCGCTTGACTACCTTTGACCACGGCCTTCTTTGGTGAATTCGACTGAGCCAATAGGACTCGGTCCATATCCATGTCATTTCCAACTTTCCCATGTGGCTTGATTTGCCTGAAGACACCTGCAATATAGACTTTAACAAAATGGCTGCAGAAAGTTGAAGCATCTGCGGAAAGTGACAAGATTCCGCAGCTTAATGAGCAAAAATCTAATTCAAACAGCAGACACAAAACATAGTTAAAAACCACTTTAAATGCTCTTTATGATTAATATGCAATGATGTTGATGACTTAGGAGGTCCAGGTAAATGTAAAAAGTCTAGAAAGGTGTATAGGAAAGATGCAAGTTTGGGACTCAACACATACATCTCGTCATTTGTTCTATAGTTACAATGTCCATATCAAAGAAAATAAGTATTTTAGAAACAATTCTTAGAAATTTGAACATATTGCAATTTCAAACAAGTATAGGTCATGTCCACTATGAACACTTACAAAAAATAGGCGAAATTGAAAGTCAAACAATAGGTGAAATTGGTGCAACCGAATATAAAAACTAAGCATGTGAGGCAATAACTAACACTTGTGTTTTCTCTTTGCATTTTCATAGGTCTACCAATAAAAAACATGTCAACTGCTAAAGAAAATAGTGCAATAAGCATAAATGAATCCAATGATAAATCAGGTAGTGCAACAAGAAGGAATGAATCTATCCATTTTGATAAACGGTTTGGTATTTTTCCTTTCACAATCAACAACAAGTCAACCAGTCTTTATACTATACATTATTTAATTTTTACTTTTTATTTTGCCACCTTAGTCTCTTTAGTATTCATATTTTTACACTAATTAATTTTCCTTTTTCCTTTTTCTAAAACAACAAAGAAAAAATAGAAAAGAAAGAAATAATGTGATCGCCCATAATGAAAATTTGCATGGGAAGTGTAACAAATATTTTTGAAGGTAACTTGTTAGTGTTATATGGCCCTTCTTCTAATCCAGCAACCTCCTCACGACCGAAGATGCAAGTTGTACACGCCGACCTTGTTGATGTCAATGGCCAACTTCCAATAACCGTCAACATAAGTGATAAACTAATCTCTCAATTTGTCTCATTTTTATTTGTTGGGAAAATTGTCTGCATCACAGGATTCAACGTGGCCAAAAAAATCAAATATGAAAGAGGTGATGCTAGTCATTTCTTCTCAATGACTTCAACATCTGTCATTGAGGAAATACCAATGTTTTTCTCTGAATGTGGACTTACTCTAGACACTAAAATTGTGATGTTTTTAGAAGCAAGTACAGATTATTCAGTTGGAAGCTTCATCGCACTTGTCACAGGATGCCAGCAAAAAAATCACCAATTTGAAATATATGTCAAAGGAGGTGAAACAAACAACGACCGTGCCACATATTTTGTAAAATTTTGTATTTTATTATGATTTCCATCTCAAGTCTCCATATTTCCTTTTTGTTCCTAAAAGGATCTATGTTTTGATGCTTTATTTGTTACAACTAATCAAAATTTTAACCTATTTTTTTACATGTGTTTTTTGTCGAACAACAAAGACAAAAATTTGTCGAGCTACAACAAGATATAGCAAAGGGAAAAATAATCTTTCTACTTTTCAAAAACATGGTTCAAAATGGACCTAGAGAATCCCAAGGCATATAGACGTGCTTATCAATCTTCTTTGAGCCACTTAACGATCAACTGGCAAAATTTGATCTACAAACTCTTGCCAAAACAAAGATCCAAGCAAGTTTTCAATTGCATTTCAAATTTTTCTTATTTATAGACAATTGCAATGGTCAATAGCTGCTTCAACATCTCAAAACCGTTCTGGCACTCCATGATCCACTTAAAGACTTTTCCTTTTATCTGTAAAGAGGTGATTGGAAAAGCAATTCTGGAGAATCTTTCAATGAATCTTCGATAATAACCAGCCAATCCCATGAAGGAGAGGATATCTGCTACATTTTGGGGAACTTTCCAGTCATTGATTGTCTTGATTTTCTCTGGATCAACCGTAATCTCCTCTGCTGAGATAACATGGCCTGAGTACTGGATTTTTGTTTTGAAGAACCACATTTGTTGAACTTAGCTTACAACTGATGTTTTCTTAACATCTCCAGCACAATCCTTAAATGTTCTTTATGTTCTTCTTGGTTTTTAGAGTAGATTAAAATATCATCTATGAATATAAGTACAAAGTTATCTAGGAAAGTATGGAATACTCCATGCATTAACCTCATAAATTCCACTCGTACATTGGTTAACCCAAAGGGTAACACCACAAATTCATAATGCCCGTACCTGGTACAGAAAGCAGTTTTGCAAATATCTTCATCCTTGATTTGGATCTGGTGATACCCAGATCTTAAATTTATTTTTGAAAACACAGTGGCCCCCTTCACCTAATCAAACATATCATCAATTCTTGGTAGAGGATATTTATTTTTTACTGTTAAATTGTTGAGTTTTCTATAGTCCATGCACATTCGCATGTTTCCGTCCTTCTTCTTAATGAACAACACTGGTGCTCCCTAAGGGGACACACTTGGGCGAATATATCCTTTATCCAATAGTTCTTGTAAATGCATTTTTAATTCAGTTAATTCTGGAACACTCATTCTGTAAGGAGCCCTTGACACAGGTGATGCTCCCGACATTAATTCAATGGTAAAATCAATATTCCTTCTTGGTGGTAATCCGGGTATGTCTTCCAGAAAGCATCCATGAAATCTTGTACTACTGTTATATTCTCCATCATAGGAGACATCTCCTTGGAAATAGCATATCCTACTCGAATAGCATAAATCTGACATCCCTTCCTTATACATTTGTTCATTTGGGATGCTGCAATAGGACGTAGCTATAGCGGTTTCTTGATCCCCTGAATCTCTTTGTGTGTACCATCTTGCATCCTGTAATAGATAATCTTTTCTTTGCAATCCACTAAGGTCCAATGTTTCTCTAGCCAATCCATACCCATCAAAACATCATAGGACCCTAATGGCAGTATGTTTAGATCCACGTTTAACTGATGTTTTGCAATTTCTAATGTGTGGTTTGGAATTTTGGCAGTTAATTTTCTTTTTGCTCCTGTGGCTAGCTGTACCAGCCAAGGAATTTTGAATTTCTTACCTTTTAATTTACATACTTCCACTATTTTGGGATTAACATAATTTAGACTTGCACTTGGGTCTACCAAAATAGAAACAAATTGGGACAGTATTTTACCTTCCAACTCTATCATTGTTAGCTGATAATCTGTCTGTCGATCCTCCAACGCTGCGTTGATATGATGAATGTTTTGAGCCACATCGCCTACCATAGAAGCCTCCTACAAATTGGAAACTATTTCACTTCTTGCTCGTTGTGGGAAATTTTTATAATAATGTGCCTCACCACACCCCCAACACTATAGAGGGGGTTTGCTAGCTTGCCCTTGCTCCGGTTTGCTAGATGCCTCTGTAGGCCTCTCTTCAGCTGGCCATCGGGTTCTTTGATGATTTCTGCCAAACTGCTTACTTACAGAGCTTCGTGCATAATTCTTAAAATTTTTATTTTGGCACCTTTGAAGTTTGAGCTTCTTTTCTGTCCTTTCCTTGGCTGCCAACTTTTTCCCACTTCCCCTTTTTCCTTGGACTACTGGTAGCACAGTCGTGCCTTACGAATGGCTTCGTCCATGGTTCTAGGATTTACGAATTCAATTCATTCCTTCATATTTGTTGGAAAAATGCTCAGAAATCTTTGTACCTTAGCATTTTCATCTTTGAGGCATGGAACATATTTTAACAGAGAGGTGAACTTGGTGATATACTCATCCATAGTCATCTGTCCCAGCTTCAAGTCATGAAATTATTTAGATTTCTCATCGTAGAAACGTTCTGTTAAATACTTGTCGTTAAATTATTGTTGGAACGATTCGCAAGTAACATCTTGGTCCTCAATGCTGCAAACATTCTTTACTTCTTCCCACCACAGAGTGGCTTTCTCCCTTAATTGATATATGGCCAATCTGGCCTTCAGATTGCTGCTATACTCGTACACTTGAAAATATTTGTTCATATTTATCAACAAAGCCTCTGCCACTTCCTCAGCTTCACCATCAAATGTTGGTGGTTTTATTTTTCGAAACTCCCTTTGAAGCTCCACTTTTTGCTTCTTAACTTCTTGTTGATTCAACAAATTGCCAGACTCTGCTTCATTATAGTTTTTGTCCTTGTTTCTTCACTGGGAAGGGCTTCTTTCCACTCTAATAGTGGTGTGGTCCCTTGTTTGTCGCTCATTACCTTCTTGCATGTCTCTATCAACACTGGGTTGTTCCATTCCCTGATTCTTCTTGTCTGACAGGAGCTTGAGTATCTTTTCTTACTCTTGCATTGTGAAAATATGAAGTTGGGTTACACTTTTTGTCCTTTTTTGAGAAAAAAACTTTCATTTTTTTTTTTTGTTCTTCAACTTTCTGCAAGCTAAAATAATTTTTTTGTGTAGAATTTCATTTTTGATAAAAATAAAAGTTGTCAGAAATTTTATTAGCTTTTTTTTACTTATTTTTTGGAATTTTTTTATACACATTTGATATGTCAACTTAGTGTTTCTTTGAGTGTGTGTTTTTTAGCAATCAAAGGATTCATAAGAAGTCATGTTAATACGCAATGTTGTATTCTTTGAAACTTTGTGTTTTTTAGAAACAAAATGTGTTACGACAACCTAGACAGAGTCTACTTTGGTTTCTTCATATTTACAAAGCCAATGGATGCATACCATAATTACTAGGATTTTTTGAACTGGTCCAATATGAAAAAACTGCATATTTTGAATATGTTTCACGACGCAAGAAATTCATTAACATATAAGTTATAAACTAGAATTCTAAAAACTACCCATTAGAGATGACAGACCAATGTAATGCACCATAATTTTTTCAATTTATTTTACAATGTATTTTGGAAGATACAAAATTATGATTTCACTGAATCATAATGACCTTCAGAAATTGTTTGTACCCATTTTATTAAAAAATTAATTAAAATTAGTAAATATTTATGAAATTCCATAAAAGTTATATTTCCTAAAAGTAGATTCAATTATGAAAATGCTTGTCTTGGTTTCGACAGTTAATTCAGAATGTTTCATGTATTTTAATCAGTCCAAAGTTGCAGATACGTATTCAAAGCTTGGGCCTGCGTAATTGTTGACGCATTAGTTTTGCCAAACTCTTAAAAAAAGTTCGATCGAATTCTTTTTTGCGCTGATGGCCCGCCAAGTCTAATGACATAAAAGGTCGGCCGAACTTTTTTTCAAAACTTCGGCTGAAATTTTACCCAATTTTATGTCGGCCGGAAAATACCACGAAACCCCTCCAAAAGAACATTTCGCAGCAATATAAATTTCCGCAAAATCGTTCATTATTTTCGCACATTTGGTCTGATTTTACAAAGGTCTTGGTCTGATTTTGCAAAGAATTGTCTGATTTTGCAAAGAATTGAATTGTTCTGGTTTAAAGACTTTTCTTGGAGGTACATTCAAAGAACATTTTTGCAAAAGATTGGTTTGGGTTTAAGGACTTTTCTTGGAGGTACGTTTAAAGGAAATTTCTTGGGACATTTCTTGGAGGTATATGATACATTTTTTGGATGTTTTTCAGGCTTCATTTTTTTTGAAAGTATGGATTTGGGCTTAATTTTGAAAGGACATTTTTTGGAAGTATTTTTTAAAGTGATATTTTTTGAAGTATTTTTTAAAGTGGCATTTGGTCTGATTTTACAAAGGTCTTGGTCTGATTTTGCAAAGAATTGTTTTGGGTTTAAGGACTTTTCTTGGAGGTACATTCAAAGAACATTTTTGCAAAATATTGTTTTGGGTTTAAGGACTTTTCTTGGAAGTACATTCAAAGGACATTTCTTAGAGGTATGTGATACATTTTTTGGATGTTTTTTGGGCTTCATTTTTTTTTTGAAATTATGGATATGGGCTTCATTTTTTTTGAATGTATGGATTTGCACTTAATTTCGAAATGACATTTTTTGGAAGTATTTTTTGAAGTGATATTTTTTGAAGTATTTTTTAAATTGGCATTTTTTAAGAAGTTGGAATTAATTTTCAATGGACATTTTTTGAAGTGACATTTTTTTAGAGTACGTGTTTTGGGTTGAAGTAAATATTTTATAATGATTTTTTAAAATGAGTTTTTGTCTAACCTTTTAAATGATTTTTTTTTTGTAGGTCTTGGAAGTAAATATTTTGAGTTTCGCTTCATTTTTATAAGACATTTTTTTCTTGTATTTTTTAAAGTAAGTGTTTTAGATTGGAGTATGTATTTTTTGCAAAAAATTTAAAATGAGTTTTTTTAAAATTAAATCTTTTGTGATTTTTTTTTTAATTGTGTTTTTGTCTAAATTTTTGAAGGAAATTTTTTGAACTTCATACTCTATTATTATGGGAAATTGGAGGAATTGTACGATAAAATATGATCGAAAAAGAAACCCTGAGGAACGTAGAGAAGAGACGAGACAATTTCGCAAAAAAAAGATAGAAGCACTCTCGAATATTGAAGTGGAAAATCAACCTCAACTAGAAGTTGAAGCAGGTATGTAAATGTAAATATTATGATTTTGATATATTTAAAATTTTCCTAGTGTAAAATGTGAAGCTTAATTTTATTTGATGAACTAATTTGAAAAATATTTCGTAATGTAAACATAGAGAGATATTCCTCAAAAAATTGATGATGAGATACAAAATTTTGAAAGAGATATTGAACGTGGAGATGGTGAAAATGTTGAAAGAAATTCAAATGAAGAAATTGAATCACAAGGTATATATATATATATATACGTTGAACACATGCATGTATTATTGAAATTATACATATATTTATTAATTTAGTTATTTATTGAATATGTAAACTTATTATGTATTATTCATTCGAATATGTACAGATGAAATCAATGTCGATGATGAGATGTTGGAAAATGTTGACACTCACACATATGGAGATAAAAAAGCTAACCATTATATATGATATCGTGTTAACCGCATTTTTAATACTTACTTCATAAATGAACATGTGATAGTTCAAGCCCAAATGTTGAAAGGTCTCCTATCATTAAGGAAATTAAAAGAAGCTACGACTTTATTGGGTATTCAAAAATCAACCAAAGATAAAAAAAAAATGAAGGAAAATGTGATACAAAATATAAATAGTGCTATAAATTCAATTAGAAGATCTAGACAGAAAAATGTTTCAATTGTACGTAGAGCAATACATATGGCAATGGTTTCATTAAGTACTAAAGAGAATCACTTGGTAAAATCTATGACACAACCGTTAGGAACCTCGCGAAAAACTTTGCACAAACATCGAAAATTTCTGTTGCAAATAGATGTAAATGATGAACTCGCTTGTTGGAGAGCTATTTGTAGGCAACCATACAAAGATAGACTTGGAGAACATGTTAAAAAAATAATATATGAATATTGGAAGAAAAATTCACATGTTTCGCCAGATGCAAGGGATGTGATGCAAAGAAGAATAGCACGAAATCAGTACGAACAACATGAAAAACATTTCTTGGAAACCACTCAAATAGAGTTGTTCAACAAGTTCAAAGAAGATAATTATGAAATTCATGTGTCAATCAGTGCTTTTGTTCAACAAAAACCGTGGTATGTAAAACCTATCATCGTATGCGACACTTGTTGTTGTTGTTATCATGTGGAATTTGACTTATATTATGACACATTCCTTAATTTTGGTAGAAAATTTTGGAAGGATTCACCTCCTCCTTCCACTATCCGCGATTTCATATCTCAAATTCTATGTGAAAGACAAAGCGATGGTCTATTTTACGAAAAGAAATGTGTTGGTGGTAAAAAAATGCGATGATTGTGGAAATTTGACTAAATTTCAAAACAAATATTGTATTGATATAAATGATCAATCATTTTCCAACATGAAAGTGACATGGAAGAGATATGAATATATCCATACATCTATTCAAGGTGCAAATAGTGCTAAAAGAATTGAATTACGAGAAGAAGAAATTTTTGTGATAGACTTTTTGAGAAAGTTTGAGGCAGAAATTTATAAATACACCAAGCATTCCCATAGAGCTCGATGTCAAGACTTGCAATTCAAAAAATCCCGTGAATTTTTTCCACCAGGGACCATTTTGTCAGTAATTGATTTTGCGGAAAACTACACATTTGTTCCATAAAAAGAAATTCATAGTGAATACTATCATTCTGACCAAGTATCCATGCTCGTCCATATTCTATATAGACATGCTGAACAGAAAGTCGATCATATAGAAAGCACCAGTGAAAATCGACATGTTATTAAATAATATCACTTTTATATCAGTGATGATCGTACACATGATACATATTTTGTACAACACTGTTTTGGAAAGATTTATGATTCCTTGAAAAGTTGGGGAATAAAATTTAATGAACATTGGATATGGTCAGATGGATGCGCAAGTCAATTCAAATATGCATGATCATTCTTTTGGTTGTGTTGTCTTCATAAGAAAACCTGCTTTAAACATTGTTGGAATTTCTTCGAGACTAGTCATGGAAAAGGAGAACATGGTGGTGCAGGGGCATACATAAAATGAGCACTTCAAAGATATCAAATGAATCCCTCTGCAAGCCGACTTGTGGACGCTAAAGAAGTTGTTCAATGGTGCATTGCTGCTCTAAGCCATGAGACTAACCGATGAAGGCAAGTGCGAAGGTACATTCATTTTAATTTTTATTGGATATCTAATTTTAAACAGTGTACATTTATCATAATTTGATTATCTCTAATTGATTATCTTTGATTGTATTTTGATATCATATTTACATTTTTCTTTTAAATTTTCCATATAAAGGTTTTTTTGGCATATTGGGATCGAATAAGTAGATAGATCAATTGGAAATGACGTTGAAATAATAAAAGGGACTCGAAAATTGCATTCAATTAAAACAAATTTGTCCACAAATGTGTTTGCATTGGATAAAAGAAAATATTCTTGTTTTTGTCATGTTTGCATAGACAACACAAAATCCAATGATGTTTGTGAAAACAAAATGTATGTAAAATATTGGAAACATATAGAGCTAAATACAAAGGGAAAAATATCCGTTGCAATGTTTGAAGAAATGCAATCAGAGGAGAATACAATATCATCCGATGGTGATCGAGTTTCTGATCTTGTTAAAGAAGGTAACATTTGAATTTCTTTCAAATGATAAAGATCTAGAAATAAATTTAAATACATAATTTTGTTAAGTTTATTTTATTGTGCGGGAGATTTTTTTGTTGTAATTGCACCTACTGACAACGATGAAAATGTGAAGTATTATTTGATGCGTTGCACTAAATGAAAAATGAAACTATTAGAAAACTATAATGATCACGGTTTTCCATATGAAAGAGGATCTATTATACTGAAATGATATTTTTTCAGACAAATTAATCAAAGTGGGTATTTTGTTTACTTTGAAGACTATGAACTTGATGTCATAAGTTGTCAATATAGTCATTTGGTGTGTGCAACACACACAAAGTTGATAGAGGTTCAATCAAAGAAGAAAACGAAAATTAAGAAATGGAAAATGTCAAAATCCGATCATGAACGGATCATTGAAGATGGCATTCCATTGGAATTTTTTTGATTGAATTGCCCAACAATTTATTCTCTTTGGATTATGTTTTATAACTTCCAGAACTCAACTAAAAATTGAGCTGTCTTGTTATGTTATCTGTGCAAGTGTTTGCACATGTACAAATTGTTTTGGTACATGCACACTAGGATCAACTGAAAGTAGCTTTTCTATACATGCATTGATGAAAAATGTTGCATGTATTGGATATATGTGTGTGTGTGTGTGTGTGTGTGTGTTTGTTCTAGAATTCAATTAATTGTTCAAGTAGTTTTACTATATGTGCATTGATGAAAAATGTTGTATTTACTGGATATATACATGGTCTTAATGTGACCAGTTTTTCTTGTGGGTTTTTCTAGTAAAAAGTATGGAATGTAAATAAATCATCCACAGTATAGTTTTGTACGAAGATTCCTTTCAGACAAGAGACTCGGAGCACTTCTCCGACTTTTGGTGGGATTGACCCACATCTCTATTCCTGATAGAAAATCTAGTACAAAATTTGTTTGTCCAATGGTTGGATATGTTCTAGGAAACTAACTGAAATTATCTTTTCTATGTGCATTAATGAAGAATGTTGCGCGTATTGGATATATATATATATATGTTCTAGAATTCAATTAATTGTTCAAGTAGTTCTCCCATGTGCATTGATGAAAAATGTTTCACATACTGAATATATATGTTCTAGAATGCAATTAACTGAATGTCATCAATTTACCAATTTATAAATCAACAAGGCTACCTAGTTGAGTGCATTAATGACATTGACCCCAATTCAACAAACATATATCTACTTCTTATATTTCCAATCAAAATTAAAGGGATTTATATGAGAAAGAGGCAGAACATATAGCCCATGAACTACTTTTTAGAGGTCAATGAAGGTATCATCATGTGGGAAAATGTTTGGAACACTTGATTGTACTTGAAAGTAATCTTAAGATTGTTTTTTATCTCTACATACTCTTGTTTGAGTGAAAAAAATTCCTTGGTTGTTATTTTTATTGGAATAACTAAATCATATTAAGGATTATCTTCATTGAAATTGATTTTGGATGGAGGGTAGCAAAATATGAATTTAGCTATTCGATAAAATGACAACCACGTGTTTATTTGACATGTTTTGTTAGCATGTTAACTTTTCTTTACTCTTTTTTCAATTGGGCTGATTGATACCTGGTTAGTTGGATTGAAAAGCTATGTTCTTCCATTGGAGATTTTTCACTCAAACAGAGTATGTAGAGATCCAAAAGCGTCTTAAGATGCCAAATGTACTTCAACCATCGAAACTTGGTTTTAAAAACTTTTTGATTATATCAAAACATTACTTCACATGTCATGCCAATTGTAGTTCAACTATCCAATAAAAACATTTAACATTATATCACATGCAAATCTAGATCAACCATCCAAACTTAATTTTAATTTAACAAAAATTGTAGATCACAATCTTAAAATGCCAAATGTAATTCAACCATCCAAAACTTGAGTTTTAAAAATTTTTTGATTATATAAAAACATTACTTCACATGTCATGCCAATTGTAGTTCAACTATCCTATAAAAACATTTAACATTATATCACATGACAAATGTAGATCAACCATCCAAAACTTAATTTTAATTTAACAAAAAATTATAGATCACAACATTACTTCACATGCCAAATGTACTTCAACCATCCAAAACTTGAGTTTTAAAACTTTTTGATTATATCAAAACATTACATCACATGTCATGCCAATTGTAGTTCAACTATCCAATAAAAACATTTAACATTATATCACATGCCAAATGTAGATCAACCATCCAAAACTTAACTTTTAATTTAACAAAAAATTATAGATCACAACATTACTTCACATGCCAAATGTACTTCAACCATCCAAAACTCGAGTTTTAAAAACTTTTTGATTATATCAAAAAATTACTTCACATGCCATGCCAATTGTAGTTCAACTATCCAATAAAAACATTTAACATTATATCACATGCCAAATGTAGATCAACCATCCAAAACTTAACCTTTAATTTAACAAAAAATTATAGATCACAACATTACTTCACATGCCAAATGTAGTTCAAAAGCAAAACATTAATTTATTTATCACAACATTACTAGTAGTTCAACTATCCAAAACTTAAGTTTTAAAAACCAAACAAATTATATAACAACATTACTTCACATTCACATGCCAAAAGTACTTCAACCATCCAAACCTTAGCTTTTAAAAACAAAACAAATTATATTAACACAATAAAATATGTCCAAAAATTGTAGATCTCACAAGTATCAAGTATCAAGTTATATATATATGACTGTGCATCTAGATAATATATAAAAAAGTAAATTTAAGACTAGAAATCTCAATCAAATCTACAAATCATGTCCATCAAATACAGATGGATGTAGTGTCTTTCCTAGCAAAGTCTCAATCCGCACGCTATCTTGCGAAGCATGGGGAACCTGTACACAATGCATGTACAAACATTAAAATTTGATGTTTTAAAAATGAGTGAGAATATATAGAACTTCATGTAAAAAACAAAATATAAAAAAAATCATGCAATACCTCATGAGGTTCCCTCTCCATTTGTTCACCTGCTACAAATTCCCCCATGGGAACATCTCCAATAGTAAACTGTACAATATACATGTACAGTTATATATATATATATATATATATAAAATTTTCAGATGAAAATGCACATGTGTATATATAAACTTATTTTCAATAATATTAAAAAAAAAAGTTAGACAACTTGTTCAAATGGTTGAAATGGTGTGGATGTTCCTATCTCTGTCGCTAGAGTCCGTGGATTAAAGAAATCTTCTATAGAAACCTAAAATTCAAAATTTTAAAAGTATAAAATAACTCAAGATCAAGATCTCAATTTATAATAAAAATTTTAAACTTCAATTTATAAATTATAACTTTTAAAAAAACATATATATTTAAAAGTGAAAAATTGAATACTTCTGCAGGTGAATTTGGGACATCTCCTAAGAGAGGCTCCAAAAGAAAATCTCCAAAAACCTAAAATTCAAAAAAATTAAAATAACTCAAGATATAGATATATCTCATTTTTTAATGGAACTTTTTGAGGTGGAATATATATAACTTAAAAACATAAATTTTAAAAGTGAAAAATTGTCCATACTTGTTGTGGATCTGGCACATCTCCTAAGGAAGTAGAAGGTACATCTCACAAGGAAGAAGAAGGTACCACCATCCCAAAAACATCAGACAGAATCGAAATCTGTTAAAACATTTTATTATTATATATGTACATGTACATGTGTGCACAATTATTTATTTTAAAAATATCACTTAAAAAACACTAACATTTGTCAACATATCTTGATGGTGAGACCCATCTTGATTGTTTGAACTAGAGGCTCCGAACGTGATATTAACATTTTCGTCATTCATCATGTGTGACAACTTTAAATGGTGTTTTAACATATAATGATACATTTTTGTTAGATTAATGTACATACAAATAAATGTATACATATACATGTGTATTTATTACAAATTGTACATGTATGTGTTAAAATAATTGAACCCTAACCATTAACACATACCGTTCCCGTCCCCTCTTCCTCATGAAGAATTAGGTCTTGCCAACCATTGTGACAATTATTTGCATATATTTTGAGATCTTCAACACTCATGTTGTCAATCTCTTCATCTGTCCAATACACAAAATTGGCGCGTGCATTCTTATGTGCTCTTTCTCGATTCAGACAAACATCGACTCCACCCAATCTAACGTAAACATTGTCGATGATGGCATCCCTTCCTTCTCGACTAATTTGAGAAGTGGCATCCATCTCTGACCACAAAGTTTCGACCCAAAAAGGTCAACTAACCAATGGTGGCTCAGGGCGAGGCAACTCAACATCACGCCTAGCTCCCCTACGGTCACACAATCGACCTTTCCCAGGACCAAAAAATTCAGACAGAGGGTCATTGTAATTGGGTTTCATTTCCAAAAAGAATTCTACATAAAACAATTTTTTAAAATAAAGAGGAACCTCGTCGTTCCATGGGAGTCTTCCATAGGCCGCAAGGTGTCTATCATACAAATAGTGAGCTATATTGGGGTGCCTAAAATATTGTACCTTCAACATCTTTGTTTTCGGCCCTTCTTTGAAATTAAACATTGATTTCGCCATTTCTTTTGTAACTTTTTGTTTTACATCCTCCCATTTATCGGGACCCATTACTGTTTCCTTTATTTTTCCCAGGACTTCTACAAATATATCAGTCGTTGGCCCAAGATTTCGGTACACAGCTATTAGTTCGCCTAAAGAATGTGTAACTATTTCCAAGCTTTGTCGACTCTCAACAGGTAGAGTCAAAGCCACGAGATCTCTCTGCAATTTTGCATAAAGTTGTTGACACCTTTCTAAGGTGCATTGCGCCATGTTTATTTCCCAAGGTATATCATAAATGTCAGCCAGATAAGTCGTGGTGGGTGGATAACCTTCTTCTTGAATGTAACATTCTACCCTGTGTCTTTTTTTACTAACATTTGGAGCATTTTCAGCCTCTGCATCAATATATAAAATTTTGTATATTAGAAAAAACACATGTAAACAAATGTGTACAAATTAAATGAAAAAAATATTGAAATTGATGGCAACCTCGACGTGGTTGGCTAGCATATTCCCCGCTCTGAAACTGTTGAGAACTAAAACGACCCTACTGAGAACCAGCACCACCAGCCGTTGATTGGCCTCTGGGGGAATAAATATCACCACCTTCACGCAACCTGCTAGCACTTATTGATGGTACATATTCATTTATTAAATTGCGTTCAAACCATACCACGACTGGGTGAACCATGGGCATGCTCCATGGATGGAGTAGAGACCCTTCTCCTCTTATTAGCTCCTAAAAAATAAAAAATGAAACTTATTAACAACTAATTTAACTCACAAAGTTGATAAAAAATCAATTCCATATGTACGCACATGTATGGAGATTTAAGATTATATTTAAATACCATGAACGTCCCTCGATCCTTGATCCCCCCCTCTCATAGAGATATGGGATTCTGTTGATCTTCTTCGTCGTTCATCCTCCATGATATGTGTGTGTGTGTATATATATATATATATATATACGGTGGACATTTACAATTATTTTTTTAAATGACTGATTTAAAATAAATTCAAAATAAATTTCAAAAAATTAATTTAATTTAGTGTACACAAATTATGTAGAACACAACTTTCAAAGCATTAATTGATGTGTGAAACTCAATTTAAGCAAAAAAAAATTATAAAAATGATAATTTCACCAAATTGTGCTTTACATGGTGGGAGCACACTTCATATAAAATTGAAAAAAACACATTGTCATTAAAAAAGAAGTGAAACTCCATTTAAACAAAATTTGTTGAAGTCCCCGCATTTTAATTTCATAAAAATGTGAAGTTCACCACTTGTTGCAAATGTGAAGTTCACCAAGTTGCGCTTTACATGGTGTGGTGGGAGCACACTTGGTATATAATTGAAAAAAGCACATGGTCATTAAAAAAGATGCATTTATAAGTACAAAACACACACATATGTTACAATGTCGATCAATAAATTTTGAAGGAGAGTGTCTCAACACTAATTCATCTTTGAGAGATGAATCTTGAATTTTTGAAGAAGAGCGTCTCAAAACTAATTCATATTTGAGAGATGAATCTTGAATTTTTTAAGAAGAGTGTCTCAAAACTAATTCATCTTTGAGAGATGAATCTGGCATTGGCATTGCCCCGTATAATTCTAATTCATCTATTAATTCATCTTTAATAGATGAATCCTGAATTTGCATTGCCCCACGCAATAGATCAACAGACATCTTATTCACATTTGTACAATATCTTATACTAAAAATTTGAAATTGGCTAACAATATTGTTTGCTATTCCATGCAGTTCTTTTAGCCTCTCCTTCTTAACTTGGCACACACCATTCATCTGGTTGCACACAAGTTCAGAATTGGTGAAAACTACAATTCCATTTGATCCATATTCCATAGTTGTTCCCAAGCCTTCTATCAATCCAATATAACATGCCTCGTTTTTGTTGTTCTTCCCGGTATATTCATTTTTCTTTGGACGACTTTGCTAGTCACAATATTGGAAAACACATATGTAATCACTGCTTTCCTTGGATTGGGATAGCAAGAAACTTCTATGCATAATTTCCATTTTTCAACCATATTTAATGGTAAATTCTTATCCCTGAAAAAAAAACACATGATCATGAGATAAATGACATGTGCATGGTTTATCTTAGAACTTGTAGAAGTTAACACTCAACAAATAGACTAAAATACTATGGAAGTTCAAAATTCTATGAGTTCAAACTTCTATTTAGATATTTTACAGAGATTGATTGTAGGGGCATTTACTGGATATGTCACCTTTGAGAAAAGGTGAGATCCAGAGGCTACCTAGCCCTTTACAAACTTTGCCTATAGAACTTGTAGAAGTTAACACTACCTATCCCAATTATAAAATCCTATGGAAGTTCAAAATTATATGATTTCAAACTTCTATTTAGATATTTACAAAGATTGACTTTAGGGGCATTTACTGGATATGTCACCTTTGAGAAAAGATGAGATCCAGAGGCTACCTGGCCCTTTACAAACTCTGCCTATATAACTTGTAGAAGTTAACACTACAAGTCCCAATTATACCCTATGAAGGGTGTAGAGGACCTATGGAATCACTCACTACTTTACGTAGACATAATGGTGTATAAGAATGCATGTGTTTTACATTGAATATTTTTCATTTTAAATTAAGAATTTATTTGAAACAATTACCTATATAAGGGAAAATATCACAATTATATGTTAATGTGCATGTGTTTTACATTGAATATTTTTCATTTTATTAAAAATCTATTTGAAACAATTAACTATATAAATTTAAAACCTATGTTTTGTATCAAATTACTTTTGGTTTCAATGGGAAACTTTTATGGCTAATGTTTTTTTCTCGAAATGTGATACACCCCATTAAAATGGGAGATATATCAAAATGATTCCTATGGTGTAATAAAATGGTTTCAAGTAGTTTAAATATATAGATGCATAAATTCAATGAGCATAGTTTTGAGATATATAGTTGTTGGTTCAAACAAATACTAGTGGATCACTATGGATATATTTGCTTCATTGAAAGGGATATTTCTAGAAGGATGGACTAAGTTGGAAAGAAGGGAAAATATCACAAATATATGTTCATGTGCACGTGTTTTACATTGAATATATCTATTTTCAAAACAATTAACTATATACTTGGTTAAAACCTATGTTTTTTATCAAATTACTTTTTGTTTCTAAATACTATGTGTTTTACATTGAATATTTTTCATTTTATTTTTCATTTTAATAAAAATGAGAAAATGGTTTTCATTCTTAAAACCCAATTAGAATAATCAAGGACAAGGGTGTATAAGAATGCATGTGTTTTACATTAAATATTTTTCATTTTAAATTAAGAATCTATTTGAAACAATTACCTATATAAAGGAAAATATCACAATTATATGTTATTGTGCATGTGTTTTACATTGAATATTTTTCATTTTATTAAAAATCTATTTGAAACGATTAACTATATAAGGTTAAAACCTATGTTTTGTATCAATTTAATTTTGGTTTCAATGGGAAACTTTTATGGCTAATGTGTTTTTCTCAAAATGTGATACACCCCATTAAAATGGGAGATATATCGAAATGATTCCTATGGTGTAATAAAATAGTTTCAAGTAGTTTAAAGATATAGATGCATAAATTCAATGAGCATAGTTTTGAGATATATAGTTGTTGGTTCAAACAAATATCAATGGATCACTATGGATATATTTGCTTCATTAAAAGGGATATTTCTAGAAGGATGGACTAAGTTGGAAAGAAGGGAAAATATCACATTTATATATGTTCATGTACATGTGTTTTACATTGAATATATTTATTTTCAAAACAATTAACTATATACTTGGTTAAAACCTATGTTTTGTATCAAATTACTTTTTGTTTCTAAATACTATGTGTTTTACATTGAAAATTTTTCATTTTAATGAAAATGAGAAAATGGTTTTCACTCTTAAAAGTCAATTAGAATAATCAAGGATAAGGGTGTATAAGAATGCATGTGTTTTACATTGAATATTTTCATTTTAAATTAAGAATATATTTGAAACAATTACCTATATAAGGGAAAATATCACAATTATATGTTAATGTGCATGTGTTTTACATTGAATATTTTTCATTTTATTAAAAATCTATTTGAAACCATTAAATATTTAAGGTTAAAACCTATGTTTTGTATCAAATTACTTTTGGTTTCAATGGGAAACTTTTATGGCTAATGTGTTTTTCTCGAAATGTGATACACCTCATTAAAATGGGAGATATATCAAAATGATTCCTATGGTGTAATAAAATAGTTTCAAGTAGTTTAAAGATATAGATGCATAAATTCAATAAGCATAGTTTTGAGATATATAGTTGTTGGTTCAAACAAATACTAGTGGATCACTATGGATATATTTGCTTCATTAAAAGGGATATTTCTAGAAGGATGGACTAAGTTGGAAAGAAAGGAAAATATCACAAATATATGTTCATGTGCATGTGTTTTACATTGAATATATCTATTTTCAAAACAATTAACTATATACTTGGTTAAAACCTATGTTTTGTATCAAACTATTTTTTGTTTCTAAATACTATGTGTTTTACATTGAATATTTTTCATTTTAATGAAACAGAGAAAATGGTTTTCATTCTTAAAACTCAATTAGAATAATCAAGGAAAATGAAAGTAGTAGTAAAAAGTAAGCTGGAAGAAAAGGAAGGACATTGTGAGAAACTCAAATTGAGATTGTTTCCCTAAGATATAATCTTGAAAAGGAAATTGATCAACTGAAGTTTGGAAGGAGTTCTGAAATATTGTATAATATAATCAAATGTTATAGATCATGTTTTATTAAAGTAGGCATCCATTATCATGAAGTTTTTAAGGGAGAATCAAGTGTAAACACATCAAATATGGAATAACCTAAGAGTTAGGTCAGTGTGTTTAAAGGAAGAAACAGTCACTCAAATAGAGTGACAAATAAAGCTAATGATAAGCGAAAAATTAATCAAACCAACCGTATAAATAGAAGGAAATAAAGTGAGGATTAGTTTTAAATAAAAATCAAATCAACCCCACAAGTAGAGATGGAGTAAGAAAGCAACAAAACTGTGAACTTCCTCTAGAAAGCATCAAAATCAAGCCAATTCCTTCAAAATGAAGTTTGGAAGGAGTTCTGAAATATTGTATAATATAATCAAACATTATAGATCATGTTTTATTAAAGTAGGCATCCATTATCATGAAGTTGTTAAGGGAGAATCAAGTGTAAACACATAAAATATGGAATAACCTAAGAGTTAGGTCAGTGTGTTTAAAGTAAGAAACAATCACTCTAATAGAGTGACAAACAAAGCTAATGATAAGCAAAAAAATAATCAAACCAAATAGAAGGAAATAAAGTGAGGATTAGTTAAATAAAAATCAAATCAACCCCACAAGTAGATATGGAGTAAGAAAGCAACAAAAGTGTGAACTTCCTCTAGAAAGCATCAAAATCAAGCCAATTCCTTCAAAATGAAGTTTGGAAGGAGTACTGAAAAATTGTATAATATAATCAAACGTTGTAGATCCTGTTTTATTAAAGTAGGCATCCACTATCATGAAGTTGTTAAGGGAGAATCAAGTGTAAACACATCAAATATGGAATAAACTAAGAGTTATGTCAGTGTGTTTAAAGGAAGAAACAATCACTGAAAAACAAAGCTAATGATAAGCAAAAAATTAATCAAACCAACCACATAAATAGAAGGAAATAAAGTGAGGATTAGTTAAAGAAAAATCAAATCAACCCGACAAGTAGATATGGAATAAGAAAGCAACAAAAGTGTGAAATTCCTCTAGAAAGCATCAAAATCAAGCCAGTTCCTTCAAAATTCTTATAATAAGACTATTCACATTAATGTACTCATATTATTTGAAGAAATATTATCTTTTTTACAAAAAGTACATAGAGTAAAGTGTTACCCTTTGGAGATCATGGCAGCCACTGTCTTTTCTAGGTATAGGTCCATCCTCAATCTCTCGAACAAATAAAAAATATTAAGAAATTCAACCAAATAATTTAAAGGACCACATAGCCATGTAAATGTTAAGTGAAAAGAGAACATACGTATACCAATAGAAAAACTACGACAGTTGTTAAGTGAAGAATTAAATACAAAATTTCTAATGGATTTATAAAAAAATAAAACATAAACCAATCATTATTGATACTAATTATGTAAAGTAAAAAACTAGAATTACAATAGTTGAAAAGACGGAGGAACCCAATAAATTATGGGTTAAATGTAATATGGACAATAGCTTTTAAGGAAGACAACGAATAATACAATTTATTGTTGATAGATAAATATTTGAGGGTCGAGGCCTATTATATGGAAGGAAGTGTAGAGTACCTATATGCTACAAAGAGAGATACATTACGACAAATACGAAAGAGAGTGTTCCGTATAAGGGAGGGGAGATGTAATATCCCCAATTTTATTTATTAAGTTGTTTTAATGTTATTGTTTTACTATTTTATTTTTTAGAATGTTTTGTTCCAACTCAGAAACTTAAAAGACTTTTACAATGTTTTGTTCCAACTTGGAAAATTAAGAGACTTGTGGCTGAAATATCCCAAAGTAATTTTGAATTGAATATATAATTTTATTTATTTCTAGAAAGGAAGACAATTAAAAAAATAAACTCCTCAGACAATTATTGGTAGTTATGCATTCTTTTTTTTTTTTCTGTGAAAGGGGATCCGAGGAAGGCAGTGCACTGGAGAGGGCTGGAGAATCGAAGAGAGGGAATCTATTGAGAAGATGGAAGGCTGATAAGGAGAGGGAATGGATTGAGGAGATGGGATATTGATCAAAAAAGGCATGACGTTGCCAGAAAGTCATGGCTTATTGATCTCGGTGAAATAAACTAGTGAAAATCCTTGGGAACAATCATGGAAGGCAGAAAACTCAGAACTCGACTTTTAGTCTTGATGTTAAGAGTTATTCAATCCGTTTTTCATTGCCACTGTCTGGAGGGGAAGAGATTGGGTAGTGAGATATTCATGACAAGGACATAATACAATGATTCAAAGAACAGATAAGTGTCTAACATAATATAGTGATTCAAAGAACAGATAAGTGTCTAACATAACATCTTAATATGATTTTGTCTAGAAAGCAAGGTAGATCAGGTTGGAGTACTCCTATAAGCAAGTATGCACTTCAATCCAAAAGCAAGGAAGGGATCCAAGCTATCATATTGGAAGCAAGCTTCTTAGTTCAAGATATCCCCAGTGGACGAGGTTCAGTAGCTTAGATAGAGATAGAGCTACGAAAGAAAAAAGCCAGAACAGAACAGATAAGTGTCTAACATAATACAGTGATTCAAAGAACAAATAAGTGTCTAACAGAACATCTTAATATGATTTTGTCTAGAAATCCTGTACTGTATTGGGTCTTTCTACAGGAAAATTTTATGAATGGATTTGTTTATTAATCCAGTATTCTTTCTGAATTTATTTACAGGAAAAATTCTATGAACTACTTTGCTTACGAACCCAGTATTATTTTTTATTTTATTTACAGGATATTATGACTTTCTTAGTAGTTCTCTATAGTTTTGAGTATTACTACAAAGGGATTGTGCCAATCTAGTTATGGGAATGGGAATATATTTAGAATGTTGAATAATAACTTCGAAGAAAATAATTCAAACATTTAAACTTAGAAGTTCAATCCGTACAAGTAACCGGTTAAATTAAATCATCATATATAAGTTACTAGAGTACATGAAAAATTTAGTAGCCATACAAATATTACCGAGAATGATAGCCAATGATGAACATGTAAATCGTATTCCAGTAGCAGAACCAATAATGGACATGTAAACTCAAATGAGAAAGAAATTATTTTAGATTCTAATGCAATTTCTTCGCAGAAACTTTCGTATTCCAGTAGCAGAATCAATAATGGACATGTAAACTCAAACGAGAAAGAAACACTTTTACATTATGAAATAATTTCTTCACAGAAACTTGCGAGAAAAGATACGGCTCTAGGTAGAAAGAAAAGAAATTTTATCCAGTGGAGATATGCAAACTCCAGTGGAGAGGGTAAAAATGTGTGAACCTGGAATGCGCTGAAGAGATGCGGAAGATGAAGATAGCAAACACGCACGGGCCGAGCTAAAAATCCCTGAAGATGAAGACAACAAACGTGAGCGGGCCAAAAACAAATGTGAACAAGAAAACTGTATCAGTTTGTGGGCGATAGATTTATAAAATAATAGTTCGGCCGAACTATTTTAAAATTTCGGCCAAACTGAACTTTGTTTTCCGGTTTTCCAATCTCCGTCCCAAAATCTGTTTGCCATTACTGTCAGTACGTCGTCAATGTAAATGGCAGAAAGAGTTCGGCCGAACTAATTTCAAAAGTTCGGTCTAACTCCTAAATAGTTCGGTCAAACTTTGACGAATGTTCGTCCGAACTATTGAGGAAAAATGTTTTCCGCCCCCGATTCTCACAAAAGTGTTACCCAACTTCACATTTTTACCAATCTTCAGTAGTGAAGCAAAAGACATGGAGGTGGATAATGATGATGATGAGGCAACTGACAAAGAAATAGAGGATGATCCTAAGGACAACAATGAGACTAAGAGCCCTAATGACAGTCAAAATAGTGAGGCTCCTAGCCATGACAGAGATGACGGAAAAGATGAAGAGGGCAGCCAAGATGAATATTAAAACAATGAAATTTGTGAAGAGGCTAAAAGTGAGGCTGGTGAAGAAAGGTAAGAAAGTTAAGCATGAGCTTGACATCATGGACCTTGACAGTGAAACTGAAGATAAGGAGAGGGCCACTAGCATACTGCTCCAAAGAAAAGATGCAGAGATCAGAGACATAGAAGGATTACTTGGCATGGAAATGTATAAATTTGACTATTATAAATATGAAAACAGGCAGCTAAAGAAGGTGAAGAGGGACCTTGACCTCCAAAAGAAAATGACCAAGCACTATGCATTGCAAAACCAAATTGTGAAGGCTAAACTCAAAGAGGCCCATGCCCAGCTATAGGCACTCAAAGAGGAAAAAGACCAAGGAAACCTTGGAATCTTGGCTCAAGCTTCTCAAACCCCGTGAGGAACACATCCACCAAATTTGAGGAAATTTTGACAAATTTTGGTTTTTTGTGAATTTGGAGGCCTCTAAGCGCAGCACCCCTGGCGCTACGCTTTCATTTGAAGCACCCTCAGCAGAAAAAATTTGCATTTTTGGAATCCTAACATCTAGTACACTATTCTCACCAAATTTCAGATCATTTGGAGCATTTGTGACCCCTCAAAAGGCCACAAAACACCTCATTTTCCACCTTTCTGCCTCATTTTCAGGCATGCCGCTGCGCCTAGAGCAGTTTTGGGAATTTTGTTTTTTGTACAGGTAAATGAAGCTCAATCAATAAACCAAAGGTATATTTGGAAATTAGACTCAGAAATATTTCCAACAGGACATCACGGAGAAAATTCCAAAATCGGGAAGGTCACCAAAACTTGGCTGCAAGTGGACCCATTTTCTGCCTGTGTTGGCACTGCGCCTAGAGCATTTTTGGGAATTTTGTCTTTTGGACAGGTAAATGAGGCTCAATAAAGAAACCAAATATAGATTTGAAATTAGACTCAGAAATATTTCCAACGGGCCATCACGGAGCAAATTATGACATCGGGAAGGTCACTAAACTCGGCTGCAAGTGGACCCATTTTCTGCCTGTGTTGGCGCTGCGCCTAGAGAAGTTTTGGGAATTTTGTCTTTTGGATAGGTAAATGAAGCTCAATCAAGAAACCAAAGGTATATTTGGAAATTAGACTTATCAATATTTCCAACGGGCTATCACAGAGCCAATTTAGACATCGGGAAGGTCACCAAAACTTAGCTACAAGTGGACCCATTTTCTGCTTATGAAGGCGCTGCGCTTTCAGACCTCACTATGCATTTTTGGCCAAAAGTCAAAAAAAGACACTAATTAATTGAAAAATGATATTTTAATTTTTTTTTAGGCAAATCAATCCAAAATTGGGTGCTAGGAGTTATTTTGGCATTTATTTCATGAGACATTTTGTGCCTTGGGTCTTGCATGGTCTCTTAGGCATTAATGACATGTATGGATGATTTTGACATTTTCAAACCCTAATTAGGGTTTTTTCCCTCCTTTGCTAGATAATAGAGCATGAGGGCCTCATTGTAAAAGGTTGGCATTTGATCACTCTTTGGAGCAATACATAGTTTTTTTGGAGATTGGAGAATAAATTGGTGTTGCGGAGTTTGTGAATGGCTTGTCTTGATTGATGATGGAGAAGGCTGCTTGCAGGATCCCTGAGCTTGGTTAATGGTGATGTGATTCTATTCAATTATTGTTTTCTTATGTATCATTGTGTTTCATCCTTCTAAATTGTAGTAGGACAAAGGTTTTAGACTAAGAAATGTTTTCAAAGGTACGTTAGCTCTGTTTGTTCTTCACTGCCTCTATGTTTTCCTTTGCTTTGACATTTTAGAGAATTCTGAATTGCTCTCTAGACCCCCCTAAGCTTGTTTATTTCATGAATGGTTTAATATAATAGGTATCAAATATGATTTATGGTTAGCCCTGCTTGTTTGATGCCACTAAAACACTGTTCTTGAGGTCTCTCTCTAAAGTACCATTAATTAGGTTTGCCAAAGAGGCTATGTTTCAATCATACCCTTTGTTCATGCTTGAATAATTGTTTTGGAGATCTTCATAGCTATGATCAATGATGTTTAGGCGTTCCCTCTTCTTTGATTAAAGTTGTATGTGTATCTTGAATGTTTTCTAACCTTGAAGGTGAAATCACTAGAAGTTAAATGAGTTTCTCGCCTTCTATATTTCATTGGATTGTTGTCTAAAATGTTTATTTGCTTGAGTTGAATCAAAGAGTTATTGGTGTGCCCTTTCTATTGATTATTTCTCTATGTTAAATGGTGTTGAAGTCCCTTCTTGTTTAAGTACATGACAAAGGTTTCTTGATTTCCCTTTGCCTTACTTTATTTCACAAACTTGATGTTTATTTCACTTCACAAAAACCTTGAAAATCCATCTGACCATGCTAGATTTGCCTTGTGATCCACCCTAATTTATTGTTGAAATTTCCATGATTTTATCGACTCCATAGCCCAATTATTTTAAGATTCCTCACTCTATCTATTCTACTTTATCATCTTACCCAACCAAAACAAACAAACAAACCCTACACTTAACAACTAGCCTAAAATCAAAACCCTAAAAGCAAACAAGTTCACATCCTTTGCACAAAATAGAGAGAGCCCTCTCTGAGTCTAGGAAGGCTAGGTCCTAGGACTCCAAAGACTGGTCTGATGATACCATGTGCATTTGATCTCACCAATCTAACAAATCACGAGACCATAATAGGTAGGTGGAGGTTGGGATGGGGGACAACGAATGAGGGGGATAACCAAGGGAGGAGCAGAGGAAAAATGTGATAGAAGACCAGAACCAATTGCACTTGAAAAAAGAGATGATGAAATAGGGAGGGAGGGAGGATTACCCAAAGATAAATTAGCAGTCGCCGCGTGAGATCAAGTGATCTGTAATATTCCAAAATGGAAAAGACAGGAATATAGAACATTTATAACATTTCAATATAGGCAATAACCAGAATGTAAGCACAAAACTATAAAATGTTGGAAATGTCAGAATATAACATCAATACATTAAACATTATCAGAAACAGTTGAGCCATATCATTATACATCAACAACAATGAAAGTACATAGTGCTCCCAAAAGGAATGCACTCAAGCCAGAAGATGGCTAAAATACACCAAAGAAACCAAGCACTGGAAATGTTGTGCTACTACTGCTAATGCTGCTAGAAACTACTGCTACTATGAATAATATCTATGTGCGAGAGGCTACTGGAGTTCTCAGAATGATTCGGGATTTTAACCACATATTCTACTCAAAAAACTAAGAAATTATTTGGCCAAATTTTAACTTTGGATTTTCGGCCCTTTTTGGGTTGCACACTGCACCCCTACTGGCTGAGTTACGCACTCCCTGAAGAAAACTGTTGATATGGGGCTGAAAGAATTATCTATCAGCTGCAACAACACCCAATCAACTCAATACATGAAGGGTTGGTCTGTTATCTTGATCTCCAAGCTAGAAGCTTGAGACCTAGCTCCTCGTTCCTCTGCTCAAGTTGCATCTGCATATTGCAAAACTGCTGGAATGAAATGCGTTGTTAAGAGGGTTGAAGTTGTAGCCTGCTGCTAGGTAATGAAGTATAGCTCACAGCTGATGGAAATGATCTCTCCAAAGTGAGTGAAAGAACCCTCACAGGATTCCAAGCTGAAATACTTGGAACTTCCTTCCTCCCTTAGATCTGCCTAACTAAATTACGCAATTCCTGAAGGAACTGCTGCTGCATGGAGGTGTAGAAATGATGGCCTGATGCTGGATGTAGCAATGTTGATCTTGGAAGACTGAAATGAAGCACAAGATGAAGGGGATGATCCCTCCACTGGTTCCTTAGCTAAAATTATAATAACTACCTCCTCCTCTCAAACCCAAAGACAGGAATGCATAATTCTTGAAGTTGTATGTGTTGTAGAGAGGGGATGGATGTGGCACCAATGTTGGATGATGATTTATTGCTCAAACAAACCTTCCCAGAGTAGGCACTCGAAGTCCCCCATGGGTAAGGGTGGATTCTTGTTCGGGAACACCCGTGTGCTAAATAGCACTGCAGACTTAGCTAAACAGTTGAAGCGTGCAAATAATGTCAAACGACAATACAATATCAAATTCCAAACTAGTTTTATTTGCTACCTTCATCTTCCTTATATGGTTGTGAGCTTTCCCTAGTCTTGGCCCACCTCATAACTGTGTTGCACATGTGGCCACTAGTCTCCATGAAGACTGCATTGTCTCTCCATGATCTCCATCATCTGTGCATTTAGTTTCCACCCTCTCCACCATGTGTGCATTAAATGCACCACTTCCTCCTCTATTTCATCATTAGTGCTCTATGATATTACTTTTATTGCACTATGATCTTACTTTGACTCCTCCACTATCTCCATGATATTATCATTAATGTTGCATGATCTCCACTCTTCTTTCATTAAGAAGTTGCTCTACTACTCCATAATGTAGATCCAATATCTAATTATCCACATACACACACCAAAAGTGGATTTTATTCATCTATGGGTTTTATGGGTCCCTCCACCCTTTTATTTACTTAATTAATTAATAAAATCAAGAACTCTAATATTCCAACTATCTGGTGGAAAATTGGGAATATTACAGTCCTCCTCGCCAAAATGTTGCTTGTCCTCAAGCAACTACAAAATTGAATGCTATAACAATCCTCCTCCCTCCAAATGGCATCCTCATATGGAAGGTCTCCCCATTTTCTCCAATATGTAATGAATGCCCAGCTCCAAAGCTGCCTCACTAGAATTTCTAGAAGGACCTCCAACTGAATAGTTAAATGCCTCTCCTCATCAATAAGTCCCCAAGTGGCAACCATATATTTTCCAAGGAACTCCTCTATGTATGAGATATATGAAATTAAGTGGTTTCTCTCCAAAGTGGAAAGTCCCAACTCATGAACAATCTCTCCAACCCATGCTACATAGAGTAGATTGTATCTCTCCATGCTCTAACCCTTGGCCCTATTGGCCTTTCTTTCTCCAAGCACCATCTCAACACTATGAAAAATAGAGAATAGAGATATATGGGGTGACATGTGAAATGTCAGACCATACTCTCTCAATAGCAGTCATCGTAGCAATGCCTCTTGTTGCCATACCACCCCATCATCATACCAAGTATGGTGGCCATACTCTCCTAACAGAAGCCAACGTAGTAAGGCCTCATGTTTCCAACCTACATCATCATTATGCAAAGTATGGGAGAAATTCAGCCCATACTCTCCCACGAGTAACCAAAGCAGCAATGACTCTTGCTGCCACCTCACATCATCATAATGCATATCATAGAGCAACAACATACTGATTGACATGTAGAATGTCACATCAACCAATACAACCAAGCTCCCTGCTGCCATATCATGTGAGTGCTAAAAAATGTACCAAACAATACTCCACTCATTGACATAGGGTACGTCATGAGATAACAAAACTCTCTCCAGAGTAGCCAGCACAGCTATGCCTCATGCTGTTGCATCTCACCAGTAATATAAAAAACATGGATTATACAAATATGAGATGTTGGGTAGTAACCATACTCACCCAAAAGCAACTAGTGCAGCCATGCTTCTTGTTGCCCCATGTCATAGATCTGCAAGTAGCTCACCAACCACTTGCTCATCATCCTCACCCATCCATCCAACTGTGGGTGATGACTCTTATCATCCTCCTACTTGGTATCCAACCAATGGAGAATACCATCCTCCTGACTCTGATAATATTTGCACTTCAGGACATGTTGAAGTGCATCCTCCTTGAGGTTGCTCGATGAGAACCTCTCATCGATGACCTAGTAGAATCCATAAGATTCTGAATATTTTGTAGGTAGAAACTTCTCTTTGAGCTGTGAGATGCTCATCAAGAAATATCTATCATAATAATGGAAGATGTTATCCATCACAAGATGTCTATTATTGACCATCTACCCATACCATGCTTCATAAGTGAAGCGGTCATCGGAATGCTCCAAGAATAGTTGGGCCCCCAACTCATCCCTGCTCCTTAGTGACAACACTGCTGATCTCCATGATGGTGCATCTATTGTTTCATGGACATACACAATGCTGAACTCGTAGCTCTGCATTGTACTGATTAGGACTATGCTCATCCCATCCTCTGAAACTCCACACTTCAACACAAAGTGTTGTGTGTATCTTAACAATGAAAACTGGAATGGTTATACATCTCCTCCTTGAGTAAGTCAAAGTTCCTCTGTGCAATGATAGTTTGTTTCTCCAAGTCAGCAAGGTGCTCAAACCCTTAGTTATGCAATTTCCCTGATGACATGATACCACAAATCTCAAACTGAGTTGTTGAAATAATAGGGACTAGAAATGTTTGCAAACCTTGGATCGGCTGAAACTTGGGAACATCTTGCAAAGCTACAAGAGTTCCTCCAACCGGTGCAATGGCTTCTCCAAATGCTGGGGATGGTGATGGATGCTCCTCTATTGCTGCACCAGCGCTGGTGTCTTCCTCCTCCTCCTCATGCATCTTGTGAATCATGCATGGGACTCTCAATGTCAAGTGCTTAAGACCATCTTGCAAAGATGCAAGTGTTCCTTCACCTAATGCAAGTACTTCTGCAGCTAGTGGTGGTGGAATTTCATCCTCTTTCGGAGTGATAGTGCTAACATTCCCCCTTTTTTCTTCATGTGCTAACTCATCAATGTTGGGAAATGTCTCTATGGAAAGCACCTCCGGTTTCCTTCTATCAAAATTCTTAATCACCCTTTGAATGAAGTCTTCATAAGCACTCACTCTTGCATGTTTTATATGGCTGAACCACCAATCCTTTGCTCCACCCTCAATATGAAGCACTGCAATCTCGATAGCCTCTCTTTTTGCTACTGGGTGTAGCTGGAATAAATTATCTAACTCCTTCATCCAAGCTTTAACTGTGCTTGATGATTATCCATCGAATGTAGGCAAGAAGAATCTATGCCTTCTTCTTCTATTGTTGCTGCAAGATCTCCAGTTTTCTTTGATTTGGATAAACTGTTGGAGAGTTAGATTCTCCTTAAATTCTCTAGACTGAGATTTTTACTCTGCAAGATAATTACTCAGAGTCTCATGCTCTAAGTATCCTCCATCTCCATGCCCTTCATCTCCTTTTGCAAAGAAAGTGGACATAGAAGAATGATGTGGAGCTCTTTGCATTGTCGGTTGTTTATTCTGCTGATAGGAAGTGCTTGGACCTTCCTCATCTTGAAACCTTCTTGAGGTCTCTTTTTTCCTTTTCCTTCTCATTTCATTTATCTCCATGGAGATATCCTGCATAGATCTAAAGAGAAGTTTAGTAAAACTCAACCCTTTCGCCATTGTAGACTTCTTCTTTTTCTACTTCTTCTTCTTATTCTTCTGATGTCATGAAATGCCCATAAGTTGAGCCAAAGATCATGCTCTAATACCACTGTAATATTCCAAAATGTAAAAGACAGGAATATAGAACATTTATAACATTTCAATCTAGGCAATAACTAGAATGTAAGCACAAAACTATAAAATTCTGGAAATGTCGGAATATAACATCAAAACATTAAACACTAGCAGAAACAATTGAGCCATATCATTATACATCAACTACAATGAAAGTACATAGTGCTCCCAAAAGGAATGCACTCAAGCCACAAGATGGCTGAAATACACCAAAGAAACCAAGCACTGGAAATGTTGTGCTGCTACTGCTATTGCTGCTACTACTGGAAACTATTGCTACTATGAAGAATATCTATGTGCGAGAGGATATTGGAGTGCTCAGAATGATCTGATATTTTAACCATGGATTCTACTAAAAAAACCCAGAAAAATCTAGAAATGGTTTGGCAAGATTTTAATTTTGGATTTTCGGCCCTTTTTGGGTTGCACACTGCACCCCTGTTGGCTGAGTTACGCACTCCCTGAAGACAAATTTTGATATGGGGCTGAAAGAATGACCTATCAGCTGCAACAACACCTAATCAACTCAATATATGAAGGGTTGGTCCCTTCTCTTGATCTCCAAGCTAGAAGCTTGAGATCTAGCTCCTCCTTCCTCTGCTCAAGTTGCATCTACACACTGCAAAACTGCTGGAATGAACTGCACTGTCAAGAGGACTGAAGTTGTAGCGTACTGCTAGGTGATGAATTATAGCTCACAACTGATGGAAATAATCTCTCCAAAGTGAGGGAAAGACCCTGTTGTAGCTGCTACAACACCACCCAAAATTTTGGGTATATTCGAAATTTCGAGTCCCCCTCTGCTCGCTTAGTCATTCACCCGACCTGCAGTCAGTGACATCCTAGCGACCTATCCCAAACCACTCATGAGATTTCTCACCATCATGATCAGATTTTGTTGCTGCAATCACGCCATGTGTGGGAGGGATCATCCAGCATACGCTCGAATACGTACTTTTTTGTGCATTGAGGATGTACAGTAGCAGCCCTCTCGCCATGGGTCATTAAGCATGTTGTTTGAATACTTCTCTTAAGCTCGTTAGTCTCATATGTTTTATCTAGGGACGCCATTATCAAAGAGTAATTGTGATGTTGTAATGTTCCACACAGGTCGACCCCACGGGTGACAAACTCCTCAATCTTGTCACGACATCAAGGGAAATAAAATTGAGCTCAACAACAAGGCCAAAGTTGTGAAACAGGGGAGGAGGAGGAGCAAGTGACCAGTACTGTTAAAAGGGGGATGGTGTGATACATGTTGAGCAGAGAAAGAACCTTTATGTCACTAATGCAAAAGGCTTTCTTCACTAGTGTGCACCAGATACTTTAAAACGCTCCGTTTGGAAATGTCCATACCGGATGCCATCTCACATAAACCAGAAGCGTTTTCTATGATCTAAGCTTACGTAGAGACCATATATCTCACCTTAAAGGAATTTTTGAAGATCCTGCGCAATACCAGCTCAATGTCGATGTGTACACACAAAGGAACACATTTCACCAATTCGACAAGTCCAACCTGAAGTATAGCCCGGGTGAACAAAGTGGACTTAGAAGATTTCCCTGAAGAAAGACAATCTCATTCAAAGGTGTTTTCGTGCCGAGCCGCGGTGCGAAAGTGCACATGTTGATGTTGGCAAGACAATGGCACAGCTAAAAGGGTTTCTTCTATTTTCCGCAGTTGAATGAAATGGTTCACGGGTTCAAAATGCGTCATGATAAGCATCGGAAAGGTCATCACTGTCAATTGGGGGATTAAGTATGGACTTACATCGACAAAGTAGGAGTGATCTAGGAGTATGATCTAGTTTCTCCAAGTTTACAGGTCTCAATTGTTTTCGAGAACAACAACGAACTATAGATTTCGTCGCTTTAAATCTGACACTTCTTTCAGTTTCATCATCATCCATCAAAGTACGGTTGTTAGGTTTGATGGTTCAGGTAATGGGTGCATTGGCAAGTTTTGGCACAATTTCAAAAATCTAAACGCACCTGTAAAAAGAAATCTTTGTTAAACCTAAGCTACACGGTGGGTGCAAATTTATGGCCCAAGGTTATGGTTTTAAATATGATATAATTAAACCAAGGCAAAGAAAAATTCATATGGTTTCAAAACCATAGGTGATTGTGGAGCAGAACTATGTGAAAAAATTACGAGTGGGCGCACATTCGATGGAACAAGGTTACGTTGTATATTTAAACTAAGGCGCAAATCCATATGGTTTCAAAATCATACAAGACGGCGGAGCAAACTACACGATGGATATTACGATCGGGCTCAAATACTTTTATGCCGAAGTTTTCAACCTATGTTAAAAGGTTTGGAGCAGATATGTATATTTAGTGGTCCAAAGTCGTGTTTACACATGGTAGCCAAAATATTATAATAACTACGGTGCGATAATAGTAAAAAAGACCAAAGTTGTAGTAAGTTTGACGAACCATCACCTACGTTGCAAACAGTGCAGAGTCACGCTTTACTGAAGGAGGTTACGATATGCATGGTCGTAAAACCGTTTTTTAATCAGAACATGTAGATTCAACGGTGATTTTGTGGCATGGGCCACTTAATTACGTGGCCATATAACCATGAGATATGTATTACCTTGGGACGGGGATATATATAGCGACCAAAATTTATATTCGAATACAAAGCGGAACATTATAACAAGTCTGCAGTGGGAATGTATGATAACTGAACCAAGGATGAAGTTGTAGAATCACAATAGCCCATAGCCTATGTTTTAAACGATGCCCAGTTATGGTTTCAAACCATATCGTTGAAGAACAAGACTGCAGGTTAACAAAAGGACGTGTCAGCACCAAAGACACTCCTCGCATGCCACGGTTTGTTTATCGATAGATGGTGGTTACGTAAATACACCATGGGTAATATCACAGATCCAGCTCACCACCGATGCCAATCCAGGTGCCACAAACGCTGGAGGAGGTGAGTCAGCTTGCCAAACAGATGTTGAGGAAATGGTGATACGATCCATCGTTTTGGTAAGCAGTCTGGAAATATAGTGTAACTTTTCATGTTAATGCACCAAAACCGGAAATTTTAACGCACAACATGTCTATAGCATCTCAACATGCCGCGACTTTAGGCCATGCAAAACCATAAAAAAGGGCCAGCGCACTCCAAAAGGATTAAAATACCGCATACATCTGTTTGGCATGCATGATCCCGCTTTCAAGATGGATCGAGCGTTACGTAACAGACCAAGAAAATGCAGATGTTGCTGCATGCGGTAAAAGATGTAAGGAATCATGTTTGTCCGTAACAGGTCTCTCACCAAGTCGCACTTTGTGCCGCAGTGACGAGCGCGACCCATTTCAAAGCGTGACCATGCGACCCTTCACCAAATCGCAACCTCTTGGGTCGCATAGTCGCAACTCTTTGCGGACTCGGAGAATGCGACTCAACCTCCATTTGCGACTCTGCGACCAGTCGCTGGGTCGCAGAATGAAGAAAGCCACCTAAATTTCGACTCTCATAGCTGTGTGACCATGCGACCAAGTTGCAGGGTCGTAAAGTTGTGTGACAGCCTGGCGAACATAGTGTTGCGACTATGAAACTTGTGGGAATTTTCCCACTCTTAAACAATCCCAAGTTACAACGCTGTGATATGAAAAGCATCATTGTTTTCTCACCCAAAGGTCCTGATACAGGATTAGCGAGTCAATATCTCGCTACAAAATTCCAATAGAGGACCACGAGGGAAGGGGCATCAATAGTTTCAAGACGTGTAGATCAGGATCTCCAAGTGTCCCTGCATTGACCAAATGAAGCCCAGTTTTGAAATGAGTTGGGAACCTGAATGCATTAGGCAACCTTGAACCATTATGGTCATGGAAGAGTGGAGTCTGCATGAAAAATGTATCTGGAAATATGATTGAAACTAATGCAAACACATTATCGACCATGCAACAAAAGGCAGCCAGCAACTGAAATATATGCCCCTGTTACGTGGCCGTGGCTTTTTCCCTTATTGGTACCCAACAACCTCAGCTGCGTCTAGGACTTCAAAAGTTCGAGATGCGTAGGATTCGTCTTATCAAGCGGGTTAAGTAGGCGAGGATAATTCTGGTACATGCATTTGAGCCTCAGTGAAGAAGAAGACACATATTCAGGACTGTACTCGCGTTTCATAAATTCATTTTTGCGATGTTCATAGAAGATAAAGGGGCATCATGTCGCATCGACGTAACCATATTCCTATGAAGTAACAGCTACCAAAATAGTTTAAAAACGATGAATCCGCACTTATCACTCGGTAGATAACGCTACCAACGGACATTTCGGCAATTGAAGAGGCGCAGGGAGAGCCTACACCATTCACTCTGATGACATAGCGACACAGCACTTGACCACATAGGGGTCCAACTAATTTTAGCAGTGATAAAGTTATTGCATGTTTTATGTTGATTCCCTAACATGTATATATATATATATATATATGGTTGATCTAAATTCGCTTATCTGCAGGTTATATGAGAAGATGCTAATTTACTCTGTTGTCTTGTAGGTAACATAAAGGAACAATAATGTCCACCCAAATGAAGAGAGCTACTAACTCTCTCTAGAGGATGCACAGTTGCATTTCAAATCGACAACAAAGCCCATGTTCTGTGGATGCTCAGTATCTTGCTCGAAATAGAAACCATTCGCCCACTTATCATCACATGCAAATTCCTTTAGCGCGACAATGACATCACCAGCGAATAGAAGCTGCTGTTTCATGGCGAGGGCTAAGGCTGGCCTCTGGAGAACAAGGTTATGATATCTCTGAAAGAGAAATGCAGAGAGGTCTAAAGTCGCAAATTTCCTCAAGTCGCCAGGTCGCATAGTCGTATTCCCTGTTAAAAGCCTGACGGCGCGACCCAGCGACCCAGCGACTAGGTCGCAAGGTCGCATAATCTGGGCAAGTCACAAGTCGCAAAACTACTTGAGGTCGCAGGTTGCACATTTACTCGGGTCACAAGTCGCAGATTACTTGAGGTCGCAGGTCACAAAATGCGCTAAGTCGCAAGGAAGCCCAACAGTCTGGAAGACAAAAAGCCAAGGCAGCCCAAAGGGAAAGTTTTGCTATAAATATTCCCTTCGGAGATTTGTAAGAGGCCTTTGGTTTGGGACTCGAGCTGAGTACATTGTATTACCAGTAGATTATACATTTGAGCATGAATACAAGAATTTTGAAAATCTCTTTGTGGATCTGGTGTTGTCATATGTACGAGCGCTATTGAGTATTATATTTTCAATTTCTGAACATCTTTAGATTAAGGGAACTGTATCTTCAATTCATATCACAATTGCATAATAGTCTGCTGATTATGTTAATGGTGGTTGAGTTCATTTCACTCTGCTGAGTATGTTAATGGTGGTTGAGTTCATTTCACTTTCTTAACGAACGTTGATGGCTTTGTTTATTAGCATTTGTGTTATCATTTAGAACTTTTAGGAAGTGAAGGGTGTTTTCGCCATGAGGAATTGTTTCCTTTGTGGTCAGAACAGTTTACAAGCATGACCCTAATGAGGTGTTGTTAACAACACTTCCTTCGGTCTTCATGCTTTATTATTTCCTCTTGCTACTCATAGTGTTATATGTACATTTAATGCATCAATCATATGTCTTGTATCATTTGATTAGGTGTGTATTCACTGTTTTATAGAGTTTAAGCGAGACCCAAAGAAAGGATAAATCAGCGGTAGCCGGACCCACACCTCGGACGGGATCCCTATTCCAAACAGTTCAAGGTCTAATTGGGACCTTTTACCGGGGAGATCCCCTGCTATTGGCCGGACAGATTTTCTCGTCAACAGACCCCTCACAGGATTCCAAGCTAAAATACTTGGAACTTCCTTCCTCCCTTAGATTTGCCTAACTGAACTGTGCAATTCTTGAAGGAACTGATGTTGCATGGAGGTGTAGAAATGATGGCCTGATGTTGGATGTAGCAATGTTGATCTTGGAAGACTAAAATGAAGCACAAAATGAAGGGGATGTTCCATCCACCAGTTCCTTAGCTGAAATGCTAAGAACTACCTCCTCCTCTCAAACCAAAAGACAGGAATGCGTAATTCCTAAAGCTATATGTGTTGTACAGAGGGGCTGGATGTGGCACCAATGTCAGATGGTGAGTTGCTGCTCAAACAAACCTTCCCAGAGTAGGCACTCGAAGTCCCCCGTAGGTAAGGGTGGGATTCTCGCTCGGAAAATCCCGTGTGCTAAAAAACACATCAGACTTAGCTAAACATCTGAAGCGTGCAAAGAATGTCAAACTAAAATACAATATCAAATTCCAGACTGATTTTATTTGTTGCCCTCATCTTCCTTATATGGTTGTGAGTTTTCCCTAGCCTTGGTCCACCTCATAATTGCGCTACACATGTGGCCACTAGTCTCCATGAAGACCGCATCGTCTCTCCATAATCTCCATGATCTCTGCATTTAGTTTCCACTCTCTCCATCATGTGTGCATTAAATGCACCACTTCCTCCTCTATTTCATCATTAGTGCTCTATGATCTTACTTTTATTGCACTATGATCTTACTTTGACTCTTCCACTATCTCCATGATATTATCATTAATGTTGCATGGTCTCCACTCTTCTTTCATTAAGACGCTGCTCTACTACTCCATAATGTAGATCCAATGTCTAATTATCCACATACACACATCAAAAGTTGATTTTATTCATCTACCAGGTTTATGGGTCCCTCCACCCTTTTATTTACTAAATTAATTAAGAAAAACAAGAACTCTAATATTCCAATTATTTGGTAGAAAATTGGGAATATCACATGATCCTGGGAGATGGTGGGTGTGGAGGAGTAGAACTGGTGAGGACATTCGAAGATTTTTTCCTTTGAGCACGTTCGCCTATGGAGGGAGCCCAGGAGGATGGAGGCATAGGAGGAGTATCAACCGCCGTTGGCACAATAGAAAGATCCTACTCCTTGTGAGAAGGGAGAAGTGGTAATTCCTTATAGAGGTGACCAATCATATGACATATGCGACATCTGAAGGGGATACCTTCGTAATCCAAGATCTGCAAGAGAGAAAATTGTCTCCACCTGATGTTGATGGATTCTTCCAATCCCTCTCTGGTATCCAAATGAACAAGAATATATGCCATAGAAATAATCCCAGTAGTAGTATAGGATTTGTCATAATACAAGTAAGTACCGAGAGCATTCCCAATATGATTGAAGATGTCCTCCGACTAGAGGTGGAGGGGAAGTCCAGGGAGGCATACCCAAATTGGACCCGCACCTAGTTGCTCACGTTCCGGGTCGAAAAGGGGACTCCATCTCTTCAAGAGGACCAAAGGTCGTTCAATGTGCCAAAATCAAGATAGTACCCACATAATGTATTCAGGTCGCCGTATGCTGAGGCCGAACCATCCACGAGGCAGAATGACAACCACATGCAACTCCTTCAAAACCTATCCCCAAATATCCAGTATCCAGAGGTGGAGCAGCGCTAGGTTGTATTTACGGCGACGCACATGACCCACCAAGACCTGATCCTTCTTCTCCATCATCTCTCCCATTTTAAGACCGTCCCCAAGCACCAGATCAATCTTATTATTGCCTGGCTTTATACACTTGGTTTTCTTAGGTATGCGGGAGGGTTTTCCCTCAGATGGGGGAGTCGAGCCCTCTGCTACTCCCTATTCATCAGATTCCCTAGAGGCTGCACACTGTTGAGATTCCAAGAGAGGCCCATAGAAAATACAGATGAGGGTGGGCAGGAGGCCGACCGAGGAAAAATAGGATGCACAGGAAACCCTAGAGATGAGATGGGAAAACCAGAGGATGGAGGTAACGCGTGATCAGGGGTAGGTAAAAGTTCGATACCGTCGACTAGGGGAGTAGGGGAGGAAGTAGTCTCCAAACCGAACGTGATGAACTGAATGGACACCAGGGAGAATAGTGGTTGATCGGTAAGCGGAATGGCATCAAAGTAAACAAACATTGACTCAATAAACAGGGAGGAGGGGGGGGGGATTCCGAAGGAAGCAGGTAAGCCTGCGATGGGGAGCCGTAAAACGAGAAATTGGTAACCTCGAAACCCTAGGCCCACCTATCGAGGAAGAAGGGAGCTGAGACAACAAAGAGGAGGGAGAGGGAAGGTGTGGCAAGGAGGTCATCTAGATTGACACCTCCTCGAAAGGATTCGAGGAATAATCCATGAGTTCCTCCTCCATCACAGCCAACAGATATGGATGTGTAGTGTCAGGAGGCAACGATCGATAACTATCAGGAATGGTCACGACAACTCCCAGGCGAAACAGATGACGACACGACAGTCTCAAGCAAACGTCAGGCGGCAAAAGAGGAAGAGACAACATCCATCGAAACCCTAACCATAAACTAAATAACCCTAACTGTATGTAGTCAGGTAAGAGTTCAAGAGAGATCGCAGTGCCATCCTCCTTAATTGCAAAACTTATGAATAATTCAAAAGAGTATGAAAAACTCTGACTTGAAATCCCATTACAAATTTTGTTTTGGAATATCATTTTATTATTGTATTATTATATGTGGTCTATTTTTTTTTTTAATAATGATGATGATTACCTAGTCGTTTCAAGTAGTTTTATTTTAATAATAATAATGAAAAAATAATAAAATTTATGTGGTTTAGTTTTTTTTATAATGATGATGATTATTTGTTCATTCCAAATTGTTTGTTTTTTCTTGAATAATAATAATTATGAAGAATCAATTTATGTGGTTTTGTTTTTCTTGAATAATAATGATGATTATTTAGTCATTCCAAATGGTTTAGCTTTTCTTAATTAATAATAAGGATAAAAAATCAAATTTATGTAGTTTGATTTTTCTTGAATACTAATGGTAATTAACTCGTCATTATTTAATAGTGCTAATGATTAATTGGTCATAATTAATTTCAAGTAATTATTTTTTTCTTGAATAATAATAATGAAGAGTCAAATAACATAGGTGAATAACAATAAAAACATTTGTCACACCATTATTGATTAAATTATGATAAATCATATTCATCGCATTGCATACACAGATTAATCCACCATTCTAACACCTGATAGTAGGAAAGATGAATCCTATTCATCGCATTGCATACACAAATTAATCCACCATTGGCATGGGATGCCCCCAGATAATTTAGTTTCTTACATAATTCCACATATTAATCTGTTCGAAAAATGTGGTTCTAACGCTTTGCAAAATAGGAGCAGTCAACTAATAGACAAAATAAAGATCCCGTCTGGCGACTCCCTCTGATGGGGCAGCTCCGGCCAGCGCCCCACCAGCATTGGGGTTCTGACTAGGCAGGTGGGTACCTCTCTGCTACACTGCTCTTCGTCGGCTGCCTCCGCTTCCCCTCCGCTCCTGATTTACAATTTAAATATGTTTTGCGCCCGTTCTTATTGTAAAATTCGCGATCCATGACAACTCCATTAAGATATTGGATTGGTGACAGGTAGCAGGGGCAGAGGAGGCATAGAGCTTCAAGCTACATTTTCTTCATGTTTTGGGGTTGCCTTCATTATGCTACATCCTACAAGGTATGCCGCCATGCTGGCTGAGAAAACGCAGAAGTACGGCACAACAGGTTGGATCGTCCACACTGGATGGTCAGGCGCCAGGTACACGCAGTCTCATCCTCCATCCCCTTTTCTTTTTTCATAAACATGCAGTTAGGTAATATTTTGTTGATGATTTTCATGTGTTTCTTGTGCTTGCAGCTATGACATGGGGCGAAGAATAAAATTGTAGTACACTAAAAATATCATTGATGTCGTTCACGAAGGCTCCCTTTTGAAAGCCCAGTATTTGAAAACCGATGTCTTCGGACTAGAAATCCCAGATGCCATTGATGGCATTCCTTTTGAGATTCTTCACCCAGATAACACGGTACGCTGCTGCTTCTGCTTTTTCTATTGGAATCCCCATTTCTGTCTTTCCTGTTTAATATTCTAAAACTATTGGAATTTGGGATTTTGAGTCGGTGGTGTTTTGTATGGATGCAGTGGCTGGACAAGAAAGCATACAGAGACACGCTGCTCAAGCTGGCTATTCTTTTCGGGAACAACTTTGATAAGTTTGTGAACTATAAAATTGGAAAGGACGACAAGATGACCACGGAAATTTAGGCAGCAGGTCCTCGGTTTTAGTTCCATTAAGTAATAATCAGCCATTCCAATAATGTATAATAGCTCGGTAACATAATGTCGCATTGGAGAGAATGAATGGATGGCCAGTTTCCTAGGCTTACCATTAGTTAGTAGAGGTGTTGTTGTTGTAGATTCCAATCAGAATATTGAATGAGAGCATATTGAATGAGAGATTTCAACAAATGCTCTCAGAAGTGCACATTGAGAGGTAAGTCCATAGTAGTTACAGAAAGAAGCCGAACAGATTTGATTGATTTTAGGGCAAAATTGAAAGAATTTTGTAATTTTCATCATAGGAGTATTATCAATCTTATGGGTGGATGTGTGGAGGAGGAACAAATCTATCTTGTGTATGAGTATGTGGATGGTGCAAGCCTGAAGGAATTTTTGAGGGGTAGCATAGTGCATGGATATATTGTGCTATCTTCGTGGCTTTCCAGGATGCAGATTGCCCTTGATGTGTTTCAAGGACTTGAATATCTTCACCATTATACAGATTTGTGTTATGTTCACAAATATATGAAAACCAACAGTGTGATCATTGTGGAGCCTGGTTTCAGGGCAATGATTGCCCCATTTTGTTAACCATGAGTTTAAGTGGTGAATCATCCTTGATTACCAAGGAGGGTTCTAGGGACACTAGTGGGCATTACAAGCAGTCCCAAGGTCAAAGAATTGTTGATACACATGGTTATATGGCTCCAGAATATGTTGCAAATGGTGTCATTACTCAGAAGATTGATGTGTTTTCTTTTGGGGTTGTCTTGTTGGAACTTCTATCTGGACAGGGTCCTATGAAATTTCATTATGATACAGCGAAGAATGAGTACAACAGGGTGTCCCTCATCGAGATTTTGTCTTCAATTGTTTCCAAGCATGACTGTTTGGGTAAACTGAGATCCTGGATCGATCTTCGGCTCAAGGATTCTTACCCTGTTGATAGTGCTGAAGAAGTTGCGAGGCTTGCAGCTATGTGTTTGGATGTGGATCCCAGCAAAAGGCCTGATATGAGACATGTAGCTGGAGAACTTTCTAAAAATTTATTTTGCACATTCGAGGCCAGATAGTAGAACAGACAATTTTTTCGTTTAGGCCCATAAAATTGATTTGGTTAATGACAGATTCACTATTAATGATTTATAGGTTCATGGCATTTATATGTGATTAAATTTATTAAAAAGTTTGAAGAATTTTATTGTAAAATTCCTTGAGCTGGTCACATTGGTCAAAGTGAATGAAGATATAACTTTGAAAACTGGTTTTCCTGCAAAAGGAAGATATAACTTCGAAAGTTGGTTTCCCTGCAGAAGGATTTCCAAGATAAAATTATGTTGTACATTTTATGAGATAAAACTCTATTGTACATTTTGTGATTGTTGATGTTATTTTTGTTTTGTGTTTTACATTTGGTATGAGAACAGGGCAGACCTACACTACCTGGACTTTCTAGCAAGAATGATGCCATCAAAACCATGGAAAGAGTGGTAGATTCTTTGAGCATTACATACTTTGGTATGCAATTGTAAGTTAATCACATATAGATGGGCATAAGACTTATTTTGATATGTGTATCCCAAGTCTGATAAATGACTGGTATCACATTGAGAAGTAGATTTTGGTGATGGGGCATGTTTAATTGCTAGATAACTGGTTAATAAACTTTGAATTTGGTAGATGGTTAAAAGGAAAAATGTAATGTTAAACTCTCAATAATAGAGTAATTATATAATTAGACCTTTTTCTCTGTTTGGTATGATATTTAGTTCATCTATTTTCATGTTTTAATTTGCTATATGATTTTGGGGCAGCCTAGGGCACTCCTAGATATTGGTATTGTTGACTGTATTTCCTACTTCCATTGACCTACCCTTTGGTCATTTGTCGGACACGAATAAATTTGTCTCAAGTTTCTTATCTATATCCTTTATAGATCATGCTTCCGCTCATTCTCTATGAGCATCATTGCTCAACATATTAATATTCTATTCACACAAAAATTATGTCATAGACATTAGGAATTTGAGTCATTAATATTGATCATAATGTTCTATTCATATTCTTTTAAGAATCAGAATTGTGCAACCCATCAGCATGGAATCCTCTGCATATACGCATATATGCTACTTTTCCAGCTCTTTAGACCACACCACGCCACTCTTTAACGACATGCTCATTGAAGAGAATCATGTTTGCATTGTTTATTTACATACTTATCATGTTAAGAGATACATTCAATTAAGTCCACATCCAGCATGCTAAAGAGACAAACTTTGTGTAAGTGAAAGGACATATCTCCAACTTCAATGAGGATGTCACTCGGAAGCCCTGTTGTATAGAACCTGCAGAGAGCATATTTTGAGAGAAATTACGAGGTCGAATAGAAAATAAAACATATGTTAAAGAAAGGTAGAACTTTTACTGAAATGAAGTCAATAGATCGTTGTAAGCATGAGAAAAAATTCCCATTGGCAACAAAAATACACTACTCAAATTTCAAACAAAAAGGATCTTTCTCTCACTCACATAAACACACAGGTGACTGCATGTACATAATGTTCCAATGACCAAGACATTCCATGGACCCAAACACCATATCCAACCTCTTGAGAGCTATTGTATATAGATAAAATAGTATGCGACATCGTGAATAGGTCCAATAAAGCTTGAAGAGTTTATGTAATCAGCTAACTCTCATGGAAAAAGGAAAAGGACCACAACAATAAAATATACACTCATCAAACATTGAGTTCTCGAAGGAAGCTAAGGTAGGAATCTTGTAGAATTTTAAAGCTTGAGAAAGGTGGATATCTTTCTTCCATATTGTTTACATCTTTCACGTAAACAAGCAAAACTTGGGAAGTAGAACTTCAAACTCTTGGGAAGTAAAACTTCATCAACAAAGGATGAAGATGCACATTGTAAGCCTATGGAAAAGTCAAGATCAAAACCCCTATGAAGCATAATGGTTGAATACTTACAAGGGCCACAAAAAAAAATGAATGCTTACCTTCAGGTATGACACAGAAATGATAAATTGTTTTTGGCATGCCAAAACAAAAATAAAACACCATTATTAGCGAGGAAGGTACATGGTAAAAGAATGGATAAGAAGTACAGAAGGTAGAATTTGCAAGGGCCAGCAAAGAAACTGAAAGCTTACCTTCAGGACAGCCACAGAAATTGCTTTCTGTTGCCACCACAGAAATAAAACACCCTCATTATGTGCCTGTGTCTTCAAGTCTCAGAAATACTTGAAGATGATATTAAAGTAGGAATAAACAGAGAACTAGCAAAAATAAGATCAGGGTTCAACTAGCTAATATGGAATATAAAAGAAATGAAGAGTTGGAAGAAGGGCATTGCAAGGCATGTAATTCAGAAGCAGCAAAGAGAGTTCAGAGTGTTAACTTGTTGGAGTGCAAAGCATATGTTCACATAAGGAAAGCAACATTAGAATGTTCAAACAATTGTGAGGCAATAACTACCAGCTGTTCAATGCAAGACATAATTGTTTCTAACAAGCAACAAGGTCAAAGAAAACATTGGGGAAAAACAACTGTAACTGGATTTAGGGTGACAACATGAAGGGGAGAATCTTGTGGTGAGATTTTCTAATGTTGTTTCCTCTCTACATCCATCCACATTAGAATACATTGGTTTCTAAGGTTTGAAGGCTAGCTGTGCACATGTATACTTTTTGGCATTTATGCCATCAGGTAAGTGATCTCGAATATATCAATCAAATGCATTCAAACCTATCCTTTCCTACCCTTGCCCATCTTTTGTGCAAGATTGGACATCCTAATAGTATTTACTATTTGCATAAATTACATTTGTTTTACAGTAGATTCCAAAGAACCAATGATAAAGATTGCATTTATGTCATTATATAGTCAGTCTCATAGATAGCAATTGAATGCATGGGATCTCTAGCTTCCTACATTTCCCCATCTTGGATGCCAGAATGGGTATCCTATAGTAATGTTGCAAACATCAGCATCGGGAATCGGGATAATATCGGTAAATGTTTGGAAAACCAAAAAATTGTAAAAATCAAGAAAATATCGGAAAAAATTGGCAAACATCAGCAAAATTAAGATACCACCAAAACATTGGTAAAATTTGGCAAACATCAACTAGACCAAAAAATTGCAATTTCATGATTTTTTCGCAATAAAATCGGGATTTTTCTATTTGCTCAGAATATATTTTGACAGTAGATGCCCACAGAGCCAACTCTACAGACTGCTACAGCACCAACCAAAAAATAACTGTGGGCAATTGTATCACGAAACGACAATAGATGGCCAAATAACCCATTATAAGGACTGCATTTATCCCATCATCTAGTTGGTCTCATAGATATCAAATGAATGCATCAGATCTCTCCTTTCCCACCTTTCCCCATTTTATGGGCAAGACTAGGAATTGACAGTATTTATCTAAATGCTCAAATTACATTTTTGGCAGAAGATGGCCACAGAACCAATTATAAAGACGGCTATAGCGAGAAAAAGGAACTGTAGGCAACTGTATCATATTCTTGATTTTCTTGCTACTAATACATACTTTCCAATTTAAGGGAAAAAAAAGCATCATTAATGGTTAGGGCTGCTTCAAAATTTTATGCAAATACATAACCAGTCGATCAAGATATTATTTCATGAAAGTCGGAGGCATACTTCACATAAGTTCTAATAAACTCCATCCTAAGTGACGTTTCTCATTTAAAAATAATCAGAACCGAAATCCACACGAGAACTTCCCAATACATATCAAAGCTACTGGTAATCAGTTCTTCAGATTCGAAGGGGCGGCTATTTTCAAAACCCTTGACTACATTTTGACGCTCTTATTATATATCATTACATCACTCACAGCTCAAGTGCATATTTTTTGTGAACTGATCATGAGAAGGGATGAAGAGGAAGATAAGTATAAGTAGACCTTTTTCTCTGTTTGCCTAAATTTTTCAAAATGGTACTTACATCATGTGAAACTTAAGTGTTTCGATGAATCGGTCCACATCCGCCAGGCGTTTCATTTCGTTTGCATCGAAACTGATACGGGTAGAGTTATGGAAGCGAGAACAAAGTGGTTTTGACACGGCACAATGAATTTGAAAATGAAATGGTTCCTGGCAAATCACCAGGAGGAAACAATACGTAACTAGGAGAAAGGGAAAGTTTACAGGAAGTTCAATAATGGGCTAAAGACCGCAGATTAAGGAAGAGACGGGAACCATAATAAACCGCAGATTAAGAGAAGAGAAGGAGAAAGAATCTGGGCATCTTGATCGCTAAAATAAAGCCGTCAAGAAATAGAGGATCAAGGTTCAGGTTACGAATTGCTTGAAACACCTACTAGGGGCGTATGCTGTGTGTGCAAGTGAAAAAAATCCACGGGGTTTGAACAGAATACCACTAGCAGCGGGAGGGAGTGGGAGTGGTCGTGGCGGAGCAAAATAGAGGATCAAGGTTCAGGTTACGAATTGCTTGAAACACCTACTAGGGGCTTATGCTGTGTGTGCAAGTGAAAAAAATCCATGGGGTTTGCACTGAATACCACTAGCAGCGGGAGGGAGTGGGAGTGGTCGTGGTCGTGGGGGAGCAGAGGGGAGGGGATGGTATGGGGTGGCGGAGACAGGCGGTGCGGGGGAGAGCGGGGTCCATCGGGAGGTCGGGGTAGTCGGACGACGGCGACCAAAGCTGTCCCATCACCCGGAATGATTAGCTAGTCATTCCAAGGTTTTTTTTTTTATTTAAATAATAATGAAGAAGAATCAAATTTATGCTGTTTGGTTTTTCCTGAAATATCATAATGATTAACTTGTCGTTTCAAAGTGATTTGTATTTTTTTTTAATAATAATGATGTAGAGTTACATAATATTTGTGAATAATAATAAATAATAATTGTAAAATTATTAATTGATTAAATTATGATATTTTTTTATTATTTATATAAAAAGAAAATAATTTGACAAATAAAGATTTCAAGTGATTTGTATTTTCTTGAATAATAATGATGTAGAGTTACATAACATTTGTGAATAATAATAAATAACAATTATAACACCCATAATTGATTAAATTATGATATTTTATTTTTTTTTGCTAAATTACGCTATTTCTATTATGAACATAATATTACAAAACTGCCATGGCTCAGCTGAGGAAGCCTGAGTCCGGGCTTGATGTCCACGTACTGTCTAGAAACGGAACTGCCCATAAACGGGAAACCAGTTCTTTTGAAAGTGATTACACCGCCCATGAACTGGGAAACCGGCGAAGAGTCATTAACATTCAACATAGAGAAACTAGAAAAAGACAAAATATACATGCAGCTGAGTCTGCTATGAGTGATCATTAGAACCAAAAATCTTGCATAAAGTCGAGAGCAGAGTTCATACTGAAAACTGTTCATGGAAGAGAGAGTGCACTTTAGTCTGAATCAGGTTGCTCCTCCACAATTCTGCAGCCATATTGATCTTCCGGTTCTGCTTCAGCGAGCGTGCCTTCTTCTTCGCCTGACAGGCCTGCATCCATCTGCAAGTGAAAAGGACCTGAAGAAGCAGTGACTGGGGCAGGGGAAACTCCGAGAGAGGGCAAGAACTGAGCAGGTTCAGGACCAGAAGGAGGGCCGAAGGCGGGCGCAGAAGGAGTCTGCAAGGGATCAAGGGGCGTAGCAGGAGGGAAGGTGGATTCCTCGCGGAGGGTAATCGTGATGTAAGCAGTGACGGAAGGGCGGTTAAACGCGCAGTCGAAGCGCAGCTCAGCTTGCTGCGTGGATTGACTAAGAAAATGACTGCCAGGGCGAGGAGGGGAAGCAGAGGCATGGAGCGGGGGCGAGGGTGGGGGAGGCATAGCGGGAGCACGAGGCAGAGGCATGGACAGCGGAGGCTCAGTGGCATAGCGGCCACGGAGAAGACCAGAAGGTTCGATATAATTCTGAGCGGAGCGCCTTTCAGAAGGCTCCGAGGAGAAGTCGACATTGGAGGTGGGGGGACGTTCGCCCATGGATCTGCCCCGAGAGGCACCCCTCCTGCATGTCATTCTCTGTCTGAGCCTGGGCATGGCGGAATTCTCAGGAGAGGCCAACCAAACAGTGGAAGGAGCTGCAAGAGTAGGAGTAAAATGACCAACATAAACAGGAGGAGCTTGAAAGTTAAAAATAACAGGGCAGAAGTTACTGTGCGAGAAGTGGCAGCCCGGGATTGTTTCCAGGCAGCAATGAAGCGAGCACCGGCGACCTGTTGCTGTACGCACACCACCTGTAGCAGAGCCACCCGGGCAGAGAGAGCTCAGTGGCGACAGAGGACGGTGGGCGGCATCAAAACGATCTGGAGAATTCGAGCTGAAGTGCTCCATTTGAAAGCTTGTGCGCCGAACAATGCAGTGCAAATGACGACGAGGAGGATTAAATGCCCATCGCAAAGGTTTAATGGAGACGGCATTAAAGGCACCATGGGGGGCCATGTGGCCACCCCAGGTGAGATACCTTGGGAGCCGAACCAGGCCATGAGGCCTCTTAACCCAAACAATCATCCGCATCCGGAGATGGCCGATCCATTTGCACCAGCTTGATGCAGTTCTAAGTATAGTCTCTGTCATTAATAATCTGGAGAGAGCCGTGTTTGAGAGTGTCCAAACTATCAACTCCTAAATTGGCAAGGAGATCGACAACCTTGTTGCCATCTCTCTTGGTATGGGTAAAGGAGATAGCTTGATTGTCTTTTACCCAGTTGCTGATCTTGTCGATTCTGGAGGCTAATCGCCAGCTGGTGACTACCTTGGCCAAGATGGTACCTTGGAGCAACTGATTAGCCATGCTGATCAGAATTTGAGAATCACCTTCCACGATGATGGGCGAGAAGTTGTAGATGTGAGCTAGCTTGAGTCCTTGCCAAAGCCCTTCCAACTCAGCTGAGTTGTTGGTGTCCCACCCTATGGATCCGTAATAAATAGCCTGGATGTCTCCTTGGGAGTTTCTGAAGATACCTCCAAATCCCGCTGGGCCTGGATTCCCCTTAGAAGCCCCATCAAAATTCAATTTGAGAATTCCTGGTGAGGGAGGAATCCAGGAGAGGGATTCTGAAGGGTTCTGCTTGTTGACTTTGGGAATGGAAGAAATGGTGAATTGCCAATTTTGCCATATGCTGAGTTCTTTGGGATGGTTTGGAAGGTCCTCCGCCTGCCAAGATATAAGAGCAAGAGACTCTTGGAGGTTGCTATGGAAGTTTTTCCAGATGACGTCCAGGGGGGTGGTTTGATGTTTGAAGATTCTTTTGTTTCTTTCTTTCCAAAGCGACCAGAAGAGGAGACCGGGAATGATTTGCCAGAGAGAGTTAAGAATGGGGTTGTTGTAAGGGCGTTTGGGCCAATGGCGCAGAAGACTGGTTATATCTCCTTGAGGTTTGCTTCGTTGGCTTCTAAAGCAAATTTTGTTCCAGAGCTGGCTAGCTAACTGACAGGTCAACATGAGGTGTTGGATAGATTCGGTGCTTTGCTTGCAATTTGGACATTGTGAGGGGCCATAGAAACCACGCTTGAGCAGGTTATCCCAGGTGAGAATTCGTTTGTGGCTGAGGAGCCAAAGAAAAGTGGAGACTTTAGGCCAGGTTTCCTTAGCCCAGACAATTTGCCAGAGTCTATCTTTTGGGAGAGGAATAGGATGCATCAAGCTGTAGGCTTCTTTAGTGGTGAATATTCCTTTGGGCGAATAGCCCCATCTAAGGATATCCGGATCGTTAGAATAGCGGATTTTGCAGTGTTGTAATTCTTCCTGGAGTGCCTCCCAAATATTGCTAGGAGTAGTAGGCTGAAGGAGAGACGGATGTTTCCAATGCCGATAATCGTTGCTGGAATTGGCCATCCAACACTGACTTACTTTCAACCCTTCTGGCCCATTATATCTCTCAGCGTTGGGCAAATTTAGAATGTCAATGAGCTTCGGCCTCTGTTGCCAGGAGTCCACCCAGAATCGGGCATTCTGTCCATTCCGTACTTCCCAAAAGCTGTGCTGTTGAATGAGGGCATGATGTTGCTTGGCAGCGTTCCAGATGAGAGAGCCGGCCATCTCAGGTTTGAGTCTGATTAAGTCATCCCGCGGTCTATTGTTGGCGTACTTGGCTGCCCATAATTTGGCCCAAGGAGTGTGAGGGTTCGATAGCCAATTCCACCAAAGCCTAGCACCCATGACTTCATTGCTATGAAGGGGATTCCTGAGGCCAAGCCCCCCTGCTTCTTTAGGAGTGCAGACAGTATTCCAGTTGACCAAAGCCCATTTCCGAGTGTGAGTTGAGGAACCCCAGAGGAAGCGACGCTGCAAATTCTTGATTTGATTAAGCACCCATTTGGGAGCTGCAAGCACAGAAAAGAGGTAGAGAGGCATGAATTGCAAAACGGATTTGATGAGGACCAATCTGCTGGCCAAGTTGAGCGCTCTGAAGGTCCAAGAGGAGAGGCGAGCTTCAATTTTATCAAGGAGAACGTTCCAGGCTGAGTGCTTAAGGGCAGAGTCAATGAGAGGGGCGCCAAGGTATTTAGCAGGGAGCCGAGCAAGCTCAAAACCAAGAATACGAGCTACGCTGGATTGTATTATAGGAGGGGTGTTAAAAAAGAAGAGTTGAGACTTAGAGACATTGACAGTCATGCCAGAAGCGAGAGAAAAAAGGTGCAGAATGCGTTTGAAACACCTAGCTTCTTTAGCGGAAGGGAAGCCAAAGAGCATAGTGTCGTCAACAAATTGCTGGTGAGTAGAAGCGGGAGAGCCATGAAGGGAGATGCCTCGGAGATGCCCCTCCTGGACTTCATGATGAATGAGTCTGCTGAGACCCTCAGACATAAGAACAAAAATGAAGGGGGAGAGAGGGTCACCCTGTCGGATGCCTCTTGAAGAAACGAAGGGGTTGGAGGGGGATCCGTTAACAAGGATGGAATAGAGAGGGGTAGAGATGAGACTCATGATCCAGCGTATCCACATCTGGTCAAAGCCGAAAGCTTTGAGAATGCTCTGAATATAGCGCCAGCATAATTTATCGAAAGCTTTGGAGAGATCGATTTTGAGAAGCATACCTGGTTTTTTAGTGCTCTTGAGCGAGTGGATGACTTCGTGAGTCATGATGATGCCATCCATAATCTGGCGACCTTCCACGTAGCCTGTTTGTTCTGGCGAAATGAGGAGCGGCAGAAGAGGCTTTAATTTGTTGGCGATGACTTTGGAGATGATCTTGTAGATCACATTGCAAAGGGCAATGGGACGGTATTTTTCAGGAGTGCTGGGTTGCTCTTCTTTAGGCACCAGAGCTATGAAAGTAGCGTTTAAAGAGGGGAGGAGCCAATGTGTTATTCTTGATTCTTCCACCAACTCCCAGACTTCTATTTTAATGAGCTCCCAGAAGTGATGGAAGAAGTTTGCAGTGAATCCATCAGGCCCTGGCGCCTTTCCATATTTGGTTTGTGCCATCGTTGTTTCAACTTCTTGTAAGGAGACAGGGCGCAGTAGCATCTTGTTGTGCTCTTCAGAAACGAGCTTGGGAATGAGCTGAGAAACCGCATCAATGGCTGGCTGCCTGTCTATGGTGCTGTCCTCTTGAAGAATGGTTTTGAAATAGTTCGAAAGAACTTGTTCAATTTCCTCATGTTGCTCGACTTGTTCCCCATGCTGATTGGTGATATGGTGGATGCGATTTTGCATTCGTCTCTGAATAGTAGATCGATGGAAGAATCAAGTATTCCTTTCCCCTTCCTTTAACCAATTTATTCGGGATTTTTGTCTCCACAGAATTTCTTCTTGTCTTTGTCGCTCTTCAAGTTGCTTCTGGATCTCCTGTTCTTTGGAGTTTATATCCTCTGATCTGCCTTCTGCTATGATTTTTTGTTGTATTTCCTCCATTTGTCTTTCGAGGGTTTTGATTTCCTGAAAGATGTTGCCAAAGACTGTGATGTTCCAATTCTTGATGAGCGCCTTGAGATATTTGAGCTTTTGCTGAAATTGGTACATTCTAGAGCCTATGGGAGGATGGAAATTGTGCCATGCCGAGGTGACCGTTTCTTTGAAAGAGGGATGAGAAAGCCAGAAGGCTTCGAATTTGAAGGGCTTTTTAAGCTGGGGACCAAAGTTGTGCCATTGAAGTGCAATGGGCCAGTGGTCCGAGCCTGCAAAAGGAAGAATTGAACCCTCTAGATCGCCCCCCAGATGTATGGCATTATCAGAGATGAGGAAACGATCTAGCCTTGAAGCAACATGTTGGGCCCCTGATCTTTTGTTGTTCCAGGTGAACGTTCCATTGGAGAATGGGAGGTCTATCAGCCAGCTGTTGGTAATGAAGTCTTTGAAGTGAGCACTATCCGGATCCGATCTGGTTCTTCCCCCAGTTCGCTCTTCCATTCTCGTTATCCTATTGAAATCCCCCGCTGCTATCCAAAGAGGACGAGTTCTGTGAGAGTTTAGCGCTTCCATTGTATTCAATAGGCCAATCTTTTTGTTAAGGTCCTGCGGGAAATAGACATTTGAGAGATGCCCATAGATGCTTGTACCAATGGGGTGAAAAGTGGCTTGAATGATATTGTGAGCCGCATGCAGATCAGATATGACAATGGACTGAGTATCCCATGCTATGGCGAGCCCTCCAGAAGAGCCAGAGGCATCTACTGCTGCCGAACTGCTAGTAGGCCAGACTTTTGACAAAAATGAATCTAAAACTTCACTGTTACATTTAGTCTCTTGGAGAAAGAGAATGTTTGGTTTTTCCTTTTGTAACATATTTTTTAACATTTTTTGCTTACCTGGGCTGTTGAGCCCTCTGATATTCCAAGATATCAGCTTCATGAGGAACTATTTGGAAGGGGCGGGAAAAACCGTGTGAGCTTGGGATATCGCCCAGAGTTAACTAGGATTTCCCCAATAGTGATGGTGCGCTGCCAATCTGACTTTCTGCCTCTCTTTTTGAATTCTTTAGCTACTTTGAGGCCATCCCAATGACTTCCTGACTGAACCCCAATTTTTGCTTGCTGCTGGGCTTTGGATAGAACCTTTGCCAGAGTATCTATTTGATGGGGCTTGATTTTGTCAAATTCTTGACGCTTGCATGCATCCTCCAAACCAATAATGTCAAGATCCCCAAGCTCTAGAGTCTCAGAATCTTCTTCCATAGGATTGAGAGTGCCGTGAGTATCTTTTTCCCCCTCGAAAGTGAGAGGTCCAGACTTAGGATCATCCAAATCCATGGTTTCTGAATGCCAAGTTAAGAGCTTGGTTTCAATGGAAGGATTGGAAGTAGGGTTAGCTGAGGCGGTTGGATCTTGCTGGGGGGGGGGGAGGGGTTCGCAGGACCAGGAGGAGGGGTGGAGGTGGGGGGGGGGTTGGTGAGGGATGGGAGGCGCTTGGCTCGAGTCGGGCAAGGTATCCGAGTTGGATAGGATGGCGAAGCTATTACTGGTAGAAGGAGCACTGGAGGAAGGAGAGGATTTCTTACCCGCCGTCGAGGATTTCTTGTTGTGCCGTCTACGAGGAGGGACTTTTGTGAAACCATCTACTTCAGGTTGGGTATCAGCTTCTTTGTTCTGAGGTGATGCATTGAGGGGGCAATCTCTGAAAAGATGGCCATGGGCATGACAACGACGGCATCTGAACGGAACATGCTCATAATCCAGTGGTTGGATCCACTCGAAATCATCATGGTAGATGCTTACTGCGTCAGGTAGGGCATTGTCCAGATGCATATAGACGCAGATCCGCGCGTAAGAAGTGTAGCGACGGAGCTTTGTCTCTTCGGCGATTTTGATGAACTTCCCCCAAACCCTTGCCTATCTCCTGAAGCGATTCTTCATCCCAATATTCAAGCGGCAGCGAGTATAAACGTATCCAGACGGGTGCCCAGTTGAAGTTTTCCTTATCTGGGTTGAATCTTTCCACCCAGTTTCTGAGGTATAGTCCGGCCGAGTTGAAGAAGTATGGCCCTTCATCCATGACTCTGTTGCGATCCTCAAGACAAATGAATATCGCCGTAAAGAACCCCTTCGGTCCAAGCTGGAGTGTTACGTGTCCTTTAGGCTTCCATTTCGAAGCGATCCAACCTTGTAGGGCTTTTTCCGTGGGCCAGAAGCCGATAAATTTGCCGATGAGGGCATGGTCTCTCATGTATTGGATGCGTGCATTGATGCGGTGATTGGGCAGATCGATCTTAGGCCTTTCTGGCGCAATAGGTTTGCAGGTGGAAGAAGAGGGGACCGCCTTGTCCTGTTGCGCCTGCGAAGAAGTCGCTTGGGGTTTTGTCATTTCCTGTATCTTGTCAGCCCCATCAGTGTTTTGGACAGGACTGGCGCGTAAAGATTCTTTGTTTACAGGGGGGGTCGGGCCGGCCCCCCCCGTGCTTGTTGCCATGGCCGTTTACCCAAGCCCGTGAGCTTGGAGGATAGCAACCTCGTTAGATCAGTCGGCTAGGGTTTCTGCAGGCGCCGGCATGTAGGGTATCGCTTGCTCCTTGCATCCGTCGCTCCCCAGTCCAAAATCTAGTAGATATTGTTTGCATCATAAGTTTGAATTGTGGGAAATTATGATATTTTATTATTATATATATAAAAATAAAATAATTTGACAAATACGATTTCAAGGGATTTGTATTTTTTTGAATAATAATAATGATGTAGAGTTATATAACATTTGCGAATAACAATCCTCGGATGCGGGTGTTTATGACAGTTATATGGCTGGTACGCTGCAGGACGACACATGGCATGGCCACATGGCCACCCACACGCCAAACCGCTGGCTCCCTACTGCATTAAAAACTCCTCACCGTCACCTTGCGAGGCATTTACTCCGCTACTGTGGACGAGGCAGGCACCTTCGCTTCAAAATGCCGCCCTCTTGCTGCACTCCTCGGCTCTCTGGCTTTGCTCCTGGTCTCTCTGTGACGATCCCGCTCCCCGCTGCTGGTTCTATGCCGAGTCATATTCCTCCTCTGCGTAGTGGTTGCTCCCCTGTGGCTGCGGAGCCAAGCTCTCGCACGTCAATTGGGAGGCATTGCTTTCTTAGCAGTTGCATCGAGTTTCTTCCGAGTATCCATTATTCTTAGAGCTCCCACTGTCACCTGCGTCTCTCGGCTTCTTCGGGCCCTGTCTCGCCCTTCACCTCTCGGCTTCTCCATGCCTGTCCTGCCTCTTCCGCTGCTCTGGGCTACGCTCAACCCCACTATGCTGACATGCCTCGCTTGAGACATCGCATGCGATGCCGGAGGGGCAGCAGCAGAGGCCGAGCTTCGCGCCATGAGCCATCTTCCTCTCCCAGCACCTCGTCCTCCTCCCTTGAACATTCGAGGGGCAGATACCCTGATACCCGCAGTGGTCGGGGCCGTCTCTTCGGTTCCTCTGCTCGCCACCCTACCTCTGAGCCTCCTATGCTCCCTCAGCCCTAGCTGCACTCCTCTGGCTCTCCGCCAACCCTCGCCTTAGCCCACCTTCAGTTTCAGTGCTCCTCCTTCTGCCCTCTCATCGTGGCCACCGTTTCTATCTCCTTCCGCGAAGTTCCTGGTGTTGCCCCTGCCCCTAGCCAACCCTTTCCACCTCCAGCCATGCATAGTCACCTCGGCCCCTCAGAAGACGTAAAATCTCAACAGGCCCCGCCCAAGCACACCTCTGGCTCTAACAGTGGCGGTAGCTTGGGCTACTACAAGGAGAAGTAGTTACAGGACGAAGGAAAGGGTGATGAGGCTACCGCACCTCACCAGGATGCAATTTGCCTCCAAACTGCAGATGATGATGAGTACAGATGTCTAATCGTTAAAGAACCTCCTCCAGTTTCTCCTAATGCTCAGATTACCAGGTCTCCTTAAGTTTCAGGCTTACAGCTCTTTAGTTTTGCTTTATGTTTATGACTATGCTAGGTGCATTCACTTATGTCTTATGTTGCTGGTTTCCTCTTTTGAGGAAGCATTACATACTCTATATGGGCTGGTTTCTCCTCGTGGGCAACTCCAATTTTGGAATATTTTTCTATTTTTGTTGACATTATGGCATTAACACAAGCCAGCACTGCTGAGGCCCGAGCCTCTTTGTAAAATATGTTCCATTATCAATAGAATCTTAATCTTACTTAAAAAAAGAAAAGAAAAAAACATTTGTGAATAACAATAAATAACAACTGTAACACCATTAATTGATTAAACAATGAATTTTTTATTATTTATATAAAAAACAAATTTGACAAATACAAATTAGAAAGTAATTTTCTTTATGTCACTTCTAAGTTCTAATAGCCGATAGGACTAAGGATTAATCCTTTTCCCAAATACATATTTCGAGTGATTTGTATTTTCTTGAATAACAATAATGATATAGAGTTACATAACATTTGTGAATAAAAATAAATAATAATTGTAACACTATTAATTAATTGAATGATGATATTTTTTTATTATTTATATAAAAAGAAAATAATTTGACAAATACAAACTAGAAAGTAATTTTCTTTATATCACTTCTAACACCTGATTAGAAAGTAATTTTCTTTATATCACTTCCAAGTTCTAACACATGATAAGACTAAGGATTAATCCTATTCCCAAATACACGTTCAAAGTAATTTGTATTTTCTTAAATAATAATAATGATGTAGATTTACATAACATTTGTGAATAACAATAAATAACAAATATAACATCATTAATTGAATAAATTATGATATTTTTTTATTATTTATATAAAAAGAAAATAATTTCACAAATACAAATTGGAAAGTAATTTTCTTTATATCACTTCTAACATCTTTATATCACTTCTAACACCTAATTATAAAGTAATTTTCTTTATATCACTTCTAACACTTAATTAGAAAGTAATTTTCTTTATATCACTTCTAAATTCTATCACGTGATAGGACTAAGGATTAATCTTATTCCTAAATACATATTCCAAGTGATTTGTATTTTCTTAAATAATAATAATGATGTAGAGTTAAATAACATTTGTGAATAACAATAAATAACAATTGTAACACCATTAATTCATTAAATTATAATATATTTTTTTATTATTTATATAAAAATAAAATAATTTGACAAATAGAGATTCTAAGTGAATTGTATTTTCTTAAATAATAATAATGATGTAGAGTTACATAACATTTATGAATAACAATAAATAACAGTGGTAACACCATTAATTGATTAAATTATGATATTTTTTTATTATTTATATAAAAAGAAAATAATTTGACAAATATATATTCCAAGTGATTTATTTTTCTTGAATAATAATAATGATGTAGAGTTACATAACATTTATGAATAACAATAAACGACAATTGTAACACCATTCAAATTAAGATATTTTTTATTATTTATATAAAAAGATAATAATTTGACAAATACAGATTTCAAATGATTTGTATTTTCTTGAATAATAATAATGATGTAGATTAATCTTGATGATGTAGATTAAACGTCAAGCAAATACTAATGATGTGATTAATAGAAAGACATTTATCTAAATGATGTAGAGTTACATAACATTTGAGATAAATAACAATTAATTGATTAAATTATGATGTTTTTTAATTATTTATATAAAAAGAAAATAATTTGACAAATACAAAGTCCAAGCTATTTTTATTTTCTTGAATAATAATAATGATGTAAAGTTACATAACATTTGTGAATAACAATAAATAACAATTGTAACATTATTAATTGATTAAATTATGACATTTTTTTATTATTTAATTAAAAAGATAATAATTTGACAAATACAGATTTCAAGTGATTTGTATTTTCCTGAATAATAATAATGATGTAGATTAATCATGATGATGAACAACATTAGATGTTTCGAAAAGTCAAGCAAATACTAATGATGTGATTAATCAGAAAGACATTTATCTAAATGATGTAGAGTTACATAACATTTGTGAATAACAATAAATAGCAATTGTAACACCATTAATTCATTAAATTATGATATATATATATATATATATTATTTTTTATTTTTTATTTTTATTTTAGAAAAAGAAAATAATTTGCCAAACACAGATTCCAAGTCATTTGTATTTTCTTGATAATAATAATGTAGATTAATCCTGACTATGCATATTAGATGGTTCGAAAGGTCAAGCAAATACTAATGATGTGATTACGATTAATTCATTAAATTATGATATTTTTTAATTATTTATATAAAAAGAAATTAATTTGAAAAATATAGATTCCAAGTGATTTGTATTTTCTTGAATAATAATAATGATGTAGATTAATCGTGACGATGAACCACAAAATGATGTGATTAATCATTTATCTAAATGATGTAGAGTTACATAACATTTGTGAATAACAATAAATAGCAATTGTAACACCATTAATTGATTAAATTATGATATTTTTTATTATTATTTATATAAAAATAAAATAATTTAACAAATACATATTCCAAGTAATTTGTATTTTCTTGAATAATAATAATGATATAGAGTTACATAACATTTGTGAATAACAATAAATAACAATTGTAACACCATTAGTAGATTAAATTATGATATTTTTTATTATTTATATATAAAAAATAATAATCTAACAAATACAATTCCAAGTAATTTGTATTTTCTTGAATACTAATAACGATATAGAGTTACATAACATTTGTGAATAACAATAAATAACAATTGTAACACCATTAATTCATTAAATTATGATATTTTTTTATTATTTATATAAAAAGAAAATAATTTGATAGATACAAATTAGAAGGTAATTTTCTTTATATCACTTCTAACACCTGATTAGAAAGTAATTTTCTATATATCACTTCTAAGTTCTAACACCTAATAAGACTAAGGATTAATCCTATTCCCAAAAGAAACCAATGATTTGGTAAATTGCACATTACAAAATATTTTTTTCTAGTAATTATATTACAAGAGAAGGGAGTCATCTTCTTCAACTTTCAAGAAGGGAGTCATCTATTGCATTTCATTGTTAATTATTATTATTATCAAATTTTAAGGTCACAGTCAAGCCAGAAAAACAGTGGCCCATACTACAAGAAAAGGGAAACAGAAGATGATAAAACCAGAAGCCGAGAACAGGAAAAGGGGCAGGAAGACAAAGCAAGAGGTCTTAATGAACCTCTCGTCAACATACTCCTTTGGAAATTAGTCTCAAGTCAGACAAGAAATTCATGGCTGGGAAAGAGAAATTCAAAGTAATGAGGAAGATACTGAAGCAGAGGTAGAAATTATGGACTTCATTTCAGATCTTGGGAACACTCGAGGTCGCCTCTCATTGTTTAATCAAACAGTCCATACTTATTGGATTATGAAATGCCTTTTAGCTAAGGCTATTAAGAGTATTCATCCATGCAGAGAGAAGCAAGAGCCAAAAATGTTGGAATTATTGCAGGACATTGATATTCAGATGCAACACATCAAGGTCACTCAGTACCAAGCGACCGACCATATTGGGAGAATTGAATATCGTGTTGGAAGAATTGAGAAGTAGATTCAATAGCTGCAACAAGCAGACATGCCAGGTTCCACAACAAAGTACCCAATTCCAATAGAATCATCAGATGGATAGGTTTTCAGTTTAATTTTGTATATGCATTTTGTTTTTTTGGACAGGACTTTAGTTTCTAACTGTTACCTTCGAAATAGTTTAAATAGTCAGATAGCTAATGCAGCAAATAGAATAATGAAACATTTTCAATTTTGGATGGCTTTTAATGCTTTAAGGTGGCCAACAGACCTAGTTTCCTCCGGGCAGGTTGAGGTCACAAAAATACTATCTATTGTAACCTGCTTTTAGAAGATAAATAGAAAATAGCACGACACTACCAAATTGACAGAAAAAAAAGGGTCATAGTAAGGCCACACACCAAATTGGTGTATGAGATTCCCTTGTTTGTGGAACAAGGGACCTACCTCCTCGCATCTATTTGACTGCTAAGTCTACCAAGGCATACATACTCTACCCCTCTGGTTTTGAACGTGTAACCTCTTAGGAGAAAACACATGCTCTTAACCATTAGGCCCACTCAAACTGTATAATAGTTAAGATAAGATTTATTTTTTTATTGTTAATGTTTATATGATGTACTCCTAATAGAATTTGGACTCTGCACCAATAATTTAGAATAAATAGCGTAATATCTCCCTGGCTGATCCTTCTCATAGGATTCTCCACTGGAAGCGAATAGAGGAGTTGGTTGATAATGCACGCCTGCAGTATCTCCTCCTCCATTGTGCCCTTGGCAGCTAATTGCTCCATAAGTAATTTCTTTATATCACTTCTAACACTTAATTAGAAAGTAATTTTCTTTATATCACTTCTAACACCTAATTAGAAAGTAGTTTTCTTTATATCACTTCTAAGTTATAACACCTGATAGGACTAAGGATTAATCCCATTCCCAAATACATACTCCAAATGATTTGTATTTTCATGAACAATAATATGATGTAGAATTACATAACATTTGTGAATAACAATAAATAATAATTGTAACACCATTAATTAATTAAATTATGATATTTTTTTATTGTTTATATAAAAAGAAAATAATTTAACAAATACAAATTGTAAAGTAATTTTCTTTATATCACTTCTAACACCTGATTAGAAAGTAATTTTCTTTATATCACTTCTAAGTTCTACACATGACAGGACTAAGGATCAACCCTATTCCCAAATACATATTCGAAGTGATTTGTATTTTCCTAAATAATTAGGCCAATAGGCATTTTCTTTTGAATCAAATCATTTTTGTTTTCGTCAACCATTTCATTTTGGTAATGACACATGTGTAAACGTTAAAGCATTCTCCCATTAATCGGTTCTGATATTTAGGCCAATAGGCACTTAGATGACAGGCGTTGATTGACATCTGGCACACACCTTTTAGGCCTACTTTCGCTTTGGGATTCACATCTGGTTGCTCTATGGCCAGTGATAAACCCTCCATTAAGGTGCACGGCCAAAAACTATTTGCTTCCATGACATGGGTTAAATATATACGCTGCGGTGTCGGGTCAGCTTCGGCCTGCAAATAAGCAATAGTAGCTGGAGCTTATGGGCTGCAATATTTTAATGAAAACCATTGAGCAGTCTCTAGTGGACAAGATTCGCAAGTGTTTCTCTTTGAAAAGAATCAGTCCAAGCATTGTCAACCTTTCTTCCCTCGTCCGTCCGATCATTTGAATTATTAACCATTGATTAGGCCAATACATGGACCTCCCTGATGCATGATCCCGTGTTCTCTGGAAAATTTAATTCCATGACTAACTGTTTACTTAAGTGTAGGGCCACCTTTCATACAGGGTCAGGATTCAGGAATGAACCTGTCTATTTTCTTTGCTTCCATCTATTTGTTTTGACTACAACAACTGGTGGATGATGGCAATTCGTTTTTTTTTTGTCGTTTTCCCCTGGGTTATGGAAGAGAAAAGGCTCTTCTGGAAACAAATGCAATTACCCATTTGTTTGTTTATTTATTTATGTATGAATACCATAATTTTTTTTTCAATTTTTTTTGGCCCGCCATTTTTCTATTAATCTGGATTAGGGTTACTATGATTAGATGTAGAATGCTTAAGGTCTAATACTCTGTTGACTGCCTATTTTCCTATACTTCTTGTTTTCTATATTGGAGCTAGGGAAAAATTGGTTATCCTTGATTTGCTATAAATAAATTGAGATAATTCTTTCCATTTTAATTTTTGTTCCTTTATTTTCATTTTTGGGGTTTGAGAGGCCAGTGCATAACTTTACGTGAGATTGGTTAAAATTACTTGTGAATAAGGATGCTTTTTCTTTAAGGCATGATGAAATAGAAAAATGTATCTTTACAGTTCATCCATTCCTAGTTTGTTGAGTGACATTGTTCATTCCTTTTGAAAGGGTGATTTGAGAAGTTCCCTGGGTCGTTGGATTCACTATGAATAAAATTTCCAACAGAAAAAGATGGTTGGAAATTTGTGTCTCTCTATTCAAAGCATGGAAGTTGTGTTTAAGCACTGAGCTTTGCCATCTCAAATCATTTAGGGATATTCTGTGAAGAATAGCCAAACCTTTTTCTTTTCCTGCTTTTCGGATATTTAAAAAGAGAATGAAAAAGTCACTTATTGGAGTTTCTTGCAGGTTGCTTCTGGAGAAGTTCAATGTCCACTTATGGATTTTTTACACCCCAGTGTGGTTCCCATGCACAAGGTCTACATTCTTAACCTTTAAAAAAATTTGATTTGATTTGATATAACAAATTTGTTGACATCATTATGTTTTTTTTTGCTTCGATTGCAAGTCAATTTTGAGGCAAAGACAAAGTATGAGATGATTGAAAACTACAAAGTGCTGTAGGATGTGTTCAACAACCTGAATATTAGCAAGGTATGGTTTTCTTGGAGATTTTTCTTTCTTCTCATAAGTTGGTAATTATAATGAAAGAGTTCGTGAATGTAACTATGTCTTGATTTTGAATTGGTGAGATTGGGGTTTCGAAGAAAAATGATGGAAGAAAAATTAGAATTACAGAGCTCACTCTGGAAACAAATGCAATTACCAATTTGTTTGTTTATTTATTTATGTCTGAAGACCATAATTTATTTTTCAAATTTTTTGGGCCCGCCATTTTTCTATTAATATGGATTAGGGTTACTATGATTAGATGCAGAGTGCTTAAGGTCCAATACTCTGCTGACTGCCTGTTGCCCTATACTTCTTGTTTTCTGTATTGGAGCTAGGGAAAAATTGGTTATTCTTGTTTTTCTATAAAGAAATTGAGATAATTCTTTCCATTTTAATTCTGGTTCCTTTATTTGCATTTTTGGGGTTTGAGAGGCTAGTGCATGACTTTAGCTGAGATTGGTTAAAATTCCTTGTGACTAGGGATTATTTTTCTTTAGGGCATGCTGAAATAGAAAAATGTATCTTTACAGTTCATCCATTCCTGGTTTTTTGAGTGACGTTGTTCGATCCTTCTGAAAGGGTGATTTGAGAAGTGCCATGGGTCGTTGGATTCAGCATGAATAAAATTTCCAGCAGAAAACGATGGTAGGAAATTTGAGTCTCTCTATTCAAAGCATGGAAGTTGTGTTTAAGCACTGAGCTTTGCCATCTCAAATCATTTAGGGCTATTCTGTGAAGAATAGCTAAACCTTTTTATTTTCTTGCTTTTCGGATATTTAAAAAGAGAATGAAAAAGTCACTTATTTGAGTTTCTTTCAGGTTGCTTCTGGAGAAGTTCAATGTCAACTTATGGATGTTTTACACCCTAGTGTGGTTCCCATGCACAAGGTATCCATTCTTAACCTTTAAAAAAATTTCATTTGATTTGATATAACAAATTTGTTGACATCATTATGTTTTTTTTTTGTTCTGGTTGCAGGTCAATTTTGAGGCAAAGACAAAGTATAGATGATTCAAAACTATAAAGAGTTCGTGAATATTAGCAAGGTATGGTTTTCTTAGAGATTTTTATTTCTTCGCATAAGTTGGTAATTATAATGAAAGAGTTCGTGAATGTAACTATGTTTTGATTTTGAATTGGTGAGACTGGGGTTTCGAAGCAAAATGATGGAAGCAAAATTAGAATTACAGAGCTCACTCCAGAAACGATTTTATATTTTCTACATTTCATGATAATAATATGAGATTGAAGAAGAAATTATTATATGCATAGCAATTTCTTTGTTTTTTACTTTCAAAGAAGCCACATGCATAGATGCTGATTTGATAACTGTTAAAAGTATGGCAAGATGGATCGTATAGTTTTTATGCTCTATTAAGAGTAGAGATGGGCTTGATTTCTATAAGAAGAGTGAGTTTGATTTATGAATTAAAGAAGAAATATAAATTAAGGATACCGAAATAGCTTTAATGATTTCATACTACAATTGGGTTGTCTAAGTCCTCCATACAACCTTAATATTTTGAGCTCCAATTATTTACTGACTTTGACGACTTCATGTTCTAAATCAACCTATTTTATCTTGATCTGAATGGGTAGAGCCACTATGTTGATTATTGTCACAATAGTAGTGACTAGTTTAAATGCATGCGTATTTCAGAAATTTTTATGCATCTTTTACATCTTCACCAAGTTGTGTTAATGCATGTCTCTTTTCATTTGTTTCCATTTCTTTTAGTTGTGTCTAAAAATTTTAGGGACAACATTTTCTGTGCTTTATGTATTATTGCAAGTGCTCCCATTCCACACTTTTTTTTATTGTTGTGCTCTCTTGTGTTTTTTTATTTATTGTTGTGCTCTCTTGTGTTTTATAGTTAATGTAGTCTCTCATCCCTGGTAGCTATGTTTATAGTACTATGCTAGGTATATGCATGGTGTTATCTTTGTTAGTAGAAGGGAAATACAACAAAGGGACTAGTTTGTTTATTACTTTCAGGAAGACATCAAGATGGATCTAATATATTATATGAGGTTTCGTGTAGTACATTGATGTTAAAAAACTAGTAAAGGGCCTCCAACTAGGCAATATAGAATTCATGTAATGGTTAAAGAGATACTGTGATTTCGTAAATGGTGGATTCATGAATATCTACATTCTTTCTTTGTTTTTTTGTCTTGTGTTTTGGTTCTTTCTATATTTTATGGCTTTACACTGGGCATAATAGTTTACATGTCAAAGATAACATTTTTTTAATTGGTGGTTTATTTTATGTTTCTTTAGTTACAATGCACTGGAACGGAGAGAGTCTTGCAAAGATGGAGAAGACGTTAACAAGAAGGCAGCTCCAGTAAACCCTTCAAGACACTGGGGTCTAAAATGGACACAGTTGGTAGCTCTCAGCGAAATGATCCTTCAATTCCACTTGCAAATGTAGAGACTAAATAGTCCAGGACTGGGTCAAATGCTGCTAGCACTAGGTATGTGTATGCACCCTTCCAAACAACTTCAACTGAACCGTCATTTTATGGGTCTTCAATTCCCAACATTCCATATGTAACCATAGCACAGGTTCAAGTTCTAAATGAGTAGGTCAAAAAGTGCACTCCATATAAAGCCCATTGATGTTTGTGTTTTTCTTCATACTATTTTCCTATTTATCTCTAGATTCATATTGCATCTTATTTGTCTCACAGAGAATGTTGGTCCAATCCAATTCCAGTCATCATTGGATCCCTTTGTTAGGAGGCTCTCATATAATTCAACTCCACATATTTATTTCTATGTTATTTTCTATTGAATTGAGGCATGCAGATCACAGATTTGAAGCTTTCAGTAGACAATTTGGAGAAGGAAAGAGACTTTTACTTTGAAAAGATGAGGGATATTGAAATACTTTGTCAAAATCCAGATGTTGAACCATTACCTGTAAGTACAAATCTAACTGGATCATGAAAATTTTTGTCAATATATTTTTTCTGCATGAGTTAGATGGAGTGAAAAAAAAAATCAGAGTTTGGTACCTGTAATTTTGAGCAGATAGTTTCAACAATATAGGGGATTCTATATGTTGCTAATGGTGGTTCGGCTATAAATTTTGAGGCACAAACAATAATATACAATTCGTCCAATCCATCTGATGAAAATGATGACAACAAAGCAAGGAGAGAGATCAACAAACGTAAATCAGCAGGGACACCTGAGGTGGAAGATGCTGTGAAGTCTAGTCTTTCTCCTAGATAGTGATGAAACTCATGTGAAGAGTCCAACAGTGTAGATATTTACGAGAGTACTTAAACTTTGAAGATCTGTTAATCAGATGATAAAATAATTTCCTCTATGATTCAATATCTGGAGGAATCCTATCAGCACTGGTATGATCCATGCGAAGAGACCTCTTGTTTCACTTAATGGAGATGGGCTGCAAGGAGTGGGAAAAATTCTGCTCTAAACAAACAGTTTGTCATGAGAAAGTCTTCTCTTTTAATTGTTGTAATGCAATTATTGTCGATGAGATATTAGCATAGTGATATGCCAATGCCAAATGGTTAGCTTGATTTTGAGAAATGGTACTCATGGGAACATCTTGGATAATCTTGTTAGCACAAATTTTCAGGTCTGAGATGGAAATTTATTTTGTATGAGTTTTGGTAGATTCATTTTGTGATCCTGGACAAGTATGATCATATTGGTCTGTGTGAATTAAAATTTCTTTAGTTTTTTATAATTTCTCTTGGATTTATGTACGATATATTATGCTCTTACAAGTTAAAAGTGTTGGAAATGTTTTCATTGATGGAAAAGGAGGTAGTAGATGTAGAAAAAGGAACAGTTACAAAGAGACAAAGACAGACAATGGAGGCAACAAAGAGGAAATGAATATAAAGGAGAAAGGCAGAAGCAGAGGAAGCAAATACAGAGACAGAGCCGTTATCACAGCAGTAGAGGTAGAGGCAGAGTGACAGAAGCGGCAGAGGTAGAGCCACAGCTGTTATTGCAGAGAAACTGCTTTTATTCCAAAAATATGTACATATATATATAAATTCCGAGAAACTTTTATACAGCCGGGCGTTACACATAACATAATTTACATTCCAGACTTTATATTCAAATGTGCAGTGGAATGCAATGAGATTGGATATGCTTTGAATCAGTTGGCACTCACTGTTTGAATTATGTTTGAAATTATCCCCATTTTTGAACAGAGCACTTATATTCGATTGACATGGAGGTTTTATATATGGTAGAACTGTGCGTTATATATATTGCAGGACCGTGTTGAATGCCAGAGACCAAGGCCACTTATAATGGAGCGGAACCATAGTCGTAAATTCATTCGAATGATCCCTGTGCATTTAACCCCACTCATAGAAGAACCCTGCGTGAAACCGAAAGCGCAAACCAGATGTACAACCGCGGTCAATCACTGTAGCAAAATCGTGAGCGGGTTTACAAGGTGGGTTGCCCCTCTTCGCACCGCTTTAGGCGAGTAGGCGGTATTCCCCTGAATGCGGGCGATTCCATAGACTATCTGACACGTGGCTAGGTTACTGTTTCAATACCACCACTTAAAGTGCGCCATCGCGCGTGTTGTACAAATCAGTCCCTCCATTTGAATCTTGGCCATATTCTCTTTTTCCCCTTTAGTACTGCCCCTTAGAGTGTTTATCGCAGATCACATAATCGCGCCATCGCATGACCGCCTCATCGCAAAAGCGCAGTTTCTCACGCGCGCTATCCCCCGCCATCGCACTTTTCATTTTTGCGATCTTCGCTCTACTGACCACGCCCATCTCATAGCGCAGAGCGCGGAATTTTGGTTATTCCATTCTGCTTCCATCGCATTTTCTCCTCTTGCGATTTTGCGATATATGCTCCGGGTCCCACCTCTTAAGCCTTTGCTTCGCTGTTTTGTTATGTCTTCCCTTTGTAACTCTCCCACGTCGTTCCATCATCCTCTCGTATCTATGCCACCACATTTGTTAGTCCCGTTTTGTCCACTGTCTCTGTCATCAGTTTTATTCAGCAGGTTTTGGTTTTGTAGGAACTTGTGGCGGAAGCAAAATTAGCAGAAAAGATCCGGAAGTCACTATGATGTGACCTCCATTAAAGAAGGGTACTTCGATCCATGGAACTCTCCAGAGAAAAATCAAAAGGAACGCATTTGGACAGATGAAACATTAAAGCAGCAACAGATTATTAATGAAGAAGCAATGAATTTAGGGTCCAGCTCAAAAGAGGTTCCATATTTAAATTCAAGAACAGAAGATCGAAAGTACCATGCACGGAAACAGGCACCTCAAGGTTTTATTGCCGCAGATCTTCCTCCTCCAGAAAGAGGCCGAATGTTTACATATTTTATTATTTATGTCTTGTGTATAGGCAGATTTTCATTTCCAGCATTCATTCCAGAAATAAATTGTAAAGTACAGATAATTATGTTCAGTCGTTTCACAGTGTAGGCGCGAATGTTTTCCGCCATTTGATTCAAAAATAAGTTATTAAATGCTTTCTATCTACCGCCTCCTCTAGAATTCTCTATCTGGTCTATAAAAGCTAAAAGAAAAGACATTGTAAAGGTTCCATATTTCTATCAGAAAACTGTGCAGAGAGAAGACTTCTGTATACATTTCGTAATCTTTCTGTATGAAGTTTCAGAGCCCGTAGGGTCTCAGTGAGGAGGGGTTATAACTGTAATGAGGATTCTGATCTTTGACATCTCACAGTATGTAATGTCTCTTATGTGTTAATACATTATCTCATTTCATGCAACTTATCTTCTTGTTTCATGTTCTAGAATGCGAGTGGCTCACTAGTTTGCAGTAAGGATTCATCTTAAGTGGTGCCCTTTCTGGAATTAGTCAAGCGCTTTAAATAGGCCTAGTCATGGTATACTGTTCCATGTTCACTCTTTCCATATTTTCTGCTATATTAGTTGCTTGAGGAGGGTGCTTTTAAAACGCCATTGTCATATAAGGATTCGTAAATGGGTGCGCCCTTATATGGTTCTGTTGTGTATCTGGGTATCAGTCTCATGCCAGCTAATATCTTCTTATGTTTCCTCACTGCACTCACTTCCTGATATCTGATTTCTGTGATATATTATTTGAATCGGCCCTCTTTACAGTAAGCGGTCTTTTAACTGTCTGATGCTCTCATACTGAAGTTTTACATGATGTTCCTACATTATTCTTATCCTTGTGTCAGCTTCTGAGAGAGATTGGTCCCATTCAAATCTAATTTCATTGTTTTAAGTAAAATATAGTAAGTGAGCTCTTGGAATGACAACCCAAACTATAATGGGCTCCTTGCTATATTAAGCTGTCCTAGGCACTGGTCTATGGCAACTCTAGGCTGTCTCTAGGAGGATGACAAAATCATCCACAACAGCGCGTTAAAAACCAATGTTGGATGCCGAGCGATATTCACACGGGTCGTTGATCTGGAGAAGGGACATCGGACGGTGGTCGCTTGCAGTAGATGCTCGGACGATAACGGAGATGCACGAGGGATAAACAAGGTACGACGCGCGCATTTGATTGGTCCATTGAGTTATAGGTGAGCCCGAATCCACGGGTTATTACGAAGTTAAATCTTTATAAAGTGCTGAACCATTAATATAAGGTCGGAGATATAATTGAATTGCCAAAGGTTACTGTAAACGTTTATTTAAAAAAAAAGGCGTGGAGTATTAATATATAAAGGGTTGAATAGTTATATAAAGTTCGGAGACGATTATATAAGCCGGGAAATACAATATGACATTCAAAAGCTGCTAATTGTATTTATTTATCAATTTCTCCAAAATTGATAAATAAAATTGCCAAGAAAATAAAGAACCGTGGGGGTGAACTAAGGGAAACACTGACAGAGCCACGCTACAGTAAGACCAACTTCTCCTTGGGGTCCAAATTCAGTGAATTGAGACATTAAAATGACCAGACTTATTTGTTTGAGCTTGCCAGTGTAGAATAAGTGCAGAGTGAGATTGTTGGGTTGGAATATGATTGGGCATGAAGCTTGGGGTGCATTTACACACAGTTAAGTGAAATATTGAAAAGTACTGGGAATATGGTTGATTTATTAACACTTCAGATTTAAGCATTGAAATTGCCAGCGTAGAACAAAGCAAAGATTGTGAGATTGTCCAGACTTGGGAAATGATTGGGTATGAAACTTGAATGCAATTATGGAAAAGGAAAAGAAGAGGAAAGCATGCAGAGATGAAAGTTCGGTGAACATGAATATGTACAGGAATGAGTTGGACAGGTGAATAAGCACAAAAAACAGGGAATATGCAGATGACAGTGAACAAAGTGTATGCAGAACAGGTTCTTAACAGCAGCAGAAAAAGACAAATCCAGTAAAGCCAAAATCCAGAAAAGGAGCTGAGTGAAATTGAAATGTGTAATTAAAAATGTGAATGTAAATGTTGTAATTATTTTTATTGTGTGTGATGCAAAGGCAAGTATCCTAAGGAAAAGACAAAATCCCACTATAGCATGGAAATTTGTACATATTGTAGTAATTCTAAAAATGAGTTGGAAAAAGGAATAAGAAGACAAAAGCCAAAGAGTCATGACTGTTCACTCCAAATTCCTTGTGAAATACAAACAGTCATGTGAGAATTTCTATATATAATATCAATTTGATAAGCTCAAAAAAAGGTGAGAGAAAATATAGAGAATGCAGAATATAGAAGAATAAAGCAGAGAAGATTAAGAGAAGAAGAGCAGATACAGAACATAGCTGATATCTGGAGTAAATCAGCAAACATTCAGTTTGATAAATTGAGGAAGTTGGAGCTTCCCTATCAAGTTGCAACTTGATAGCTGTCAGTTGTAGCTGACTAAGGTTGAAGCCTCCTGTAGGTTGGTGCCTGCAGAAAATTGAAGGGAGTTGGTGCTTCCTTGCAAGTTGTAGCTTGCAGAATTGAGGTTGGAGCCTCCTGTAGGTTGGTGCCTGCAGAAAAACAGTGGTGAGAGGGAGTTGGAGCTTGCCTTTCCATCACAACAATAATAAGATGTGGTTTTCTCCGTTTATGGGTTTCCACTTATATCTGGTGTCTCTGTGCATGATATTTATGTATTGATATGATATGTATCATCTGCTTAATACCTGCTGCTCTCATATTAAGTCTACTGCTATATTATACTAACACTTGCTGCTTACATTCTAAGATTACTCACACATTAAATTGGATATGAAATGAAGGTGTAAATAAGTTTAATGAAAAGTTCTAAAAGATCAGGAATGTGTTAAACTGATTCACCCCCCCCTCTCAGTTTAACTAAAGGTTCAACAAAAAGAACCATTTTTGGTTCTTGTATCGAAGGAAAGAAGACTGAGACCAGTGCGTTTGAATTGTATATGTGTGTGTGTATTTGGGGGAAAATATGCCCAAACAAGCTCAAATTCAATTAAAAAATACGCTTACTTTAAGAATAGTCGAATGTCTTGCTAAGCATGCCCAATGGATTAATAAAAATGCTTGCTAAGCATGTCCAAATAAGCAAGAGTAGCTAGAGCTTATGGGCTGCAATATTTTAATGAAAATTGTTGGGCAGTCTCTAGTGGACAAGATTCACAGGCTTACTACGGAGAACATCGTGCTGGTATTCAACATGAATTCTCTCTACGCTGTGCTGGTCAGCTTCGGCCTGCAAATAAGGAACAATAGTTGGAGCTTATGGGTTGCAATATTTTAATGAAAACTGTTGAGCAGTCTTCGGTGGACAAGATTTGTAGGCTTACTATGGAGAACGACGTGCTGGTATTCAGTGTGAATTCTTGCTACGCCTTGCTAGTATTCAGTATGAATTCTTGCTATCCTATAAAATCTGCTGCCCTGCAAGATTTTATTATTGCAGGGTACTGCTTTGCGAGTTCTGTACTCCCAATCATACCATGAAGGGCACACTTAAAGTTGTTATTTAAGTGTTATTGATGTCATTTGGAAGGATTCCTGTTTGTCAGTGGATGGATGTGGTACCCTGGAGACCTGGGATTGTAATAATATAGTGGCTAAATTACTGCAAGATCTAATATTATACTGTGATGTGCACCATTTTTTCTGCTCACCACTATCGTCTTTTCAAACTGGAGATCACAGATTGTTAGTAATATTTTATGTTTTTATGCTTACTTTTGCATTTACATGATCAATTTCTTTATCAAGAAGTAATATGTATTTGTTATTAATTCCACTGCAATTTTGTTGGCAAGTCTTATTTCCTTGACTGAATTTACTGTCCATAGAGTTGTTATTTTTTTGAAATTTAGTAAGGTGGGCATAGATTTCCCTTTTCGTGTGGAAAAAGTTTCCTCCTTAGAAGTGCGTCTTAGTCAACCTACGTGAGAAAGGAAGCTAATTATTGTGTATTCTTAGGAAAAGTGAATCAATTTCCTTTGTAAAACAACCATTTGAAATTCTGCATGGAAATTTTTTGAGAATTGAGCTCTTCAAAATTGCTTATTGATCATTTCATTTAGGAACTGAATCTTATATTTCTTTGTTCAAAACTATTGTACAAATTCAAGTTTTGAATCCATGGATAAATATTAGACAACTTTTGATGTTTCCGATTTTCTTGAATTCTACTTTTCCACTGGTCTAAGAGCCAGATTTCACACGGAAGTAAATCAGTAGATGATAAAGTGAGTCGACGAGGATTCATAATATATTAGAAATTGAGGAATTATTATCAAATTCACATTTGAGACTGAGAAACCACGGAAGAGCTTTCAGAAGTCGAATTTCAAAGTCTGATAAATAAACATGGAACTGGGGGATTTGCTGAGTAGAAGAATGTCTATAAAAAAGCTATCACTTATATCTCGTTATATATTCCTATAAGAAAATTATCTACGCTTATATTTCGTTATATATTCCTATGACAAAATTATCTATTCATATAATGACTGTCTCTGTATATCTATATTATAAAATCAAAAGAAAAATAATTGGGAGTTTACACGTCAGAATTGCCCAGGTGTAACTGAGGATAACGTTAAATCCTTGTATCTAAAATTCCAAGGTTAAAAGTTTAAACAATGTGCATCGAAAATGTGTATTACACTCTTACAAGTTAAAAGAACTTTTTTTGGTTCTTGTATCGAAGGAAAGAAGACTGAGACTAGGTAAGTCTGACTTGTATATATGTGTATTTGGGGAAAAGATGCCCAAACAAACTCAAATTCAATTAAAAAATAAGCTTATTTTAAGAATAGCCAAATGTTTTGCTAAGCATGCCCAATGGATTAATAAAAAGGCTTGCTAAGCATGTTAAATGGAAGTTCCGTAGTTTTTATACAGTCTTATCTTAAGGTGATTATTTTGTTTGTCAAGCCACTTTGTAGATCAAGTAAAAAAATCAGATAATTATCTATATTTGTTACCATGAAAAATTTGCATAAATAAGTATAAATGAGTATAATTATAATAATGAGCATAATTATAATTTCTTAATCATGAAAACCAAAATATAATTTTTTTTAATTTAAAAATTTTATCGGCTTTTCATTGCACCGTAGAAAGTAATTTTCTTTATATCACTTCCAAGTTCTAACATCTGATAGGAGTAAGGATTAATCCTATTCCCAAATACATATTCCAAGTGATTTGTATTTTCTTCAATAACAATAATAATGGTGTAGACTTACATAAAATTTGTGAATAACAATAAATAATAATTGTAACGGCATTAATTAATTAAATTATGATATATTTTTTTTATTTATATAAAAATAAAATAATTGACAAATACAAATTAGAAAGTAATTTTATTTATATCACTTCTAACACCTTTATATCACTTCTAACACCTAATTACACTAGTAAAAAATGGCTAATTAGTTACTAAAAAAAATGACTAAAATTTACATATAAACGACTATTTTTCGGCCGGTGACCAATAGTAGCTAATTTACAGTATCTTATAACGCGGCCAAATTTTAGTCGTTTTTAGCTTAGTCATTAATTGGTTGTCTCAATTTTGTTTTCTAGTAGTATATTTGGTCATTAATTTAGCAATTTATTAGGTCATTGTAGTCATTGATTTGGTCATTGATTTAGTCACTGATTTGGTCATCGATTTAGTCATTAATTTTATTATTGATTTGGTCATTGACTTTATTGTCTAATAGTATATTTGGTCATTGATTTAGTCATTGATTTGGTTATTGATTTAGTCATTGATTTGATCATTTATTTGGCCATTTATTGCCACAATTAATGACCAATTATACAACAAAATATATTACTAAATGATCACCAAATAAAACTAATTAATGACCAAAGAAATATAACCAAAATGTTGGTCGTATTATAAGATACTGTAAATTAGCTACTAATAGTCATATATATGCAAATTTTATTCATCGTTTGAAACCAATTAATGACCAAAGAAATATGAGTAAATTTAGGTCGTGTTATAAGCTACTGTAAATTAGCTACTAATAGTTGTATATATGCACAATTCAACAGTCAAATGTAATCACAAATTTATCATTTGCAGTAGCCATTTGTCGTATATTCATTTTATTTGTGTTCATCATTAATAAACATAAACTAATAATTTAGTATTTTTAGATTGATTTTATGTTTTCATTATTAATGAAAATAAATTAATTAATATGATTTTGCAAATATATATATATATATATATATATATATCATCATAAAATTTACATGTTCATCTAATATGAAAACAAAAAATCACATATGTTAATTACAATACTAAATAATATCAAGTGCAAATATAAAAAATTTCAACCACATAAATTATATTATATAAAATATCAAGTATTACAATGAGTTTCTAACTTAATATTTGTTGGAGTACAATTTACACATGAAATATTGTTTCATTACTTCAAAGCATTATCATTGTATTTCCAAGGCATTGCACGTGAATTCACCAACTCTGAGAATTCACCAACTCTAAAGACTTGACCATCAATCTCTATGTGTGTGTCTTATGCAAGATATTGGCTCTACAGGTACCACTAGACCAATTCTCTTCTCTCTCTCTTTAATTTTCATTTTGTCGCTCCAGTTGTATTGTTCTCCTTTTTCTTCAATTCTTGCTTCTTACCATCAATACTGAGTTCCTTTTCTGAAAAAGAAAGAAGATACAGTGTAGATTATAAGACATGAAAGATGATGAACAATGAAATATAAACTAAAATATACTATAAAGAATTTATACGATATATACCTCAACATCAACAATATTGTCAATGCCAATTTTCCCCAGAAAAGCAAGAAACTCGAACAAGTTTTCTTCAGTTGGGAAATAGTGGCTTCTATGTGGCGAGAGGACATGTACAAAAAAAAGCAAATAAAACGTCACCATAAAAAATAACACCTTAGTAAAATTAGTATTCAACCTTCAAAGAAATATTAGGCACAATCGTGCTAACTAAGTTACATGCTAAAAATATCAAGTTGTAGATTACTTATACAATGTGGGAGTGCAAACAAAACTCCTAGAAAATGTCAATGCTAAGTATAGAATAAACTGAAATGAAGTAAAAAGGATACAATAATAGGATAGCCTAGTATACATGTAGATAACCAGATAATGTAGAAGCCTTAGTGAATAAGTCCAAGGCTAGAGATCGATGATGTCAAGAATGCCCAAGTATAATGAGAACTTCTTCAGATAAAAACTACTATTTGGGTCCATTATCACATATGAATAAGCCAACTAGTCTATATCAAATTATTAATGATTTTCTTATATTTATGAATCACTAAAATATAAGTGGATAAATTGCAAAGACAATTCCCTTCCCATTGTTTTCTTCACTTGTTGTACAATATAGTAGTTGTGATTTGGAGAAAATTTCCAACATCAAAAATGTAGCAATCACCACTAGTAATCCCCCAAAAAGGATTATTTTGGGATGTAACTTTCATTATAATGAAAAGACAAAATAAGATTAGTTTTGATATGTTTTCCAAATTTACCAACAAAGGACCAATAGTTTTCCCACATTTATCATACTTGTAATTTCAAAGAAATAACACATTGATTGATCTTTTATAGAAAATACTTGATTCAATACAAACAAGAATTTAGCATATTACAACAATACCACCAATGTTTGATCCTCGATTAGTTCAAAATAGTTAGTACAAAAACTTCAAGAAAGAGCAACAAGTATAAATAATAAATCCATCAATTAATAATCAATCAAAAAAGGATAAACTTTTGTTGAAGTTTGATAAACAACTATAAATATTGACAATCCACTGCAACTAGTGGTGTTGTTTAAAGAGAAATACTACCTAGTGGTGTTGTTCAAAGATAAATACTACCTGGAGAACTCATCTTCCAAATTATTTTCTTTATCCATGAAGCTTTTTTCTATCCTCAAAACAAAATCCGCATTCAATATTTTAGTTTTCTGAAGCTGCCCAAAGGCCTTCCCAAATGAAGCAGTGATTTTCATTGATTTTCATAAAATGCTTCTGAAACTAAAAAAAAAAAATAGTTTGACCATGTGATAGACAATTCAAGCAAGCAAACAATTTTGTACAATCTTTCTTAGAAGACTTCATGTTGAAAGGAAAAATTTCATATTTCGGATAGAAAAAAAAAAAAAAAACTTAACAGAGATGGTCAATATTACAAAGCAATAGACTGAATATAAAACTACAGGTATAACTAACAAAATCCTAATTGTAATACAGTTGATTGATTATTCTAAGTGAAGCCAACTAGATACATACAAGTTTTCATTCTCAGCTTTCTTTCCCATATCTTTATTAGAAGTGGAAGCTAACTTGCATGCATCTCGCAACACTGTTTTAGCAAGAGTATATGTTGCATTCTCATATTCCACACTTTCGTTTCCATGAACAATCGCAGTAGGTATTGGAGAAATTAGTTGCTACATCAACTGAGTTGTCAACATTAACCTTCTCTTTACTCGAGGTATTGATCCTTCCCCTTCTTCTTGGTTATCAATCTCACCTTTCTCATGTAGCCAGTATAGGAATAATTTTGGTTCAAGAAGAATAAAGATATTCAGATGATGTCTTCAAATTTGAAAGTATGCATTTTTATTATTTAACTACTAGTAAAATAGTGATAAGAAGACCTTAAATATAACCATCTTTTTTATGTGAAGCAGTCTGTTGTAGATATCCATGCTAGCACAACATCATTGAAAATAAATGGTCAACAATAATTAAAACTGTTTCCCTTAGCATGAACATTGACTTACTCTTCATAAATAAACATAAACCATTTCAAACTAAAAGGAATAAACAAAAAGGACACCATTGATATAAATTCACAAAATACTGACAACAAAACAAGAAGTGTATTTTCTAGGTAGCAGCTCAAAACCTTGTAGTGGGAAGATGCCCTCAAGTTTGAGTAATATCTACATGCCAAGGAATGAGTTTTGACACTTGTTTCTTATGTTTACTAGGAATAATTGCAACTAGAGCTCCAATGTTTATTTTAGATAAATATTATTGGTGTTGATATGCAATGTGGCCCTCCATTATTAGCAATGACACAGTTGTTGGAGTTCACCTAGTTACGCCATATTCAACGTATTTAATGTCTGACTGACTAGGGTGGCTAGTAATTATTGATGCTAATCCTGAGCCAAGGAACAAATTCTCAAGGTTTCTCCCCAAAGGAATACGTTGAGAATTTAAAGTTCCAAACATTCCAGATTAACCAAAACTCTTATACATGATAGCAACTTTCAAGGCTAAGAGTGTCTCACTACTATAAGGCCAAAGCTACAATAATTTGGAACTCAAAATTTTTTGATTGAAATTATTTCTATCACCCACTAGTAAAGACAACTAAAGAATTTTGATAATTGATTCGACTAAAATGTCAAGTTGAGTGGCTAAGAGAGCCCTGCACCTTAGTTTCCCTTTCTATAGTAGAATTTTAATCATGTAGCTTAGCTTTACACTTTCTTCAATGAACTGATTCTTCCGTACTGCAACTCCATTTTGTTCAATATTTTTTGGGATTATCAGCTCCCTCTTAATCCTAGATTCCTTGCAGAATGCTATCATTTCCTTGGATGTGTATTCTCCTCCATTATCATACCTTAATATCTTGATTTTCCTTTCTGTGAGGTTCTCTACTTCAACTTTGAATTCCTAAAATTTGGTAAAACTTTGTCCTTGGATTTCATTAAGTAAACTCAAGAAATCGAAGGCAAGCCCAATTCAAATATCTTATTGAAGCAGAACTGGATATGGATAACTAGTTTAATAAGCATGGTATATATATGTTTGGTTGGATGAAGCATGGTAGAAATAATCATAATGATGGACTCTCTAGAACATCTAGAGGTAATGGGGTCTCTACAAGAGGCAACCAAGGAGAAGGTGACTTTTTGAACAAACGAGGCTCTAAATCCTTTGGTATCCAAGCACTGAAGACCAGTGATGGTGAATATTAGTCTAAAGATGAAGATGAAGATGGTGAATTTGATTCAGTGAAGATTTTGGGGCACATGCAGCCAAAGTTGAGTCTTGTTGAAAAAGAAGATCCAAAAACAAGTAGTGTGAAGGATACTGGGGATGCTAATTATTTGAGCCATCAAGATTTTACCTGCACAATATCTCACCATTGACACTCAAGGAAACCAACATAGTGGGGATATGAATGTATTACCATTATGCAAGAAGCAACTCTTCCATCTATTCTCAAAGAAAGGATGTGTTAGCCAAGGCTAAAACTTGCACTGTCAAGACATTAGAATTTATGTTTCCTACTATTGAGGTGATAGTAAAGTCACCATTCCTCCGAGATCATTAAAGGTCACTTATTCTTGTTCTTGTCATTTTTCCCACTAGGGAACTTGCAAGTCAAGTTGTTGTGGAGGCCAATGTTTTTTTTATATTCCATGCAAATATTGGTGTACAAGTACTTAGTGGGGGCACTAAATTACCAAGAGAACATAAATGTCTATCAAAAAATCCTTGCCGAATATTAATGGCCACCCTTGGAAGGCTTTGGGACCATATAAATAATACCCCAATTGTCTCAAGTCATTTAATGGGTGTGAAAGTGCTTGTACTTTTTTGAAGTCGACCATTTTATAGATATGAGGTTCCATAGGGATATTGATAAGATAATTTTTGGTGTGGTTAAAGAGAGGCAGACACCTATTTTAAGCTACAGTTTCAAAAGAGGTTCACAAATTTTATCGGATTGCTTTAAAATAGGATGACAAGTTTATTAATATAGTTGAAGAGGGCATTGAGGAAACTGACTAAAATATTTGTTAGTCAGCAATTATTGCTTCTCATGAGAAGCATTTTGACATTGTTTGTGTTGTTCTTAAATAGAAACATCTTTAGGGCTTGAAATTTCAAAGGCTAGGCATGGATCCTTGGATGCATATGCTAGATAGATTTGATTCTTCTATGGTGGGAATACAACCATATATGTACAAGGAAATGGTTGCAGCAGCACTGCAAGAAATAGGGAGTAGTACTTGTTCAAAGCATCTTCTACAATGTTAACCACAATAGACTATTCAGTCATGACAACTTAATTGTTTACTACAACACATTTTTCAACAATCCAAGAGGTGTTCAATTCGAGGAAAGTATGGCATAAAAATATAGTCCAGTTTATTGGTGCTTGAACAAGGCCACCATATTTGTGCATAGTAACAAATTTTATGTATAGTGGTGATTTAGTTGCATACATTCAACGCTATGGAAGGTTTTCAAAATATATTGCGAGACAAAGAATGATCCAACTTATTGTTGGACTAAAAGTTATATGTGAAAACAATCTTATACATAGGGACTCAAAACCACAGAATTATCTTTTCAACAAATGACAAGAATGTGGTACTGAATATTGCAGAATCCATGACCCTGCAACCCCAAAGGATAGTAAAAACATTATGTGGTTCACCTATATACATATCAATTTAGATTATGCTATATCGGAAGAGTGAGAGTCATGCAACAAGTCATGGAGGTTGCAGATTTGAAGATGATTGGGAGAAAGAAACCTCTTCTTCTCCACAAAACTTCCCTAAAACAAAGGATTTTAAAAAATAAGTAGTAATAGAAGGCAGCCCCAATTCAATTGTCTGTTTGAAGAGGAATTGGATATGGATAACTATTTTAATAAGCGGGATATATCTATGTTTGGTTGGATGAAGCGTGGTAGAAATAATCATAATGATGGATTATCTAGAACTTCTAGAGGTAATGGGGTCTCTGCAAGAGGCAACCAAGGAGAAGGTGACATGTTGAACAAAATAGGCTCTAAATCCTCTGGTATCCAAGCATTAAATATCAGTGATGATGAAGATGAGTCTAAATATGAAGATGAAGATGATTAATTTGATTCAGTGAAGCCTATGGGGCACAAGCAACCAATGTTGAGTCTTGTTGAAAAAACATATCCAAAAACAAGTAGTGTGAAGGTTATTGGGGATGCTAATTATTTGAGCCAATCAAGATTTGACCAGCACAATATCTCACCATTGACACTCAAGGAAACCAACACAGTGGGATATGAGTGTATGACCATTGTGCAAGAAACAACTCTTACACCTATTCTCAAAGGCAAGAATGTGTTGGCCATGGCTAAAACTTGCACCAGCAAGATAGTAGCATTTATGTTTCCTTCTATTGAGGTGATAGTGAAGTCACCATTCCTCCAAGATGATAAAAGGCCGCCTATTCTTGTTCTTGTCATTTGTCCCACTAGGGAACTTGCAAGTCAAGTTTTTGTTGAGGCCAATTTTTTGTTTAAATTCCATGCAAATATTGGTGTACAAGTAGTTAGTGGGGGCACTAAATTACTAAGAGAACAAAAATGGCTACAAACAAATCATTGCCAAATATTAGTGGCCACTCCTGGAAGGCTTTGGGACCATATAGAGAATACCTGAGTTGTCTCAAGTCGTTTAATGGGTGTGAAAGTTATCGTACTTTGATGAAGTCAACCATTTGCTAGATATGGAGTTCCATAGGGATATTGATAAGATAATTGTTGGTGTGCCTAAAGAGAGGACACCTATTTTAAGTTACAGTTCCAGAAGAGGTTCACATAGTTTCCTGTATTGATTTAAAACAATATGACGAGTTTATTAATACAGTTGAAGAGGGTAGTGAGGAAACTCACTCAAAGGCTTGTCAGTCATCAATTATTCCTTCACATGAAACCAAAGTATAATAAATAATATAATAACCAATCTGCAATCTTAGGAAAAAAAAATTAATTCAAAGAATAATAAATAAAATAATAACCACCTTTATTATAATAAAGTATAATACTAAATTATAATAATATACTTTTATTATAATAATTTGCAATCTTTAGCTAAACAAATTTAAGCCATGAGTTGAAAGCACTTTAAAGTTGAATAGAAAAGTCGTAAGTTTACTGACCGCATGCACATTAAAGTCCAAACCATTAGTATCTCAGAGGTTCAAGTTCCTTGTAAAATAGTCCTAATAAGATCACTCAAATTCTTGAAGAAAATTCACCAGTGCACTTAGTTGATGGTCTACACTAGAAGAAAGTACAAGGAAAAAGGAGAAGAGAGAGGAGGGCTCAAAGATAAGATGTATATACATGAAAGATGGTAGAAGAGAGGGTAAAGGAATCTAATCATTACCTCAAAGGAGGCTAACCAGATTAGATGGTTTGTAGGATGTCTAACTTAGAATCAAGGAGAGTACAAAAGTGCTCAACCAGATGATGGATTTCATGTCCCTGCAACAACACTTTGTAAATATTTGAAGTAGTAACTGAACTTGGCAGTGCTAAAATTCCTTCTATGTGGAGGAACCAATCCTATTACTTTAGAATCAATGCTAGCAAACTCCTCTTTCATGCAACAATGTCTAATTAAAGTAGAGATGATGTTAGCAATCAGCCTTTTGATGGAACTATGAATATCAAAAGTCTTGATAATTGAATTTGGAATTTATAAACATATATTGAATGTCAAACATGTCTCCCCCTTGGAATTTTGTTGTAAATTCTCTTTGGCCACTTCATGAACTAGTCTCCACCCAATAATCAGTTCCTCCTTTGTAGTAAGATCCACCATGATGCCCCAGGCAGCTAGTCCTATGTCCAAGATACCCTGGCAATGTTGTTGTTCCAGAACCCACATAAGTAGCCAGATGAGGTTACCTAGGCCCTTATGTTAGGTAGTCTTCTAGGAAGAATCACAATATCCTAAGTCACCTAACATGATGATGAAATGGAAATATGAGTATCTGACACGAGATACAACAACTTTGGAAATATATTATTACATTTTTAGATCATTTTTATTAAATTACAAAGGATCACATGCTCAGTATTTTTGCTTTTACTATTTATGTTGTTTTACATTTATTAGGTGTGTTGTTCAGAGTCTTAAGTACATGTTGGATGGGGAAAGAGTAAAAATTTGTAAGTACCTTTGTGATTTTGTTTTGGTTTTTGTCCCTTTTCTTTTTGTCAAGACTATATCTAGACCAACAATGTTTTTAGCTTATGGTTGCATTGCCCATTGTTGAATAGTTATCAACGCATCTATCTTATGGATGGGCACTAACTACATGAGGTAGTGCTTTCACTTACAAGCCAAAAAAAGTCATGTGAGAGAAAGCTACTTAATCCAAGTGATAATGATGATTTTTGTTTAGAGTTTTTGTATGGAGGTGACCTTATCCTTTGTGATGGATGTCCCAAAGCCTTTCACACAGGTGATCATATTAATCTACAATTGATCTCTTATCTTCTCTTATTTTTTCTTTTGAAGAGAAGGATTGTTATGTCCCAACTTTTGCCTATCATTTTGGTTTACTGTAGTTTGGTTAGGTTACCTGGAAAGTATGCTTACGTATCAGAATGCTAATAAATCTGGCTATATTTTTTTCTATACAAAATGCTAATGAATCTTTCTATAGGTTTATGCATACAAACTACTAATGAATCTGGTTATACCCAAGTGAAGTGAATCTTTGGAAATAGTGCCTTATATGATTCAAATTTGCAACGGCTGGGCCATGCCAGTGACGAAAACAACCGTCGGTAGTTCCACCTTATCTGTCGCTAGCTCGACACTAGTCTTAGCCTTGCGACGTTTGGGTCATACCAGAGAGGCTTTGCACTAGGGCACTAAATTTTGAAGTAACAATTAAATAAAATAACAAATTGATATACATGGAAAAACCACTTAAGTTAAGGTAAAGTTTGACTAAATAAACACCTAAATGAGCATCAAATCAAAATCAAGAACCAAGAGAGGCTCCATGACTAACAAAGACCCCAATCATTGCACATATACCATAATGTATCTAAATTAACAAAGAGACCCAAATGAAATGGCCAAAACATCTATTGTAGCCAAACATGCAATTAAGGACAAATCCAAAAAGGGTACCTACAAAGGCAATACACATCAAGTGGAAAACCACACTTTTGCATCTATACTAAGGCAAGAGAATCTAAAGGAGACACTTGAACACACCATGATCCATCACTAAAATAGATCAGAGGACCTTGGTGTAAGGTTAAGGTGGGTTGTTTATGGGCAACGAACCATAAAATATCCCACACCGACATTTGAAAGGATGTGTATGGTCATACAAAGTACAAAGCCATGCACAACAAACATAACTCATTTTGAAAGAAATAAATTAGCAAAATTTCCACACATAAGTAGATGTGCAAGGAAAGGACTCAACAAATTATTTCTTTGAAAACCTATCAATCATCATTAAAAGCTAAAGACAATTGGAAAACAAGTATCAATAAAATTTTCAAAGAAAATTTTGATCATCAACTTGTATCAAATAAATTTAGACACACAAGGACCCATTTGAGAAGACTGAAAATGGCCCTAAGTGAATCCTTCTATAGAACTAAGGAACACTACTCTAAGATTCACCCAAATTACCCAATAACAATTAAACAAAGCATAACTCAAGTTATTAAAGATAAGACTTCTTAAGATGTGCTAAAATATATAAAATTTCATTCATACTTAAGTATAGAGAGCTTAGATGATTAGTGTTCAAAAACATTTTAGTGGTATGCTGAAATGAACATGTATCATGTAAATGTCATTTGACAAAGTGTAATCCACGTTAACATGTTAAGCAATAACAAAGAGACAATCCAAACAAATATTAATGGGCTATATTACGCATCTATTATTCGTACAAACAACTAACTAAAAAAATAACAAAGATCAAAGCAATGAAATAAAATCATTGTGGAAAGAAATATGCAAAACTTGCTCATTTTTTGCATATCAAATATGCTCCAAGTATGGGCACAAACATGAGAGTTGAATTTTCAACTCTCTAGGCTCTTGTCAATGTGGTCAACAAAAAATATGTCAAAAAACTAAATATTTTGGGGGATTCAAAACTTGTTGTGGATTGAGTCTGCAAAAAAGTCAACATAGTGGCCCCTCATTTGGCTCACATTTTGCAAGGTATCAAACAAGTCTACAACAAGTTGGATTGGTTCTCTTGTGGCCATATATACCATGAACTCAATACCCTAGAAGACAAGCCCTCCAAGGAGGCTCTCCAACTTATTCCACAACTGCTAAAATAGCAAGAGTATACAAATAATAATTTTGTGGGGGTTTTTGCCTTTAATAAATAGTTTTTGGTCTCACTTATTGCTATATTTTGTGATTATATATGTAAATAATCTAATGATATTATCAAAAAAGTGATAGATATTTTTTTGGCTTTTAAAAGCTCGCACAATATATAATTGGAACAAACTTTTATTACTATAAATTAATCAATTACTTCTACATACCACTAAAAGTGGCAAAAGCTCTATAACCTTTGATCACCTTGAACATCAAGCAAACTAAGAACCTCGAAAATGGCGTTCTAATAACATCACCAAAGACCAAAATTGACAAAGCACAATTTAATGAGTATTGATTAGTCAAAATAACCATGTGGATCAAATACTCATGTCGAAATGATGGTATATTGTATTATGTGTGGGTTGCACTTGAATTTGAAAGTGTGAACACAACGTGGATAAAGAACATTGACTACACTAGGAACCTTGACAATGGGGTTCTAATAACATGGCCAAAATTTCAAAATTGACAAAGTACAATTTAATGAGCATTGATTAGTCAAAAGTACAATGTGGATCAACGACTCGTGTCGAAATGATGGTATATTGGACTAGGCAAGGGTTGCAATGGCATTGAAAGAGTGAACACAACGTGAATAAAGAGTCACTTGGAGAAGGAGTACAAGGAATTGTAGTCTTGGTTGCACGTGTAGGGATGGTCCGACATGCAAGTAAAAGAATTTAGGACACCATAAAAATTGGCATCATTTTTTCTAAGAGACATCGAAAAGTGCATTTTTTTAATAGGGAAAATCTTAAAAATCATCCTTTTGGAAAATGCATCCTTCACATTAGGGAAAAGTTTCCATCTACGTTTCCCACAGAGATATGTAGAGAAATGTTTCTTTAATCGTCCCAAAAAAAAAAAAAAAACCCTTTTGGGAAAATACAGTTCCCTCTATGTTTCACTGCATTTCCCAAAAGAGATATGTGGAAAAATGTTTCTTGGAGAATCTTACAAGAAAGAGACACCTTCGAAACATGGGAAACATGGAGGTGCCCCCTCCCACCCTAAGGGACACATCCCTGTAGAACAATGGTTTTTTCATTCATTTAGTGGCATTTTCGAGTCATCATTGCTCATTTGTTTATGAATACAAAGTTTATCATATACTGCAATGTTGAATGGTAAGCATGTGTCGAAACCCTATAAAAAGAGGAGCTGCTTCGGATAGAATCAAGGCCAAGGCCTGAAAATTGGGACTAAACTTTCATAGTTGCAATATAAGCATGTGGACAACAACACAATGAAAATTCATTATAATACAGAGACCTTACAAAACCATATTTTCTTGATGATCAGAGAGGCTTTGGTATTTCACTTGCACTAATCATAGTAGGTATTATCATCTATTGATGAGGTACATCTATAAGACCTCATTTACAGATACTTCGAAAAGTCTACCTTGGAAAGATTACTTTTATTTTAACAATCAAAGAACTTCTATAACAATTATTGTTCACTGGTGTAAAAGCATAACTCTGAAAGAATGGAAAGGTATTGTGGGCTATATCTAACATGCAGAAATCAAGAATTGAATAAGTAGGAAGTGATGTTAGCCCAAATCATGGTGTAAACTGACCAGTATTAAAAATTTTCCACTTCATACCGTCACACTAGTGTGTTTGTAGCAAAAAAATGGTACTGCTGAAGGTATAACTACGGCAATGTAAAAGAAAATCTCCACGGTTCAAAATTTTCAGTTTGAACCATAGATATGAACTTAAAACACATTTTGGATAAGAAAGTACATACTTGTTCAAATGCTGAGAAAAATTCCAAAAACTGCAATGCTGATCCAACATCATTTGACGAAAATTCTATGCCTGCAATTAACTGCATTGGCTTCCCTTGAGGGAAAATTCAAGGATTTGCATGTGCAGGAATTTACCTCAGAAAGACCTTGACACTTGAGTAAATCAGAAACAGAAGAAAAGCCTGTAGCCTTAAGTGCATGGACAAGAATTCCAGTAGGAGCACAACATTGTTTTTTCCTGCAATAATGAATTCAACAACTTTATTTCTGGAAATCTCAGACAATATCAAAACTTGATTGAAAATTTGAGTTAAACAAAGCAATGTAACAATTTGCATGTTTTCTCCTAGGTGCATTTCTATATTCAATTTTACATGCAAATACTGCAATTGTAGATACTTCTACACTTTGGACACTTCCACTCCTCAGATTTAGCAACCTCCAAATTTTTTTTAGAAGAGCTTCCTGGGGAGGACATTTTTGTTGTTGTTGCCGTATGTTTGCTTAAGCCGTGATCTTTGTAATTTTTGAGATGAGATACAGTTTCCTTTTTAAGGGTTTGCTTTAGACTCGTCACAGTTTCACCCTCACTTCATTTTTTGCCATGAGTTGCCTTAAATGGGCTCCTTTTGTCCTCACCGTTTACTTCATTGCCGCCAGTTACAACACTTGCAATAGCATTGTCATTCTGTGCTAGAGAAAAGGAAATTTTTCCTCTTGACCTTTTATATCATCAATATAGAAACCCAAAGATTCGATCTCCTGCATTGACATAAACCAGAAAGCATGCATAGAACATCAAGGAAAAGCAATGCCACTGCAGAAATGAGACATCTTACAAGCAAATCAAAACTGATGAATATGACAACTAGTCTACCTTGTAACGAAACCTAAGAGTATTATGATACATATCAATTGCTAAAGGAGATTCAGAGAATGCCTACACATAGGGTAGGAAGAATACGAGGTCAACCACTTATCAATGCATTCCACATGGAATCCATGATTATAGTTGGGTTGCATTCGCAACTTTTCTCCTTCAAATTCGGCAAAGCAGATGGAGTAGCCAGTGGCCAATCCCACTTCATCACCGCCGAAGAGGTTTCTCTCGCATATGAACGCGCCGCCTTCAGAATGCGTGGAGCCAGGGCTTTTGTTAAATTCCACTTGCTCTCAATTCCACTTCAGAAAATTAATCGGCCGTCGGTCACGTGGCACATAAGAGGAAGAGAGGCAAAGAAGAAATGACGAAGGGTGGTGCGGCCTGTAGTCGTAGGAGCTGCGGGAATGGAAGCGGAAGCTGAATCTCTGGCAATGGATGAGCGTCGATAAATTTAATGTTCCATTTCTTATGGTTATAATCATTTTACTATTACGATTATGCAAATTTAGAGTTGAAAATCGAGATTGAAGTGGTAATATTCCAACCATCAACAATCTTCTAAAATTCCATCTCCCATATTTTATTAGCCTACTGAAAACAATGTACTCTGAATCCTCTTGGCATGCATTCTAGGATTGTAATGAAAAATTAAGATTATAATTTTAATGAGTATTAAGGACTAAAATAAAATCAGGGTTGCATTCGCAGTTTTTCTCCTTCTTCGAATTCGGCCAAGCAGATGGAGCATCCAATGGCCAATCCCAGTGACAGCTTAGAAGCAAATGTGTAAACAACAGTCAGAAATGCTTTCATGCCCACCTTCTTCAGTCCAGTGTTGGCTAGATGAATTGCAACTCGATCGGATGGGTCGGCCCCCATTCATCTACAATAGTAACGCGCACAACCAATGAACAAGAGGAGGCCAAGCAAACAGATGAGAGCGCAAACCATAACTGCGAGAATGATAGCTAGATCATATGCATGTTTTGAAGGAAAACAAATAGAGATTGCATTTCAATACAAAAGAATTAAGGACATTGTAAATATCACATCTACTGAGGAACCACTTAAAACATTACATAAGCCCTTTACAACAGCTTCAACGAAATGAAAAAACAATGCCTTTTGGTTAGTCCTCTGTTAATCTATACAACAGTTGAGATTAAGGATATTGACTTGGGTTACCAATTCCATCAATTTGATTACCTTAAGGCTTATCTGTTTATGTCTCAAAACTACAGTACTGCCTGACGGAATAAGTTTTCAATTTCTACGGAAATATCTAAATTTTTTACTCAGAGAAATGCAATAGAATTTCACATCACCTTGCCACAATATATTTTCATCAAGAAAAATCTAGAGAACACTACCATGGATTGCTACTCTTTTTGCTATGCTACTATAATGTTCCATTTATTAAGGAAAAATATAATAAGTACTTTAACTGTCTTTTTCCATAGTTCTCTGCTCACATGCGCTGAAAATCCATGGTTTTTGAGAATTATTAGCAAGCAAAGGTATAATTATGTACAAGTCTTTCTAGACTTTGAAAAATTTCACATACCTTGCAATATCATATGCCTATCCTTTCAATAGCAATAATTAAAAATTCTTGGCATTAATGTCAGTTGGGAATCCGACATATATCTCTCATCTATCCCTCACTCGATGACCCCTTTTAAGAAAACATGATAAAAGTACTTTTAAGCATTATCATGAACCTTTTCGTTCTTGTGGAAAAGCTGGCTTATCTTATAGAATTACAAAAAATGAATTATGATACAAGGCTTCACATTGTCTTCCAACATGGGTTGGAAGAGAAAACATATGTCATGCACTATCATCCACTTTTGTTGTGCTACTTTTATGTTGACATGCCCATTTTCAATGGAAATGCCGTATTTTCACATATGGAAACGTAATTGTGCTCCTAGAATGTTTCTCTTGGCAAATCAACCATCTATCAGTCTTGCTATCACACTCAAATTAATAAGATAGAGTTGAAATGCTCAATAAAGAGGGAATACTATTCTAAGGCACTCGTTCCTTGGCTCTAGCTAGAAAAGGCCTGCTAAATAGTTTGATATGTGTAGATGTTCTTACCAGGTAATAGTGAAAAGGCAGAAGATACAGACGTTACAAAGGACTTTGATGCTACTTCAATATTCCTGCAATTTCATGCACCTAACCCCAATTGTTTTTATCGTTTATCTGTATACCAAGAAAGTTGTGTTAAAGGTGATAAAGTTAAAAATATTTGATGACCTAAACTAAACCAGCTGTACAAAATTTCCGTAGGACTAATTGCGTTATCCTAAACCCCCAAATCCGGCCAAACACAATCAACAAAAGTAATGCCAATACCTGCCTACCAGCCAATCAGAAAAGATTTTATCAATTTGATCACCAATAATCGTTGCATGAACACAGACCATTCTTAAGATGATGGAAGTGATTGCGATCCCTCATAATGATTTCCCGGCCTACAATATTGGAAATGAGCTTGGTTGCATTGTGGCAATCACCACACACACGGAGGTTATTTGTGATTTGAATTAATGTCCCTTGGGTGTGTTGATAAGTCCAAATGCAAGAGCCATATTTTCACTGTGGCTGTGAAGGATGTCTTCCTTCTCCTCTTCATTTACATCACGCAACAAAAATTTGGTATCAGGAACATACCCTACTGCCTCGATCTCCTTAGCCAAGCTCTCTACCTTCTCATAAATATGTTCTGATTATGGGTGCAATTTATCTCCCACAAGGAATGTGTGCATTTTGTTTTTAACCTCAATCCAGCTGCATCCCGCTGGTGTTTTCAAACCCTTATCCTTCATTACTGCTCTTACTTTTGCCACTTCTTCCCACATGCCAGTTGCAGCATAATATTTGATAACAACACATAATTTCTAGGATTATTAGCCTCTAATTAAAATAGGATGTTTGCAACACATTCGACTAAATTTATATCGCCATGAGCTCTACAACCACTGAGCAAAGCCCCAAAAACATCAGCATTAGGTTTTATTGGCATCATTGTTATAATATTGTGTGCCTCATCCAGGAATCGTGCACGCACGCCCAAGTAGTTCAATCATTTTTTTTTCAATTAAAAAAATGCTCTTAAGTGAGTCTATATCAAGGATTGGCTTAGTACTAGCCAACTCTCTCTTGCCTTCAGGCTGAGAGGCAAGTAGAATTTCTTCCCCAGGCGATTCACAATGCTCAAAATTTGTTCTTGCTAAACTGTCATTAGTAGTTCGTGCTAAGCACATGTTTCAACATCCACTGAGAAATTTGAGAAAAATCCCAAATTCAAATCTAGCTCCTTTTCTTAGTAAACACAAAGGGAATATCACTAATGCGAAGACCATGACATCACATAATTCACGTCATTTCAACCAAAGAGTTACACTTATTGTATAACTGTGGCATTCCTGGATGTAATATATACTAGATTTTTCTGCCCTTTAAACTTTGCAGTTTGCAGAATTTACAAAATCTCTTCATTAGTTGTAGTTAGTTCTTTTCAATGTTTTCCTGGGCCACTATTTTTTCCAGTCCCTGCATCTTCTCTGAGGAAGTGAAACCCCATCATTTACATGCATAGTGCTCTACCCTTGGCCTAACGCCATAATGCTAACCTATGCTAATCAAAGTATTTGTGTCCTTCATTCACCAAGCCTGCATGATTGCATGCATACAAAACAACAAGAAATATAATATGGTCAGGTTTCTTACCTGATAATAACATTTGATGGTACAAGCTGACAGCACTATCACCTTTCACGTGCATCGCATACCCTTTAATCATTGCATTCCACACAACCAAATCAGAGTTGAAACTGCCCTCGTTGGGCTTAGAATTAAACCGCCGAATTTTCTCTTCACCCCTTGGAGAAAGTGCCGGGAGAGAAGCTAATAACTTCCTACTACCTAACAACTGAGATTTTAAAAATCTCATTTCGCTGGATTCGACCTTAAAACCTCCACAATTTTGTAAAAAATTTGTCCGATTCCTGAAATTCGATGACGAAAGAGTACTGGGAATGAGAAAACAAGTCATAACAGCAAGGCCAGAACAAACTACGAAGGAAAGAGAAAACAAGCCCATGTGAGCCAAGCTGAAATATAACACAAGGGACTCCATTACAAACAGTTACTGTGGTCAGTTTTCTTGGGGTGATTTCGAAGCAGAACCATTTTTCAAAAGAAATATACAGAGCAATGATAATATAAATTAACATATAAAAGCTTCACTTCAATGTGGAAACGAAAATAATGGGCACCAGCAATTAGATCCAAAAGAAGCAACATCTTACCTATTGAAGTAAAGATCCACCTAGGAAAGAGGCTTCGACTGCCACTCCCTATCTCTATTTCAATCTGAGAGCCGTTTCATTGCTGGTAAAAAACCATGAGAGCTGCTTCGTTGCAGGTAAAAAAGAAGCGGGAGACGACCAAAACAAAGTGATGTGTTTTGGGCGGGAGAAATGTTATTTTAACTAGTAAAAGGTTTAAAATTTAAACTAAAAATGAATAATCTCTCCCTCCATTTTTCCAAACATCATTTTTAATATTATGCCTTCTAAATATCATTTTTAATATCATACCCATTATTGTTTTGATGGATGTGCCTTCTAAATATCATTTTTAATATCATACCCATTGTTGTTTTGATGGATGTTGAGCACACTCATGATTCCAGGTAAGTTCAACAATTGATTTAAAAGGAAGTTTCACAAATCAATTCAATTTCATTCTATTAAATTTATTTTAAAAATATTCACGATGGACCACACAATGAGTGGTTCAAAAATCATTTACCTTAAAAAAATTATGTGATTTATCCAGAAGAGTCTTTAAAGAAATTAAATAACTAATTATTAAAATAAAATTGAGATAAAATAGCATGGAAGAAATTATTGTATATCTCCAATGAATGTAGTATAGTGGCATCAATTCGTCCAACGTCTAGAACTAACTTCGCTTATGCATTCTTTCCAAAAAAAGTATACATACTTTGTGGTTAGCCTTTAGATGAATTCAAGTCAGGATTCCATCAGTCAAGGTGACCCTCATTAGGGGTATAAAATTGGCCAAAGGCTATCTCATGTAGATAATGAACCATTAGCTGGAACCTCCTCCACAGTTGATTAACTAAGGTTTCATCTGCCCATTGGGGGAGTAGGGTTTAAACCCATGGTAAGGCAGCATGAGATGCTTAAAGCCAACACCCAAAGGATTTGACAGTCCTAGGCTTGGTTCAATCCACATAAAAGGTTGTTTTTGTTCAATCTGTTAGTGTCAGTCTTGGCAGCCTTCCTCCAGTTATCAAACATGCTCTTACAAAGTGATTTTAAGGTGTCAAGGTCAAATTTTGTCATTTCAGTGAGTCTTCAAGTAAAATTTGGTCACTAGGTATTAGGTCTGGGGTTTGTTTTCACTCTTCTCAAAGTTGTCCAAATGTCGGTCCATGTCACCATTCAGCTGAGTGTACCATCATTCAGAGGGTTTTCATCATCATGTCAAGTTCCACCGGGTCATTTTACACCTTGTTCATGCTTCAGTTGTGCCTAGGTAAGGTTCATTTCCCTCTCCTAGGGTTTTGAAGGTAATTTCTCTTAGATGGTAAAATCATCAGCAAAACTTGTATCCTGATGTTCATACACCTTTCCCTATCCTTAATGTACCTTATTAAACACTTCCCATCACTGAGATCCCCCAAATTCCTCATTTTCGCACAAACCCTAGTTTCTTGCTACAACTTGGCAATTTTCTAGGCTAGGCCGGTGTTTTTTCCTTTTGGACCCCTTCCCCTCACTCAATATTTGAAATTCCACTTTCCCCTACTTCCTAACATCCCTCCCAACTTCCCAAAATTTTCTCAAGAATTTAGAAGCTCCTTATCCCCTTCATTTCGCTTCATTTCGACAAATCCCTTGTTCCACACATCGAGATAGGTTTTACTCCAATGATGTTTATGAGAAATAAAAGATGAATTTGGGAAAATGAGAGATTTTTTTGTCCAAAATAGACCAAGGAAGAAAAACCTCCTTCACTTTTTACACAGGTGTCATGGTTTTAGAGAAATGTCAAAAATATAGTTGCCTCAGGAGAATTGATGCACCTCTGAAGTGACCTTGGGAAAATCAAGTTTTCTCCTAGCTTGGTTGGAAAAATGACTTTCTTGATGAGTAAAATGATAACTATACACAAATATATTTCCAATGAGCTATCATGAGCTCAATTTGGAGTTGAGGAAGACCTTCAAAAGTTGACTGCAACAACACTCTACCTTGAGGCAGCCTTATTTTGCACATTTTGACCAGTCTTGGGAGATTTGATTTTTGACAAGGAAAATGAACTCCAAATTGAAAAATTCTAGTTTTTTTGGAAAGTAGATTCAATAAGCTTTCCAAAGAGCTATCCTGCACCCAATTTGGACATCAGTAAGGTCTCCAAAAGTCTCCTGCAAAAGGGCACGACGCGTTGGGTTGTGGCGTGACGCGTTGGGTAGTGGTGCGGCGCATAGAGCTGCAAGCTCTTTTCACCACGGTTTTCTTCAAAAATTAAAATGTGCTCGGTTCCTTCTGGTCGAAGTAAGTCAAGTAGATCTGAAAATTCCATGAACGTGTGTTTTATGATGTGTATGAGGATTTAATTGAAAAATTTAAAACCCTACTTCCTTGCTCAAGAAATCATAGCCTAGGGTTTATACATTGGTTTTTTATGCCATCACTCTCACATCCTTTTGTTTCCTCACCATTTTCCTAGCTCCATCAGCAAATTTCCCTATCCGCCATATCCCTAAAGTTCACTTATTCCCTATCCCAATTCCCATTATCCCAAATCCAAGTTACAAATTCCCCAGACCCAAAATCTGCCCTTCCCTTTGATCCAACAAACACCCTCAAAATCAAATCAACTCTTTTACATATATACCTAGCCTAAAATCAACCTTTATTTAAGTCATCTCAAGCCTCACTGATCATTTTTCGCTGAGATTGACCGGGAGAGAGCCCTCTCCCGATCTGGTAGGGCTAGCTACCAGATTAAGCGTGGTTTGATGTTACCCTAGATTCTGCCTTTCTCAGCCTGAGGTAGATTTAGGCCATAACATAGTGGCGACCATACTGGGGAGAAATTTTTTTTGTTTGCTTTATAAACTATAGACGGAGCCTGAAGTTAGCCAGGTAGCCTTCGAAACGCTCTTGCTTTGCATTAGCGTAAGTAGATAAAAGCTGCTTCAGTCAATCTCCGGTCTAGTTTATGAACTAAACATCCGATTTCCTCAGTAAAGATCTAATCAAGTTCAGATCTTATTGTTGATGGTGGAAAATGATCAGACACCGCAAGGCTGAAATCATTCACCTGGCGACTCTAAATCAGTTTCGATATTAGATCCAAGGATTCCACTGGAGGATGAACCTGACCAACAGAAACATGAAAGGACAATATGGAAAGATTAGGTATTCAAGTTGGAATTTCATCCAAGACATTTTGTTCTTTGTCACAAATTATTTCTTCTCTTTTCCCGAGAATTTCAAGAAGGCTTTGCAAAGTATATTGTATTTGAGAAAATATCCTCGACTTGCATTTGATTCCTTCCCTTTGAATATTGTGAATACCAAATATTTGCATGCTTTTGATCTTGATCAAGACCTTTCTTCCAAATCTTGTGATGACCTTCTCCAAACTGATGAACCTCAAGAGACCAAGACTGATTCTGCAACATTTGTACATACCCCTATACCTTGTAAAATTCCAGATCGATACAAGCCTCTGATTTTACCTCCTATATCCCATGCTTTCCCTAAAAATCATGATCTATATCTACCAAGATTTGATGGTGAACGCGACAACATCACTGCTGAGAGACATGTTCTGAATTTTGAATCTTTTCTTGACCTTTTTGAAGTTGATGAAGAGGATGTCAGTATTAGGATTTTTTCTCTTTCTTTGCAAGGCAAAGTCAAGAGTTGGTTCAAAACCCTGCCTGATGTGAGCATCTCAGATTTCCAACAGTTCGTCAAATTTTTCCTCGACAGGTGGGTGATCAGAAAGAACCCTTTCTTGATTATAGAAGAGTATAACCAGCTGAAAAGACTGCCAGGGGAGACAGTACAACAATTTTCTACTATATTTAACCAAGTTTATTATTCGATGCCAATTAATATAAGACCTCCTCTTGGATCCGCTTTCTTACACTACCCAGGTGCTTTTGATCCGGAAATGGAGTTTCAGCTGAGAGAAAAGAATCTTGCAACACTTGAAGAGATGCAGAACAGTGCAGTAGATGTAGAGGCTCATTTGCTGATCCGAAGGGCAAAGTTGAAGGAAGAAGAGATGAAAAACATAGATCCAGAGGAATCGACATCTCTAGAGGTAAAGCTTGAAATTTTGGTAAGTGCAATGGAAGAGATGATGCAAAATATCACCATAAGGAATGAGTATAATGTTCAAGCCCATGGCTCGCTGATTGAAGAAGAAAAAGTTGTTGATCCAAAACATCTTTTTTCTTACCCTAGTCATCATAGATCTGATAATGATTGTTTTATAAATCATCTTGGAGAAGAGAGAGTTGTTGATATGATATGTATGCTTGATGATGTTTTTTATATCGATGATTTGCCTCAGTTTGATCAGTATGATGATGATTATGCTCTCCAAACAGAAGCTAATCTTGCAAACAAATCAACAGCTAGTTTGTGGAAGGAGGAAGTTCACTTTCAGCAGCTCGAGTACAGTGATCAACCGATGCATATCAGCTATGACAGTGACAAGGAAAGTGCAACAAATTTTGAAGTAAGTGAAGGATATTTGCCTTTTTGTTTTGATTCGTTTCAGTTCATCAGAGACAACATTCATGTAATCAGAAATCAACTGTCGACAAGTCTTGATCTGGACCATCTTGAGGGCAATGAAAACCTTGTTCAAGACTTCTCATATCCATATTTTCAGCCCTCGAATGCCATTGATTGTCAAATTGCAGATGAAGACATGGAAGCTGCAACATATGATCAAATGATGCAAGATGATTCTGTACCTTTCTGTTTTGAATCATTTCAGTTTTTGAAGGGAAATTGGCATAGTAAATTTTAAAATGAGCAGCTTGTAGAAAATCATGTAGTCTCATTAGAAACAATAGAAAATGGGTTGAAACAGTCTTTTCAAGTTTTTCATGATCCAATAGCTGATGTGTTGGATGATGTCTGCAGTCAAAGTCCTTCTCCATTGACTACATGTGAGCTTGAAACGTCTGTTGATTTCTGCAGTCAAAGTCCTTCTCCATTGACTATATGTAAGCTTGAAACATGTACTGATACAAACTTGATCTGACAGCCCATTTCTTTGTCATTTTTAGCAGGAGTCTCGTCACAAAGCTCAAAACAAGGTTTTCATTCATGGTATGAGGAGAAGAGAAGTAATCCATTGGATGAGCTAAGTCCCAGTGTGCATGAATTTCAAGATCCTTATGCAGTGCTTTTGGAGGCGGATAGAGAATCCATATCATTCAACGGATCTGTTTCCAAGTTTTCATTGGAGTTGCCTTTCAGTAGTTCTCTCTTGTTGTTCATAAACAAGCACTTGCGGAGAATTCAAACAACAGCTGGAATACTTACTTGGTTGCATTAGTTGTTTCATTTCACTTGATCAGGTGATGAATGAAACTGTTAGAGTAGGTTGTATTGAATAAGCTTCATATTGAGCATATTTTCTAGTTTGTTGGTTGTGTTTAAGTATCGAGTCAATTTTTAGTTGAGTGAGAGTCAATTTGTGTCGTCAAGTCATCAGTTTTCAGTCATACATTTCAGCTTGAGTTTTTGACTCCATTGCCCAATGGATGAAGGCATTGTCTGCTTTCCAAAGATCTGTAGTTCTTGGCACCTCCAAGGAGCTACCATCCCCATTGGAGCCAATGTTAGTGTCAGTGTTTGCAGCCTTCCTCCAGTGATCAAACATGCTCTTACAAAGAGATTTTAAGTTTTCAAGGTTAAATTTTGTCATTTCAGTGAGTCTTCAAGTAAAATTTGGTCACTAGGTATTAGGTCTGGGGTTTGTTTTCACTCTTTTCAAAGTTGTCTAAATGTCGGTCCATGTCACCATTCAGCTGAGTGTACCATCATTCATAGGGTTGTCATCATCATGTCAAGTTCCACTGGGTCATTTTACACCTTGTTCATGCTTCAGTTGTGCCAAGGTAAGGTTCATTTCCCTCTTCTAGGGTTTTGAAGGTAATTTCTCTTGGATGGTCAAATCATTAGAAAAAATTGTATCCTGATGTTCTTATACCTTCCCCTATCCTTAATGTACCTTATTAAACACTTCCCATCACTGAGATCCCCCAAATTCCTCATTTTCGCACAAACCCTAGTTTCTTGCTACAACTTGGCAATTTTCTAGGCTAGGCCTGTGTTTTTCCCTTTTGGACCCCTTCCCCTCACTCAATATTTTAAATTACACTTTCCCCTACTTATTAAAATCCCTCCCAACTTCCCAAAATTTTCTCAAGAATTTAGAAGCTCCTTATCCCCTTCATTTCGCTTCATTTTGACAAATCCCTTGTTCCACACATCGAGATAAGATTTACTCCAATGATGTTTCTGAGAAATAAAAGATGAATTTGGGAAAAATTAGAGAGGTTTTTGTCCAAAATAGACCAAGGAAGAAAAAACTCCTTCAATTTTTACACAGGTGTCATGGTTTTATAGAAATGTCAAAAATACGGTTGCCTCAAGATAATTGATGCACCTTTGAAGTGACCTTGGGAAAATCAAGTTTTCTCATAGCTTGGTTGGCCAAATGACTTTCTTGATGATTCAAATGATAACTATACACAAATATATTTCCAATGAGCTATCATGAGCTCAATTTGGAGTTGAGGAAGACCTTCAAAAGTTAACTACAACAGCACTCTGCCTTGAGGCAACCTTATTTTGCACATTTTGACCAGTCTTGGGAGATTTGATTTTTGACAAGGCAAATGAACTCCAAATTGAAAAATTCTAGTTGGGTTGGAAAGTAGACTCAATAATGTTTCCAACGAGCTATCCTGCACCCAATTTGGACATCGAGAAGGTCTCCAAAAGTCTCCTTCAAAAGGGCGTGACACGTTGGATAATGGCGCGATGCATAGAGCTGCAAGCTCTTTTCACCATGGTTTTCTTCAAAACTTCAAATGTGCTCGGTTCCTTCTGGTCCAAGTAAGTCAAACAGATCTGAAAATTCCATGAACGTGTGTTTTATGATGTGTATGAGGATTTAATTGAAAAATTTAAAACCCTACTTCCTTGCTCAAGAAATCATAGCCTAGGGTTTATACATTGGTTTTTTATGCCATCACTCTCACATCCTTTTGTTTCCTCACCGTTTTCCTAGTTCCATCAGCACATTTCCCTATCCCCCATATCCCTAAAATTCACTTATTCCCTATCCCAATTCCCATTATCCCAAATCCAAGTTACAAATTCCCCAGACCCAAAATCTGCCCTTCCCTTTGATCCAACAAACACCCTCAAAATCAAATCAACTCTCTTACATATATACCTAGCCTAAAATCAGCCTTTATTCAATTCATCTCAAGCCTCACTGATAATTTTTTGCTGAGATTTACCAGGAGAGAGCCCTCTCCCGATCTGGTAGGGCTAGCTACCATATTAAGTGTGGTTTGATGTTACCCTAGATTCTGCCTTTCTCAGCCTGAGGTAGATTTAGGCCATAACACAGTCCACATAAATTTCTAGTCTGGGAATGTTTTTTGTCCAGGATGTTTTCAAAAAAGGTCTATACCATCTCATCTAAAGGGTAACCAAAGGGATGTATACTTTACACCTCTGAGGAGAGGTTTTTGGGTTCTAGGTTTTTACAACCCATGGTATTTCTCATGGTATTCCACCTTGCCAACAAGGGGGAATTAACCCAATTGTAGGTCCCAACTAGACCTGCTCTCATTTGGAATGGTTAATCCCAACGAGTTTTAAGGATTGTTATAAGTGTTAGGGGATTAAGGGATTAGGGATTAGGGGCTTATGGGTTAGGGGTTAGAGGATTAGGATTTAGGGGAATAATGAGTTAGTGGTTAAGGGGTCAGGGATTGGGGGGTTAGGGGTTATGGGATTTAGGCGCATTTAGGGGTTAGGGGAATAATTAGTTAGTGGTTAAGGGGTTAGGTTTTGGGGGATTAGGGGTTAGGGGATTTAGGCGCATTTAGGGGTTAGGGGAATAATGAGTTAGTGTTTAAGGGATTCAGGGCTTAGGGGGTAGGGGATTTAGGCGTAGTTAGTGGTTAGGTGAAAAATGAGTTAGTGGTTAAGGGATTAGGGATTAGGGGCTTAGGGGTTAGAGGATTTAGCAGTTAAGGATTTTAAGGGTTAGGGGTGATGGGTTAATGGGTTATGGGTTAAGCGTTAATGGTTTATGGTTTAATGGGTTAGGGTTTTAGGTGTTAATGGTTTAGCAGTTTAAGAATTTAGGGTTTAGGGGGTGTTGTAGGTGTTGGGGTTCCTATGTTTTGGCAGATTTGGCAATACCAAAAGATAAGACAACATCAAACCACTTTGGGACCTCAGGATCTAGCCCTCCTGGGTCCAGAGAGGGATCTCTCTATATGAGAAAAGGTTTTTGTCTTTGAAGCTCAAAGTTAAGATATTAGGCTAGTTATAAGGCTTGATTTGTTTGTTTGATTGGTTGTTGGGAATCAGGAAAGAAGGGCTCCAAATGAGACAAGGTTGAGAAAAGAGGATTTTAAGCAAAGGAGAGATAAATTTTAGAAAGCATTCAAGACCATTGGGAAAATGGAGTCAGGAAAGAGTTTACTTGCTATTCAATATGCAAGCTTTCAGTTGGGCTAGTCATCTAAAGCATTGGATCTTAAAGTTGATAGTGTGGTGGGGAAAAGCAAGAAGGAAAATGAAAGCAAGGAAAACCTCCAAGGTAACCTTCAGAGATTAGATCCAGGGACAAGACGTGCCATTGGGCCACTTGTGATCCAAAACCTAAAGGTAAACTCTTCAGACAAGGAACATAAAAGATTCAGAACACGAAGTTGAAAACCTAAGATCAGAGAGAGACTTTGAACTCTCAATGCTTTGGCATCCAGCTTAAGGGAACTTGGAGAGGTTTAATTGAGCTGAAAGGATCCTAGTGAGATAGAGGCACAGTTCTAAACTCCCAGTGCTCCCAATTCATACAATTAAATCCTAACAAGAACATCTAAAGACAGATTTCATTCATTCATACATCAGCTAGCAATATATCAGACCACTACACTGGTTAAATAAACTGAAATCAATCCTTAGATAACACATTTAGTAGAAAACATTAAAGGCAGGGAGAGCAGCAACATAGGGTACCTAACAAGGGTAAATCCCATGCCAAATTGCTGATGCGTGCCAGAAGAAATGGAATGAAATGAAATAAAATAGAGAGACATGAAACATCACCATAGCTTTAGATCAGGATCCAAAGAAATGTGCTTGTCATGTTAAAGAGAAACACCAGTCATGTACAACATTGCTTACATCTTGATATACAGCCTGAAAATACTCTCCTCAGCCTATCTTACAACTTTACACAGAGACTGTGTCTCAACAAAAACAACTTGTAATTCTCAAGATATCCGATCAACAACCTTTACAATGAGTTTCTTCATGAATTTTATAGTTGAAAGACGAGCAGAGGAGGTAGGTGAAAAACTAAATGTAGCATTAAAGCTCAGAAGAGGAAGAGGGTCGAAGCCCATTCTGTTTAAATTCTGTGCATTTATCTCTGGCACTCTTTGGGTGAAAGAGTGGTCTTCTTCAGGTTTCCATTTACTCCAGTATGATTCTAATGTACTATAACTGCAGTACTCTGTAGTACTTTTGGTGAATAAACAAAAAGGTAAATAAATGACTGTGAAGTCCGCCATACTGCATAACAAATTCTCTAGTAGCTTAGGACTGTTGTCAGGGCTGAATTTTCTTCGGGAACACGGTAAATAAAAGAAACAATATGTGCGCTTCGTCCTCCCACAGGTAGGAATGTTCTGCTGATTTAGCTACTCTGATGACATGGTTTTTTGTGTGTTAGACCTCTTCAGGTCCTCCTGTGTTAATCACGAGATATTCAACCTGGTACCTTGCCCTTAAAATACTGAATTAAGGCTTGTATATTTTCAATGATGTGCAAAAGAACTTCCTTAACTCTGTACTGATACTCTTTGCCGCTTAAACTGTCTCTGTCAGTGAAAATCCGAGCTTTGGTGGCACTGGAACGGTTTTTTACAGTTAAAATCTGCACCTTTGATGAAAATCATGCTTCCAGTACCCTCCTAGGCTCTTCTCTGTGATATCAGGCTTTGATCCTCGTTTTCATCGAGCTTTGTGTCACTTGTAACAGGGACGGTGAACCACGGCAGCGTCCGTCGCCTGTACCCTGCAAAACACGCAACTCTGTTATGAAGTCCATGCATGGGGCAGATGGTTGAAATGGAATTCTTGTGATGGTGCCGGCGACGTTTGGCGGGATGATATCATGTTAATGAAAAATAGGGGTTCAGACTTTTGAAATGAAATCCAAAGGAAATGCACGTAAATGTGAAATGAATTTTGAAAGGTGGGACCCGGAACGGGCGGGGGGTGATTAGTTTTGGACCGTCGATCTCAGGGGGGATTGACGGCCACGATCCAATCAGAGGGGAGAAATGGGAGGGTTGACACTCCGATGAACGATGTCGCGATTAGCTTATGACTGTTGGATCTTGGATTAACAGACGGTCGAGATTATATCGGGGAAATCGCAATCGCAAAGGGCGGAAGGTGGCATCGTTTGGAAATTGCAATTGCGATTGGAGCGGGAAAGCGAGGGCCTTCGGATCAACATGGGAATTCAACGGTGGAGATTATCATCGGCGGATCGCAATTGCAAAGGGAGGAAAGTGGCATCAGTTGACAATTGCGATTGCAATCGGAGCGGGGGAAGCGAGAAAGCGAGGGTCGTCAGATCTATCAAAATCAACGACAGATATCATTTCAAGGGCCGACAGACGGATACACCATCGCATCAGAGGTTTTTATCTTTACAAAGGAATGCGCTCGCCCGAAAACACCAATTGCAATAAGCGCCCGGGCTTAAGCGCTTGGTCTCAGGCGCGGGGTCACGTGGGGAAGTGGTTTACGGGATTGGGCCGAAAGGGGCTAGGCCCTATTATAAGATGGAAAATGGGTTTTGGGCCCGTTTTAATGCTTTTTAAGGCTGGGAAAAGGTAACGATAGAAGGAAAAAAAGAGAAATCGAGCCAAACAAGGGGTAGTGTAGGATTTAAAGGGGATTTTGGGAGGATTTAGAAGGTAAAAGCGGAACTTTGACAAAGGGGAAAAAAGGGTAAAATGGGACATTTTGCAGGGATACAAGGGGAAAATGAAGGCCTTTTGGAGCGCAAATTTTTGCAATCAGTGGGGCTTTAAAATGGGAATCAAGAGAGGGGAATTTTAAAAATGAAATGGACACACAGAGGCTTCAAGGATGAGAGATTTTCATGGGAAATGTATCTCTTGAAGGCTCATAAAGCAATTAGCCACCTGTTTTCTTGCCAAAAATTTCATAGGTGGCTAACAGTGGCTCCACATGGGGATGGCTTCTTCCTGAAGGAGTCAAGAATTCAGAAAATAAATCTTTGGTGTAGGCCAGATGCCTGGTACTTGACTCGTTCTTTTCTTCTCTTGGATCAGCTGCCACAAATCATGAAGACATTGCATCAGCAGTAAAATTCTCCCAAACAACTACCTACCCACACTATAGTCCTAACATTTTTCTTCTGGGTGCATTTGGATTTGCAGACCCTATACATCATCAACTTTTACCAGCAGGAAAATAAACCTATTCCACTTCTACCCTTATTACTCCATGAGACCAGATTAGACTGTTGGCCTCATAGATTCTCTACCTAAACTATATCTGATAGGATTAAACTGTCTAGCAGATTTCTTCTCTATATTCTAAGACATAAATTGAAAAACAGCCAAGCCAGGATTAGACTGTCTGGCTTGCTGGAATTTGCAGAAATTAAAAACAACTAACTACATGCTCACACACTGAGCGTTATTCAGACTTCCTACCTACTCTACTCTAACCTGGAAATCTTTGATGCTCTAGGTGATACAATAATGCCAATGCAGCCAGTCAAGCAGTTCTGCCGTTGGTTCTTCAAAACTGAGGTCACCATCAGTAGTGACCACTCCTGATGAATTTGGCCCGTGCTGAGAATCAATGCTGGAGAATTTGGACTGATCAAGGCCTCCATATATTCTGCCACAGGATCGAACGGCATATGATGTACAATTGCTTCATTCAGGCCTGCCATGACTGGTAGGTTGTCTTCATCCTGGGCAGCTCTGACTATTGCTTCTTCCACTGCATCTTTAGTGTGGCTCTTGAGAACCAGATCGTTTTCTTCTTGTACTTCGAAAGGCAGTGGAATCTCTTCTTTTTTAGGAGGAGGGAGACTTTCCAAAAAGGCTCTCGCGTCTCTGAACTGATATGATTTTTCTTGTGAGTTCAGAAGTTCGATCTTAGCTTCGTATCTTTTAACCACCAATTCTAAGAAAATTTTCCTGAGCACGGGTTTGAAATTTGAGCTGAGAAGAATAGCCCCTGGGAGGTCCTCCACCTCAAGTTCTGCCAAGTCACGTGACATTACATCTCGACACTCTGCTATGAAACTTGGATGCATTTCTGCAAACTTCTCAGAGTCTTCCATTAGTGAAGTGACTTGGTCTTTAGCATGGCTGATGTTATACTGCGGCATGGTCTCCCAGTGGAGTCTTGTGAAAACATAGATAATCAGTGACCTACTGATCACCAGTGGAGTATTTTATCATTTAGGAACTGTGGAGTCGCCAGGTGGAGGATTTACAATTTTACTGTCCACCACAGTGATTTACCAAATCAGGCTGATTGGTCTCGTCCCCAGTGAAGTCGCCATTATGTTGGGGTTCCCATGTTTTGGCTAGATTGGCAAGACCAAAAGATGAGACAACATTAGAACCACTTTGGGATCCTAGGATCTAGCCCTCCTGGATCTGGAGAGGGATCTCTCCAAATAGAGCAAAGAATGATATATCTTTGAAAGCTCAAAATAAGGTATTAGGCTAGGTATGAAGCACAGAGGGGGGGGTTTAAAATGATTTGGTTGGTTGGTTGTTGAGTTGAGTCACAAGATCATAGACTGAGAAGGTAATGGGAAGAAAGGAGCATGGCATTAGGACGTTTCGGCAAAAGTGCCATCCATTGGGCTATGGAGTCATGAAAGGAGATTACTTGCAAATAAATGGCCAAGGCTTTCAGAGGGAAAGTCATCTATACTAAAGGATCCTTTAGATAGATGGTGGGATGGAACAAAAAGGAAAGAAGGTGAAAGAAGGAAAGAAACCCAATTTATGTCTATAGATCAAGTCAAAGGTCATTTAACTCCAGACCTGCTTGGACATACTCATAGGCAACTCTCAATGGGGAACAAAGGGGCAGCTTATAGATCGGACCGAAGGTCATTTAACTCTAGGTCTGCTTTAGCATGCTCGAAGGGAAAACAGAGATAAGTTTTAACAGAGCCAGGGTCTATAGATCAGAGAAGGAATTTGAACCTTCAATGCTTTGACACCAACAAGAGATCTTAGAAAGGCCAGCTGGTCGCACAAGGACCCTAGTGGACATGGCTAACTCTAATCCCCAGTATCCCAAATCTTCCAGCTTAAACCCAAAAAGAACAATTGAGCAGCAAACTCCGAATTCACACATAAGCTAGCAGGAAATAACATCCACTACACTGGTTAAACCACAGGAGTTTGCTCTTAGTTTCACTATTCAGCAGAAAACATTAAAGGCGGGGAGAGCAGAGACATAGGGTACCTAACAAGGGTAAATCCTATGCTAGATTTCTGATGTGTGCCAGAAGAAATGAACAGCATGTAATGTAAATAAACGATGCAAAAAGAGAAACATCACCTGTAGTAATAGACCAGGATTCAATGAAATTTACTTGATTAATTGATGCAAAACCAGTCACATACACTGATCTCAATGGCTAATACAGTCAGAACTCTCTCCTCCCAGCCTACTACATAACAACTATTCTGCTACTCCCTCCCAAGACTGTTCTAACAGTCGAAATGAATCCCTCTAACTACAACAGCAACAACTGAACAACAAACTTTACAATGAGTTTCTTCATGAATTTTATAGCTGAAAGATGAGCAGAGGAGGTAGGTGAAAAACTAAATGTAGCATTAAAGCTCAGAAGAGGAAGAGGGCCGGAGCCCATTTTGTTTAAATTTTGTGCATTTATCTCTGGCACTCTTTGGGTGAAAGAGTGGTCTTCTTCAGGTTTCCATTTACTCCGGTATGATTCTGATGTACTCTGGTTGCAGTACTCTGTAGTACTTTTGGTTAATAAACAAAAAGGTAAATAAATGACTGTGAAGTCCGCCATACTACATAACAAATGATCTGGTAGCTTAGGACTGTTGTCAGGGCTGAATTTTCTTCAGGAACACGGTAAATAAAAGAAAAAATATGGGCGCTTCGTCCTCCCACAGGTAGGAACGTTCTGCTGATGTAGCTACCCTGATGACATGGTTTTCTGTGTGTCAGACCTCTTCAGGTCCTATTATGTTAATCACGAGATCTTCAACCTGGTACCTTGCCCTTAAAATGCTGAATTAAGGCTTGTATATTTTCAATGATGTGCAAAAGAACTTCCTTAACTCTGTACTGATACTCTTTGCCGCTTAAACTGTCTCTGTCAGTGAAAATCCGAGCTTTGGTTGCGCTGGAATGGTTTTGTACAGTTAAACTCTACACCTTTGATGAAAATCACGCTTCCAGTACCCTCCTAGGCTCTTCTTTGTCATATCAGGCTCTGATCCTCGTTTTCACCGAGCTCTATGTCACTTGTAACAGGGACAGTGAACCACGGCGGCGTCCGCCGCCTGTACCCTGCAAAACACACAACTCTGTTATGAAGTCCATGCATGGGGCAGATGGTTGAAATGGAATGCTTGTGATAGTGTCGGCGACGTTTGGTGGGATGATATCATGTTAATGAAAAACAGGGGTTCAGACTTTTGAAATGAAATCCAAAGGAAATGCACGTAAATGTGAAATGAATTTTGAAAGGTGGGACCCGGAACGGGCGGAGGGTAATTAGTTTTGGACCATCGATCTTAGGGGGGGATCGACGGCCACGATCTAATCGGAGGGGAGAAATGGGAGGGTTGACACTCCGATTAACGATGGCGCGATTAGATTATGACCGTCGGATCTTGGATTAACGGACGGTCGCGATTGGATCGGGGAAATCACAATCGCAAAGGGCAGAAGGTGGCATCGTTTGGAAATTGCGATTGCGATTGGAGCGGGAAAGCGAGGGCCTTCGGATCAACAGGGGAATTCGACAGTGGATATTATCATCGACGGATCGCAATCGCAAAGGGCGGAAAGTGGCATCGGTTGACAATTGCGATTGCGATCGGAGCGGGGGAAGCGAGAAAGTGAGGGCCGTCGGATCTATCAAAATCAACGGCAGATATCATTTCAAGGGCCGACAGATAGATACACCATCGCATCGGAGGTTTTTATCTTTACAAAGGAATGCGCTCACTTGACAACTCCGATTGCGATAAGCGCCCGGGCTTAAGCGCTTGGTCCTGGGCGTGGGGTCATGTGGGGAAGTGGTTTGCGGGGCTGGGCCGAAAGGGGCTAGGCCCTAATATAAGATGGAAAATGGGTTTTGGGCCCGTTTTAATGCTTTTTAAGGCTAGGAAAAGGTAACGATAGAAGGAAAAAAGGGGAAATCGGGCCAAACAAGGGATAGTGTAGGATTTAAAGGGGATTTTGGGAGGATTTAGAAGGTAAAAGGAAAACTTAGACAAAAGGGGAAAAAGGGTAAAATGAGACATTCTGCAGGGATACAAGGGGCAAATGAAGGCCTTTTGGAGTGCAAAGTTTTGCAATCAGTGGGGCTTTAAAATGGGAATCAGCAGAGGGGAATTTTAAAAAGGCAATGGACACACAGAGGCTTCAAGGATGAGAGATTTTCATGGGAAATGTATCTCTTGAAGGCTCATAAAACAATTTAGCCACCTGTTTTCTTGCCAAAAATTTCATAGGTGGCTAACAGTAGGCACTACAACACCACACAAAATTTTGGGTATATTCAAAATTACGAGTCCCCCTCTGCTCGCTCAACCCATTAAGTTTTCGACTCGGCCTTCAGTCGGTAATATCCCTTGACCTATTTCTGCCCAACCCTGTCACCACACCCACTTGTCTTCGTGTCTCTTGACTATGCTAGGGTTTGGGGTTTACTGCTTCAAAGAGAATTGAGAGTTCCTTCGCAGATTCAAACATATGTTCACCTAGTAGTCATCACCAATCAATGGGGCACTCGGCTCGGGTAGGTGAGGTCTCAAGTCTGGCTCTTATTATGAAACCCTAATCATGGTAGGGTTTGGGAGAAACCCCAGTTTGTCAAAAGGACGATCTTTTTTCCTGTGGTTACACTCTCATTGGCTTTGCACGACATCATAGTGAAATTCAATGCATAGCCTATTCCCCTAAGTGCTTGTTAGGTTCTACCCTTCAACGTGCGCTTTAGGGTTTACGTGAACTACATGCCCCTTTGTGCCCTCACAGCCCTAGATGCATGTAAGCCAGCCCTGCTTTGCATTTAATCCCCACCCTCCAAGAGCATGGTCTCGGTTATTTAAAGAAGGCCTCCTATGTGAATGAATCATTACCTTATGGAATCATGAAGTTTCAAGGTCTACCACGGTTGATGGTTGTATGAAAATATAAGTTTTAAGCCGGTTTTCGGACTTAGGGATGGTCAAACAATTGACTTAAGTTGCAATATATTAGTTTGTATATTTCAATATTGCTGCTCCTCGAATGAGCTATTTTTTAGTCATTTGTTTTTTCTCATTATTACTGAGAGCTGACTTATTCTCATACTATTCCTTTCAGGAAATCGGTCAAATATGTCATAACTATTGCGCACTGACTTATGTAGCAATTTCATGAAGGTTTTAATTATTCATTTGAACTTTCTGAAACCTCCAAGGAGTTTTGGGTACACAAGAATATCTGCTCTTCAACACGTGGTAAGTATTTGAAATATGGTGTGGTGGGAGTTCGAGATAGGCCAAGGGTTAATGATTTTTTAAATGAGAATTACCACAGACCTTTGGAATCCGTATGGGTAGCCACCATAAAAGACGACCGAACTTCAAAGATCATCGAAAGTCCCTTCGTCAATTCAAAGGTCTTTTAATAGATTTTCCTTGGTAGCATATGAAGGAGCATGAAGCAGGGTAAATTCGTTGTCATTTATCGTGAACTTAGGATGGTGATATAGACATCAAGCTACGACCCACGTAAATAGAGATTCTAGTAAGGGTGAAATGGGGATTATATCGCACAAGCTTGTCTCTTATGTCGCATCACATGAAGCACATTTTTCCTAAGCATACCATTGAGGTAGTTCCTCTTGCTCTAGCGATAAGTTTTGTTGCTACACGTAAACAAAGGGTAGCGCCAGCTACCTAAGGGATTTTAAAGGCTGCGAATTAGGAAATATTTTGAGAAAAGGTCATGAGCCAACACGGGCATAAGTCCAACTCCATAAAATGCATGCCTTATTGGCGTGGAGTCCTGAAAACTTCCGCACAACATTGGCACATATGCATCATGGAGCCTTGTTAATTGGGAGGAAAGTTGGTCAAAGGTATTCGTATGGCACGTCCGTGAAATATTAGAATATTACGACCCCAAGCCACGCAAAGAAAAAATGCAATTCCTGGTGAGGAATTTTTGCAGCTAGCCCAAGAGGAGGAAGGTGATTCGGTCTTCTAGTTTCCAAGTCGCATATGTTGAAGGAGTGACGTGGAATGTGACTTGTGGAGGTTGTGACTCGGCGACCTCGTTGAGTCGCATTGCCGGGATTGCATCCGTGTGACTACATCCATGCAATGTGTTTAAACATCCAGCCAAGTCACGAGACCAGAGCGGAGATACATGCAACCTACAGGCTATCGTTGTTGTTTGGAAATACCATAAGGTTCAACCACCGAACGAAACAACGACTGCTTGTGGGAACCATACCTGCAATCGTGTGTGGCATAGGCGTGCATGCAAGAGCCGCATTTGATGTGGGCGAATTAGTAGAAGCCCCTGTGTTCCGAAGAACCTAAGGGAAAATGGCACATTAGACTCGGACAAGAACTCACAGCGGGCATCCTTCAAATCACAACGCTAAGGAAGAAATGCTGAATATTTTTCTTGTGCTAGCTCATGTCTCAAGGCTCTTCGAATGCATTGTTTGTTGTCATTTTGTTTGTTTGCCCTGACAAAATAGAAAGAAGACAACAACAAAAAAACAACGCTGATGGCTGTTAGATTTAGCGTTGACGGTTCGAGGTTACTCTGAGCAGTCGTACTTCTCCCACACAGTCTCTGTCGAGGTTGCACAATCACCAGTGTTTCCACGAGCATGGTTCCCGAAAGAGGCACGCATGGTCGCAAAGATGCACTTTCATTTCGCCCAGTCGCAACCTGTGCCATCGGTCAGGGTATGCGACCCAACCTCAGCGCAACTACGCGACCTCTCCTAAGTCACAAGGTCACAAAATGTCACGCCCAAGGGAGCCTATGACTCATGCGACTACCCGACTGTGCGACCTCCACCCAGGATTGCGACCTCACACAAATACAACACCCATGCCCATCAAATGGGTAGTCGCACTCTCAGGCATTCAAACCGCATAGGGAGGGCATGCACTCAGGTTATGGTAGGTGGTAGGCCCCTTGAGGGGCATTATCATCAGAGGCAAAGTTGTATGAGGATAAAGGTCATTGGTTGTTGTGCTTGTTTGACCACATACAGTCGAGGTGCCATAAGAATAAGAATAGGACTCACCTTCACGCACAGTTGAGCAAACACCAGCGCCAAGGAGATGTGCGCATGTACACATAGTGGCTTTGTCAAGGATGTAATGGCACACCGCATTTTAGCCATGCAAAAAATATACAAGGCAGTGACCGAGGAAGCACCACATAAATAGAAGTGCGCTCGGTGCAAATAAACTTTATTTGATACTCCTTACCGTTACGCCATAGAGAAGAAATAAGTCTTGGGTAAAAGGGCACAGGGTCATCATATGAAAACCACATACACCGATAATGTTGCGACGTACACCGATAATGCTGCGACGTGACAAAATACTACACAGGGGTATAAAGTAACATCATTTGTTTGAATCACTCTTGAAATTAATTGAATACACCTCTAGCATTATTATTCGATCATAAAGACATGTGACCTATGCTATTTTATTGTAGGTAGAAGCTATTGGTTTTCACGAAGAGCTAGGGTTTTCCCAGCAAGCAAGGGGGGTCCTTTCAAAGCTCGAAAGAACCTCACTACAGGCTCAATGGCACATCTATCACTGATCCATTCACACAAGTCTGGTACTAGGGAAAGGCATCATGTTCTGCAAGGGTTGAGCTCCCCAAAAGGAGAAGAATAGAAGGAATGTCCCAGGTTGCAACTAACATCAAGTCGTAGATGACCCTAGGTCGCAGTTCGCAGATGACCTCAGGTTGCAGGTCACAGATGACCTCAGGTCGCAAGTCGCAAATGACCTCAGGTCGCAGGTCGCGGATGACCTCAGGTCGCAGCTCGCAGATGACCCCAGGTTGCAGCTCGCATATGACCCTGGGTCACAGGTCGCGAATGGCCCAAGTTGCAAGCCAACCCAATAGTCGGGAAGACCAAGAGTTAAGGGAACTCAAGAGTCATCTCAGCTTATATGTAAAACTTCGGGAAATGAAGTGAAGGACTTTTAGCTCTGCAATTGAAAGCCAAGACGCATGAGTGAATTGGTGCTTGAGCACTAAAGGCACTCAGCACTTGGGTTCAAGTAGAGAGAGAGGTAGCGAGGCTATGGTTTTGGTAGCATGCATTTATATGAATAGCCCATGTTCCACTACTGGGTTTTAATGAGTTTTAAATATGTATTTGAAGTTGCACCATCATTAATAAGATATATATTCTCTTTTCTGGCACTGATTCACATGCTCGCTTATGGTGATAGTACTAGTTGTCTAATATTTCACTATATTTGTATGTGTGCTTTCATGCATGCAATTGGTTATGAACTAATTCACAGTAGTTGCATGTACGTTTTCTTTCGAATCAGTGTTTATTTGTTCCTTGCCATGTCAGTGACCTATTGTGAACTACTTTGCAATTAACGTCTGGCATGTTTTATTTCATGTATGTCTGACTGGGTTTTCGGCTCACCGATCCCACTCACGACGTACCCCCTTTTATTTTGTTGCTTAGAATTTCTTGTATCTTTGTTTGTGGTTCGTCAATCTTGGGCTGATTTTGCTTCACTGGTTGGTCATTTCACCTTTGCCTCCACTTCATCATCTTATCATCTGCAACCAAGAGTGGAAACACTTATGGTAGCAGTCGGTCCCAATTACTGGATGGGGCTCCTATCCCAAACGATGTGAGGTCTAATTGGGACCTTTTACAGGGGAGACCCCATTGTTTTCAGCAGTACAATTTTTCCCATCAACAGGGGGTTAAATGGGTTAGGGGCTTAGGGGTTTAAGGGGTTAAATGGGTTACGGGTTGGGAATTAAGGTTTAAGGGGTTAGGGGTTAAGGGTTTAGAGGATTAGGGTTTAAGGGGTTAAATGGGTTAGGGTTTTAGGGCGTTAAATGGGTTTCGGGTTGGGAATTAGGGTTTTAAGGGGTTAGGGTTAAGGGTTAGAGGTTTAGGGTTTAGGGCGTTAAATGGGTTATGGGTTTAGGGGTATATGGGGTTAAATGGGTTAGGGGTTTAGAGGTTTAGGGGGTTAGGGGATTTAGTAGTTAAGGATTTTAGGGAATAGGGGAAGTAGTTATCAAAGACCAACACATAACATCTAAAGGGGATCTTAGGAATCTATGGGTGATCTTTAGTGTCATTGGTATGTTTTACATAGTAAGAATGGGTATTAGGCTTGTACCGTTGCAAAGGGATGAAAAATTTGCCTCAAACCCAAAATGAAACTTCTTTGGCTCACATTGCATGAAAAAACCATAAAGAATAATATAAATCATATTTGAGGGATTTTAAGCCTCCATCTAGGATAAGGGTTCCATTATAAGGTTTTCCACATCATATATGGGAATTAGGTCTTATATCTTAGACAAGGAATGAAAAAGGGCCTTATGCTTAAAACAAGTCTTTCTCATATTTAATGTCCATGAACATAATATTAGAATGGAAATATGGGAACACCTAGTATGTTTTACATAATAAGGATGGGTTTTATGGCCTCTATGATGGATATGGAAGGAAAACAAGATCTTTAGTCCCTAAACAAAACTTCTTTAGTTCAAGGGATGTGAATAAGGCCTAAAATGACCACACATGTCGTATATAAGATATAATATCTAGCCTTTAGGTGTGATATTGGTGTTATTTGAAGGTTTTTTGTGACATATTTAGGTCTTAGGGCCTTTAAGTTTGGCCTTGATATCATTAGGAGTATTTTTGCACCATGTATGGCACTTGGGGCCTTAACCATGGTCAAGGAAGGATCATAAGGTGCTTGGGTCATATTTGAATCTTCCCACGATCAATCTTCTTGAACAAGTATTCTAATTACTACATGGAACATCCATAGGGAATATTTGGCCTATATTGGGGATATTTTTCACCATGGGTATGGTTTACATGGTAAGAATGGGTCTTGGGGAATGTACTATCTATTGACGGCAGGAGAAAAGAGGGCCTTAGGCCCTATATAAAGCTTATTGAGTTCAAGGAACATGGATTAACCCCCAAACAACCACATAGATACTCTCTAAGGGATATTCGGATTTCAACTTGTATATGGGAGCCATGGCATGTTATTCTACATAATTAAAGAGCCACAAGAATTGTTAGTATGTATGGTTTTCTAATAACAGTGTGTGCACATTCTAAGAATATGAATGCATTATTAGAATTCATGAACATTTTTGTAATGCATGTATCTATAGAATAATATGGGTTTAGAGTAAACTTATAGATTTATATCAATTGACCATGTATAAATCAACACACTTTGCATGAAATCATTCTCTAGGAATCTAGTGCAATAATCAACCATGGTACGTAACAATGCCATAAAAAACCCATAACAAATAGTGTGTCCACAACTAAAAATTACTAACATAAATGACTAATTCATATTCTTGTTGTACTTGTTATTTGGTCATATTTTTATTCTTGGACTATAATAGTCATTTACATTAATCATTATTAATTTTTTCACTTATTATCTAGTCATATATTTTAATCCTAGACTAGATTAGTCATTTCAGTTAGTCGTTTTTAGTGTAGTCACTTATTAGCTAGTTGTATATTTTATTCCTTTAGTAATTTTTAGTTTAGTCACTTATTATCTAGTCGTATATTTTATTCCTAGGCTAAATTAGTAGTTTAAGTTAGTCATTTTTAGTTTGATCACTTAAAATTGGTCAAATTTAGTAGTAATTCACTTGAAATAATTGTGGTGACTAACGTTTTTAGTCACCTAGTCACTAATTTCATCATTTTCTACTAGTGTTAGAAATTAATTTTCTTTAAATCACTTCTAAGTTCTATCACCTGAGTAAGGATTAATCCTATTCCCAAATACATATTTCAAGTGATTTGTATTTTCTTGAATAATAATAATGATGTAGAGTTACATAACATTTGTGAATAACAATAAATAACAATTGTAACACCATTAATTAATTAAATTATGATATTTTTTATTATTTATATAAGAAGAAAATAATTTGACAAATACAAATTAGAAATTAATTTTCTTTATATCATTTCTAACATCTAATTAGAATGTAACTTTCTTTATATCACTTCTAACATCTAATTAGAATGTAACTTTCTTTATATCACTTCTAACACCTAATTAGAAAGTAATTTTCTTTATATCACTTCTAAGTTCTAACACATGATAGCAGTAAAAATTAATCCTATTCCCAAATACATATTCCAAGTGATTTGGATTTTCTTGAATAATAATAATGATGTAGAGTTACATAACATTTGTGAATAAAAATAAATAGCAATTGTAACACCATTAATTAATTAAATTATGATATTTTTTTATTATTTATATAAAAAGAAAATAATTTGACAAATACAAATTAGAAAGTAATTTTCTTTATATCACTTCTAACACCTAATTAGAAAGTAATTTCCTTTATACCGCTTCTAAGTTCTATCACCTGAATAAGGATTAATCTTATTCCCAAATACATATTCCAAGTGATTTGCATTTTCTTGAATAATAATAATGATGTAGAGTTACATAATATTTAGAAATAACAATAAATAACAATTGTAACACTATTAATTAATTAAATTATGATATTTTTATTACTTATATATAAAAAAAATTGACAAATACAAATTACAAGTAATTTTCTTTATATCACTTTTAACACTTAATTAAAAAATAATTTTCTTTCTATCACTTTTAACACCTAATTAAAAAATAATTTTCTTTATATCAATTCTGTGTTATTCTAACACCTGATGGGACTAAGGATTAATCCTATTCCCAAAAATATCAATGATTTGGTAAATTGCACATTACAAAATATTTTTACAAGAGAAGGAAGTCATGCTATTCAACTTTCAAGAAGGCAGTCATCCATTGCATTTCAATGTTAATGTGTATAACTGTTAAGGTACAATTTCTTATTTTTTATTGTTATTGTGTATAACATGTCATAACTCTGCATCCATGATTTAGGATAAATAGCGTAGTATCTCCCTGGATGTTCCTTCTCATAGGATTCTTTGCTGGAAGCGAATAGAGGAGTTGGTTCACAATGCAGGCCTGCAATATCTCCTCCTCCGCTGTGCCGATGGCAGCGAATTGCTCCATAAATTTGTCCTCTGTATTTAACATTCCTACAATATTATAATCTCACAGGTCCCATACTTTTCATTCTCAGCATGTACTTGTATTCTCTGTGAAAACAGAAGAAAAGCTTGTGAGATTCCAAACAATAAAAATTTGGATAGATATAAAACATCTTAGTGTTCTCATTTAATAAAATATTTCATCAAGAACCAGAACACAAGAAATGTAGCTATTTTATTTATATTATTCACTTAAAGTAAAATACATGCCCGGACCATAAAATCCTGCAAATGGCATGCACAACTGCTTGACAATGACAAATATAAGAAACTGAAGCCCACTTGTGAATCCTGGATGGATTCACCACATAAACATCACCGTGGGGTTTTCGTCCCGGGATCAATAATAGAACTGGCCATGCCAGGTTCTCAACCCAAACATAATAAGATAGATAATACAGGAATACTCTAAATACCTAGCTTCTCTCCCCTTTTATAGTCTTGATGGGTCAATACCATTGGTCGATACCATGGGAAAATATCACGGTAAGTACCATGGATTGATTCTATCCACTTTGACTGGATTAAGAAAGGGAATATTACAAATCCTCCCACCCAAATATTTCTTGTCCTCAAGCGATCCACTTCTATCCACAACAGAAGCATTTGTACATTGATACCAGGATCCCATACAATCCGATGCGCCCTCCATGTTGAATGGTCCTGAATGGATCCTTCAATACCTAGATCCCAAACAATCCTTTGACCAATCCTCCCCTCAATAGATTTACCTGGATCCCAAACAATCCTTTGGCCGATCCTTCCCCCAATGGATTCTCCTGGATCCCAATGCCACCTAAATCCTAGGACCTGCGGGTTATGGTACCATTTCAACTCTCTATCGTTGTCCGCACCAAGTGGTTCAAGCTGTAATTTTCCCTTGGCTATGGGTATCCTCCAAATAGTCAACCCATCAATAGAATACCAACTCATAATCTCTCGCCAATCCATACTTGGGAAAGAATCTGTTGGTGTCCCGTGTTTTGATAGTTTGGCAAATCAAAAGACAAGGCAACATCAGAACCAATCTTTAGAGTTATAGGATCTAGTCCTCCTATTCTCAGAGAGGGATATCTCAAATGTTTGTTTGCAAAATTTTATCTTGTGTGCTTATAGTATTGATTTTAGACTAGTTATTAAGTGCAGGTGTTTGTTTGTTTGGTTGGATTGAATTGATACAACAGAACATGAAAGGTCTAGGAAAGATACATAGAATGGAGAAACATCTGGTTCATTGGGCAATGGAGTCAAGAAAAGTTCATAACAAACTCATCAAAGGATATGGGATATCAGAGGGAAAATCTAACTTGGCCATAGGATCCTTTTGTTTTTGGAATGGGATGAACATTAATGATTTGGAAAGAGAGTTCTAATTCTCAACAAAGGGAATTTGAAAGCATAATTTGAAACAATAAAGAGTTCTTTGGTAGACAGGGCTAGCCATAAATTCTACAAATCACACCTTTAAGAAAATAATGACTTCAAGACAACTTTCAAAATGAAATCTAAGATTCGGGGAACACCCTATTTCCTCAAAGATTTTAATCTAAAGGACTTTAGAAAACATAAAATATTTACTAACAATTACAGTCATAGAAGAGGGAACACCTAAAGACATCTATGATCATAATTATAACGACCTTTAAGCCAACTTTTTAAGTGAGGACAAAGGGCAAGATCAAAACAGACCTCTTTGATTCACTGTAAGCAAATAACTTCAAAGGGAGACTTCAATAACAGTTTTTTAAGTGGCAACAGACAAGCAGGGAGAACCATAAATCATGCTGAAACCAACTGTTCAAACTATTAAGGAAATAAACGAGCATGAAGACTAAAGAGAAATATTAAAGCCTCTAAAATACTTCAGCAGAAGGAAACATAAAACAATGAAGGATGAACAGGTCTAAGGTGCTTTCAGGAGTCATTTCTTAGCCTAATACTTTCTGTCCTAATGTAGTAAGAAATTATGGAACATAATGAAAACAGGGGAAAACATAAAATGGTTCAGAATACTTCACCAACAGCCAAGCTCATGGATCCAATGATAGAGCCTTCTCAGGAACAAGCATGCAACAACATCATCAAGATCTCCAAGACTTCAATTTGTTCTTCAACTTCAATAGACTATGTATTTACTTCATAGAGTTTCAGTATTACAACTTGTGATCAAACAATAACCAACCAACCAACAATTTCTTATCTTCTACAGAAGTATTTATAGAAGAAAAGAGGAGGTGGAATGAGACAAAATATATTCTAAGTTCAATTAATACAGCTTACTGTCTCTCGGCCTTTGAGGGGCTCGATGGAGAATATTCTGATATTCCTCCTATATTAATTGGTTACATTAACTTTTAAGCTCGCTGGGAAAGAAATGTTGACTTTTAAGGCTCTGTGCTCTGTCTGGAGTAACTCTGCGGATATTTTTCCATTAAACTCCTTTGGCAGAATTAACTTCTTGGCAGCGCTCGAGGCAGATATTTCTTCAATCAATAACTTTGGCCTCTGTTTTGAATGGTTTGAGGCAACAGGTGGCTCTTGTAGTAGCTGAGGAATCAATTCGCCTCAAATGCAGGTAGTGGAAACCTTTATGTCAGTTTAAACACTTATGATTTATTTTGACTGTGTTTGGATCTAGGGAATTAGGTTTTTGATAATTATTTTTAACCGTAATTCCCTAAATCTGTCTTCAATCTTCATCTTCGCTGCGTTCTGTTCTTCAAACTTATACTCTTTTAAATCGTGTTTAAAATACAGTGTCTTGTCAATGTGCAGAGCCGTGCTGGGCCTTTAAAGGTATCAATGCTCATAGAGCATCGACAAATGATGAATAGAGCCTGGCGGACGGTCCTTTTTAGTAGCTCAAGGGCACATGCAATGTCTTTCCTGGCCTTCGGCTTTCCTTCATTATTTCAATGGAACACCTGCAAAACACAAAGACAAATTAAGAAATCCTGCATTTTGGGTTAAACTGCTTCAGAAGGCGGGAGAGGAGCGTAGCCGTTGGATGAAAGCATCCAACGGTGGAGATCTGCAAATAATAGGCAAAAGAAGAGCGAGAGAAGAAATAAAGCGGAGAGACCCTGGACCGTCCGATCTGGACACGTGGACGGTCCAGATTTAATCGGGAAATCGCAATCGGCAGGAGGAGGAAAGGAATGCGATGAAGAAACTCCGATGCGATTGCGCTATCGGAAGGCCTGAGGCGATTAAGTGATGGTCGTTGATCTAAGAGCGAGATCAACGGTGGAGAATGAATCGGGGAATCACAATCGGAGGTCGAGAATGAGGGGATGCGATGGAAATAAACAATGCAATGGAGCGCAGGCCATCGATCTATAGATTAGATCGACGGTGGGCAATAAATCGGGGAGATGGCCGATCGGGGAAACAAAACAAACATATGCGATTAAACTTTTGCGATGCGATTGGAGACTCCGATGAGATGGAGTGCTGGCCGTTTGATCGGCTGTCAATCAATGGCAGAGATGAACAGGGAGAAAACCTTTATAATACATGAAAAAACAAAGGTTTGAAATAAAACAAAGGTTTTTTCGGCTTCGGGGACGGAAAATGTGCATAAAATGAATAGGCACCCGACTGCGGGGCCTTTAATTATATGGATGATAATATTCTCGGGGCGTATTTGAAACAAGGGCCAATCACAATCGGAAATCAGAGACTGGTCTTTTGATTAACTCACTAAAACATTTGCGATGCGATAAGCGCCTTGGGACCTTTAACTCTCAGTCCTGGGGAAAGTCATATGAAACAGAGGCGGGGGGAAAGCTTTAACACACGAGACCCAATCGCATCGGAACTTTGATGCGGGTATTTCAATCTAACCATTGTGTTTTCTACGATTGAGATTGCGCGATCGGCTCTTTTCAATCAACCCGTTTAATTTATTTCAACACGTGACTTTAAGTTTTTAAGTTAAAACTTTGGATAAGTGGGTTTTGGGTTTTTACAAAGAAAAATATCGATCGAGAGTGAAATATATAGGGGTTTAAGCACCTAAGGCGGGCTTTATGGTTATATGGAAAATAATGTAATCGTGGGTTTTAGATACAAAGGCTAATCGCAATCGGATTTTTCGGAACATGGTTTAAGACTTGCGCACTTGTTTCTTTCCGATGCAATTAGCGCTCGGGGTCTTTAACACTTGGTTTTTCAAAAGAAACATGAGACCTGGAGTTATATCAAAAGGGAGCCGATCGCATCGGAGTTTTTTGTGTAACGAAATATATGCGCTCATTTGATTTACTCCGATGCCGATAAGCGCCAATGGGACTAGCGCCTGGTTCCGAGGAAAGGGCATGTGGGGGAAGTGGTTTAGGACTTAGCCCAAAGGGGCTTAAGTCCATAGTAAAACTTGTATTTTCATGAATCCTTCATAGTTTTCAATGGAATTTTGATGGGTTTGAAAATAGTTAAAAAATGAGTTTTTAACATATGGAAGGGGGTTTTCATGAAAGGAAAACATGAAAAATAAAGGAAATTTATGGGGAAAAAGGGAGAGCAAATGAAGGTTAGTTAGGAGTGAGAGAAGGGGAAAAAGATGGTTTTTGGTAGAAGTTTTTTCTCTTTGGTTTTTAGCAAAATTCTCAGAGTATAAAATGGAAACAAAAAATGAAAATTTTGGACAGAGGCATGAGGCCTTTCAAGAGTCTTCAAAAGCCAACAAATTTTTAGCAGTAAAATTGTTCCTTGAAGGCTCCAAAATTATTTAGCCACCATTTGGTATGAAAAATTGTATAGGTGGCTAACATTGGCTCCACTTGGGGATGATGCCTTCTTGAAGGCATCAAGAATTTCAGACCTGCATTCTCTGAGATGTTGATCAGTTGTCTCATCCATTGGGCTGATTTCTTTACTTGAATGACCTTCTTTTGTTCTGGAAATAAGTTAGCAGCCATGGAAAAACATTGGATCTTTTATCAACAAGCTTTCTACCCACCCAATCCTACAGGTCTAACATTTTTTCTTCATTAGAGTGCACTTGGATTGGCAAACTCTCTTACAACATTTTATTCTTTTTTGAAAGAAAAAAATCTAATATATTTCTACTCGTTATTTCTCCATGGATTCAGATTAAACAGTTGAATCCATATAATTTTCTACCTAATCTACTATCTATTGGGATTAAACTGTCCAACAGACTTTTATTCTCTAATTTTGCTAAAACAGAAATTTAAAAAGCATTCAAGTTAAGATTGATCAGTCTAATTTGATGTTGATCTATGGCATAAAAACAAGCTGCACATAGATTATTATTTGCAGAAAATTAAATCAAAATTTGAAGGCCTAAGATCTGAAAATTTAAGCACTTCCTTCACTCTTTTTACAGCTCTTTTTTTACTCTTATGTGAGCTGTTTCTTCCTTGCTCTCTGGTTCAGACTTTGAGCTAATTAGAACCAGATTTTCTTCTTCTTGACTCAGAAAAATAAAACAGATTTGAGTCATCTCTCTTTTGGAAACTTAGGTTCAGATTTTGAACATGTTTGAACCTTTCATTTCTATCCTAATCTATGTACTGATAAGCCAAGATTAAACAGTTTGGCCAATCGAATTCACTATCCTATCAGCAGAAAATTTAAAGGCTAATTAGTCAAGATTAGGCAGTTTGACTAACTAGAAGTGTGTTTTTCAGTAGTGGCATTTAAGCTTGCACACTTTCAGATTTGTTTCTCTTTTTGGTATGGGGTTGTCCCTTTATTGTTTTTACCATCTGCCCTCTTTTATTTCTTTCTTTTTTTTGTATTTTTGATTTTTATAACTTTGAATGCAATGGTTAGACTATGGAATTTACAATGAAAAATAAAATGCTTTAAAACTTAAGATTCTTGGCAGAAGTAATGCTTGAGCATCCTGCCATTAACAGGACCTCCATACAGATCTTCTCCATTCAATTCTTTCAAGAAAAATGCATTGTGACCCCTCTCATCATGGATAATATATGGTCCTTTCCACAAGTTGTCAAACTTGCCATGTTTTCCCTTCTCTTCTCTTCTTGAATCCCATTTAAAAACAACATTTCCAATTTGGAAATTGTTTGCCTTAGTCCTCTTATCAAATAGTTTCTTCATTTTTTCTTGGACTAACTGTGTTCTCTCATAAACTTCTTCTCTGGTCTACTGTAAATGGATTGTTTGGTTGATCCTTCTTTGCATATAATTTTCTTCAACCTGCACTTCTTGAAGGAGTTTCATGACTGGAACTCATAATGAGGTGGGAAAAATCGCATCCATGCCATAAACTAACTGGTAGGGGGACATATTTATTGAATTCTTTGTAGTTAATCTATCAGCCCATAAGGCATGAACCAGCTTACTGTGCCATGATTTCTGATTTTGCTCCAACAGTTTTTTTATTATATTGAGGAGACTCTTGTTGGAGGATTCAGCTAATCCATTTCCTTGGGGATAGTAAGCAGTGGAATGGCCCAAGGTTATGTGGTATTTGTAACATAAATAAACCATTTTCTTAGATTTAAAAGCAGCAGCATTGTCTATTATGATTTTTCTGGGACAACCAAATCTGGATAGGATATTTGTTTCAAGGAACTTGAAAATGACAGAGTCATTAGCATTTCTGGAGGGTATAGATTCTATCCACTTGGTAAAGAAGTCAGTGGCTATGAGGATCCACTTATGCTGAGCTGAGGAGGATGGATGAATTTCTCCAATGAAGTCCAACCCCCATTGTTGAAAAGGTGCCTCAACTCTGATAGGATGTAAAGGTAAGGGAAGGAGTTTTCTTTTGCCATCAAATATTTGACACTTATGGCAAGACATGACCAGATTTTGAGTGTCTGGGAAAAGGGTAGGCCAATAGTAACCAGATCTAAGAATTTTGTTGGTTGTGGCCTTCCAGTAGAGGTGACCTCCACATTCTCCATCATGCAATTCATGCATGATCTTTCCTAAATCATCTTCAAGTAAACATTTAAGCAAAATTCCAACAAAATTTTTCCAATATAATACTCCATCTAAGATACAAAAACTCAAAGCCTTTTGTTTCAAGAATCTAGCTTTAGTTTTAGACAAAGAAGGAGGGGTATTTAAATATAAAAGCACATAAATAATGTCAGCATACCAAGGAGAATTTAGAAATGTTTCTTCAATAAAAGGAGCATCAGATTCTTCTATTTCTTCTAACACATCTACCATATTCATGTCTAGTGCTTGGAAGTTAGATTCAACCATAAGTTTTGCTAATCCTTGCCCTTTAACTAGTTTGGTGGGCCTAATTTCTAAGTCATATTCAAGAATAGTTGCAATCCATTTTCCCCTTTTACCATCAGAGTCTTGACTTAGAATGTCCTTGACAACAGTATGCGGAACAAAAGAAATTATGTGAGAGTGTAAAATATAGACCCTAAAGTCTTTCAATGCTTTCACCAATGCTAAGGCTTGCTTCTCCATGATATTATATTTGAGAGGAGCATCTCTTAAGGCCCTACTAAAGAAATATATTGGTTGTTCTTGCCCCAAATCATTCTTTTGAAGTAAAACTGCAGCTATTGTATGTTCTGATGCAAAAGAAAAGATGTAAAAATCTTTGGTAAAATCTGGACTAATCAAGACCGGTGTTTGGGTAAGAGCTTGTTTGACCATTTCAAATGATCGTTTAGTTGGTAAAGTCCATTTTACACCCACATATTTCTTAAGCATGTTTGTAATGTTTTTTAATAGCTCAGTAAGGTTGGGGATAAACCTTCTCAAAAAATTAATCTTTCCGATGAAATATTGCAACTCTTTGAGGCTTCTTGGATGGCTAATTTGCAATATGCCATCTATCCTTGTAGGGTCTATTTTGATTCCTTCTTTCGAAATTATATGTCCAAGAAGTTTACCTTCTTGGTGACCAAAGAGTGTCTTCTTGGGATTCAATGACAAACCAAATTTCCTACATTTCTAAAAAACTTTTCGTAAGTGAGTCAAATGTTCTTTATCAGTTTTTGAAAAGACAGTTATGTCATCAAGGTAAATAATTATGAAATAGCCAATATCTTCAGAAAAGGCTATGTCCATGGCCCTTTGGAAGGTGGCCCCTGCATTCATTAACCCGAAAGGCATTTTGACATACATAAAGGTGCCCCAAGGTGTGGTGAAAGCAGTTTTGATTTGATCACTTGGGAGCACTAACACCTGGTTGTAACCCGAGAACCCATCTAAGAGTGATATCCTTTTTGACCCAACTACCCTATGAAGTATATGATCCATCTTGGGCAATGGGTAGTTGTCTTTTAGGGATGCTCTATTTAAGTTTCTAAAGTCGATACAAAGTCTGATCTCTCCTATCTTTTTCCTAACAGAAATTAAGTTTGATACCCATTCTAAAAATCTAACAGGTTCTATAATGCCAGCATCATGCATCTTTTCAATTTTGGCTCTAACTGAAGGCAATACAAGTGGGTTTATTCTCCTCAGTTTTTGTTTGAAGGGCTTTTGATTTTCCTTGAAGGGAATCTTGTGCTGAATGATGCTGGTATCGTAAGACTTCAGATCTGTGTATGCCCAGGAAAAAACATCTTTAAACTCTTTAAACGGATCAACGTATCGAGATTTTATGTGAGTTTGAAGAGTGCTGGACAATTTAATCATGTTGGATTCCGTTAGGGAGCCTATGTTGTGTTCTTCTACGTTTGTTTCTACAGGCTCCATTTTTGGTTCTTTGGCTACATCATTAAAGTCGAAAAGGTGTTCCAAAGGTGAGATACCTCTTGGAATTGAACCGTTCTTACATTCTAAAACTTCCAGGTCTATTTGGTCCACGTTGTTAATTGAATATGCTTCAAACGTATTCTCATAATGACTTATATCAGCAGAGTGTGTTATTTCATCTTCTAGGATTTCTTCAATATATGGACAGTTTTGATTATGGCTCGATGCTGATGTAGGTATGGAAAAATCGTTTTCTGACCTCAAGAAATCGTCTATGTGTTGGTCAAAATCAAAAACTTGCCAGTGATCTACGTTATCAGGCACTGCAGGCCTATGTTTTACTTTTACACTAACTTGTTCATTTATCTTAGGTATTTGACAATTACTGGCATTAAAAGCGAGTTCATTTTCTAAATGGTTAAACGCTCTAGGAATGAAAACAAGTTTGTATTTTTCGAAGGTTTTTAATAAATCAAGAGCAACGTTTCGATATTCCCTAAGCCTCGGATTTCTGGTTGAGTATTCTCCTTTGATTTGTTTTATGATAAGTTCAAAATCTCCTAAGATTGTTACCTTTTGGGCCTATAATTTTTTGAGTAATTGTAAACCTAGGAGAAGTTCTTCGTACTCAGCAATATTGTTAGTGCACGGGAAATCCAATTTATATGAAAAACTCTGATTTGTATTCTGGATCCATACACTTGCACCTACACTTGCTTTATTACAGGATCCATCAAAGTTTATTGTCCAAATTACGTTTGATTCATTTTCGTTTTCTTGTTGTTGTTGATTGTCGATGTTTTGAAGTTGATTTGAGAGGAAATTTGATTTTTCTGGTGAATCAATGGGGTCTATGTTCTCTTTATCTTGTTGAGTAATTTCATCTTCGTTACACAAGATAAAGGAATCTAAACTTGATTGAGTAGAATAGATTGGAGTGTTGTTTGGTTTGTCTATGTTGCTCACCATGTACTTCATGTGAGATTCCCTATATAGTCTTCTGTTTTGGTTAAAAATAGGGATGGTGGCATAAGACATGTCCATTTGAAGGCTTCCCTGAAGTTTGGCTCCCTAAGATCTTGATAAGAGCATGCCATACTTAGGGGGAATGCTAGCTACAACTATATCCATAACTAGACTCTTAGCAGGGATCTAAGCTAAAGTAACACATAAATCTTTGATTAAACCCAAACACTTGACTCTGCTTGAGTCAAAGGAATACAAGTATTTGTATGGTTTAGTAATTTCTAAGCCTAAGCTTTCCATCACTACCTTGGGCATTAGATTGTGTGAAGCTCCTGAGTCTAACATAGCATTGTGTAAAATTTTCTCATGTATGTTCAAGCTAACATAGAAGGGAGGGACAAACCCTTCTTGGTATTTTCCTTCAACTTCTGGACCAAACAACAACTCAGGTTTGTCATCTGTCAAGTTTAAAGTGTCAGTATCACTTCCTAGGTTCAAAGCTTTCAAAACTTGGTTTTTGTATACTTCTTGGGTTACTAGTTCAGCTAAGGGAATGACAATTTTTATCTTAGTAATCTCTCCCTCAAAACTAAAAGGAATAATTGATTTGTTGATATTTGCATCTGTTTTTTCAATTGAATTCTTTTCAGCAATTTTGATTTGTTGAACCTTGTTTGGACTGGTGATTGGGATAGTTTTATTAGGACCACTAGCTGAAGTGCTAGGGGTACTGTGTTCAATATTTGGCTGGACCCCTTTGTCTTTGTTTAAGTCTGGTTTTTTGGCCGAAACGTTGGTTTTTTCTGCTGTCTTTTTGGGCTGACTTTCTGCGTTTTTCTTGACAGCAGTGCTAGTATTCTTATCTTTTGAATTATCTATGCTTCCCTTGCTCCTAAGATCGTATTGTTTATGCACTTCCATAATTGCATTTTCAAAACCTAATTTATAGTCATCAGAGTCTTCATAGGTGTTCGTATTTTGGTCATCAGAGAAGAATCCTTGTTCTTCCTCGGTGAGGAAAACATCATCTCCACTGTCTGATCCAATCAAGTCTACATGAGTTTCTTCCCACTTTTCCAACTCCCTATCTTCCTCATATTGATCAACATAGTTTTGTTGGAAGGGAGGTCTAATCTGTTGGTCATTCTCGTTCTGTTTGTCTTGATTGTTTTCTCTCCTATAATTCTGATTTCTATTTCGAGGAGCAGTTTGATTTTGATTTGCTTGTGCTTTCTTAATTATGCTCATCTCTTTCATCATTTCTTCCAACATCCTCTCCATTTTTAAGCTTGAAGTAGAAGGAGTGGACTCTTCTCTAAAAGATACTCTCTTCTCAATTTTCATTCTTGCTCTCTTTTCTATCAAGTTGACTTCCACAGAAAGAGCACCCTGTTGCATATCTTCCAGAGTTGCAGAATCTCTTTCTCTCAGCTGATAGGTCATGTCAGAGTCAAACCCTTCAGGAAATTTGTTTAAAGCTGAGCCCTGCGGAGGTTTTAGTGTTGAAAATGGCAACAAGAAATAGTGAAGGAGGCCTCCTGAAACAGCTTTCCTGATCCTAGTTGGAAAGTGATCACCTAAACTAGGTGGGGACCACACATGTGATTTTTGTCGAAGAGTCTATTTTTAGACTATGTCTATTTTTAGACATATGGAGCATGGTCTAGGAGTTGCGGGATGTTATTCTTGGATGATTGGTCAAGTTGGTAAAAATAGATGGACAGTTATTTTTAGACATACAGGTTGAAGTCTATTTTTAGACTTCCTGTCTAAAAATAGGTCAGTCAAATATTATTAACCCTTAATAATATTTGGGCTATAAACATTATCTTATCCTCTTGGAGCACTTCATTTCAAGCTACAGATGTGGCACATGCAGCTAGAAGAAGGAAATTCGAATTTCCTAAGGGTTAGTTGAGCTATTGCATGGTTGAATTCAGTTAGAACTCATGTGGCAGAGTTTGGTGGAGTTGATGAGACAGTTGATGGAGTTGTGTTCGGTTTAACTTAGTTGAACTAGTTGTATTTAGTTTAACTAGCTAATACACTAGAGATGAGTGGTGTGAATTAATTATTAATTAATTCACTAATTATTAACTCATTATTCAACTAAAAAACACATCAGTTAACAGCAGTGCATGGACAGTTCAGTGGAGACCAGTGTTAGAGGTGGGTGAAAGAGTGGAGTCTACTATCAGTTGTGACTATAGTGTGCATGAGATTTGCACAATCATTGGAGGAGATTTCCAATGAGGATTGCGCAGTTAAATCCAAGGGAATTCGAATTCATTCCATTCATTCTCTCATCTTGGATTGCGCAGTAGAGGCAGGCAAACAGTGGAGGAGTTTTGAACCCGTGACTTGTTCAAAACTGAGCTAGTTTGTGTGTAACTTTTGGAGACAGTACGGAGTACTTGTGAGGAGTATTGTACTGAGATTGTTACATGATTCTTCTTCATTATAATATACAGACAGTAGGGGGTTTTCAGCTGTAAGCTTTCCCCGGTATACATACTGTGTTATATGTGTTGAATTTCTATGTGCGCATGTGAATGTTTTCAATACCGCTTGTTGTTTTTATTTCCGCATGTGATGATTAATGCGTACAAGAGGTTATGTGTTATGCATGAAGCTCAAATAGTGTGTAACCAGGATAATCTCGGTTGAATAAGTGATTTATTCAGGAATTTCTACATGGTATCAGAGCGATATTGATCATCAGATCTATTATTCAGAAAGTGATTGCATTTTATTTCTTTAGGCAGAGTCTGCGATCGAGCCAGGTAGCCTCCGGATTCATCCTTCTTTGAAGGTGAAAGGTCTGGTAAATGCCCATGCAGTCGATCTCTGATTTGGAAATCATTTGTTCTCACGAATTTTAGATCGGAAGCGGTGGAGTTCGGAGCTGTTGGAATTCGAATTGCAGAATTGTTTTTCTTGGTGTCAAAAGCAAAGATGTCTTTCGTCGGATTGCGATTGGAGTATGCCTTGGAAGGCAGCTCGAATTATATTGCATGGAAAGACAGGATGGAGGCAGTGATAGATGACAATGGGCTGTTGGAATTCATAGAGAAAGAAATTCCAAAGCCTACTTCTACGGATGCTGTTGTGATTGAAGCATGGCAAAAGAAGACAGCAAGGTGTCGAAGGATTCTGTTGGAGGGTATGAAGGATCACATAGTATCTAGCCTGCATGGTAAAGCTTCTCCATTCTTGATGTGGAAATATTTGACAGAATTGTTCCAGAGCAAGAGTGACCAAAGGAAGTTGGCACTCAAGGATAAACTTAGGAAAATAAAGATGGAGAAGAATGACACTATTCCAGTATACTTGACAATGTTTGTCCACTGCAGGGATGAACTTGGGAGTGTAGGATTTAGTGTGGAGGATGAAGAACTGGTGAGCTTGGCTCTCCTCGGGCTTCCGAAAAGTTGGCATGCATATCAGGATAGTGTCAATGGTCGGGAGAAATTGCCAGGATGGGAGCGACTTTGGTCGGGAGAAATTGCCAGGATGGGAGCGACTTTGGTCGGATCTTGTGCAAGAGGAGATAAGGCGGAGTACCAGGGACGGATCTTCATCAAAGGCATCTGATGAAGAAGACTGCGCTTTAGCTGCCAAATCAAGGAAGGGGAAGGGCAAGAAGAATGCTTCTCAATCCGGTGCGGATGGTAAAGAGCGTGACATGTCCACAGTGAAGTGTTTTCACTGTCACGATCATGGACATTACGCCATGAATTGTCCACATAAGAAGAAGAACAAGTAGGCTGCGAGAGCTGCAGCTGGTGAGGCTCTTGCCTCGCAATTTGAGCTGGATTTCTCATTGATCACATGCATGGTGTCTAGTGCATTGGGATCGGGGTGGTATTTTGATAGTGGCGCTTCCTTTCACATCACGGGAGATGTGAATCTTTTTAGTGACTTGGTGGAGAAATATCTCCAGATGCATGTTGAGTTGGGCGACGGTGGACGATACAATGCGACCGGCATTGGTACCATAACCTTTCAGAGGGAGTCAGGTAAACTCATTCTTTTACAAAATGTATTGCATGTACTAGGTCTAACAAAGAATTTAATCTCAGTCGCAATGTTAGAGGATAAAGGGTATGAAGTTGTCTTCAGAGAAGGAAAAGTTTTCCTTCGGCACAAGGCAACGGGACAAGTTAAGAAGGTTGGGATTCGGGCAAAGAATCTCTACAGACTTGAAGTAGATGGGATTTCTACGGAGCTTCCTACTATTGGGAAGCGGGAGAAATACATGCAACTGATGCTTGAGAGGGAGCAAGTTTTGCATGCAGGTGATAGTGAACCTTGGGATGTGGAGCAGCCACAAGAGGATCATGGAGTGGAAGAAACCACTCATGCAGAGAAATTTCGTGCCAGATGGGCAGAGGGAGTGCATGCGGCTATGCCACCCGGTGAGAGGGTGGGGGGCGACATGCATGAGTAATCCCACGAGAGGAGATTTGCGGGGCGATTCATGAGAAGGTGTGGATCTCATGAATTGAGTGCTGAGGGTGCCCATTGATAGAAGATCAGTTGGATTGATGCAGGCAGATCAAAGTGACAGTGTCGGATACTGGAGCGCGGATCAGAGTTGACAGCAAGTGCAGAGTGCATGGGTGCAAGAGTTCAACAGCGCAGTGGTTCTTGATGACATGTGCAGTTGGTACCAGCAGAAGTCGAAGACTTTGATGATAGATGCATCAGACTGATTGATTTGTTTGGAGCCTATTCAGTTTCGAAGATGTTGCATGCAAAGGGTGCATGGCGTATGCATGGAGTTGCATGGTGCATGCATTATTTTGAATGGCGCATGCAAAGGGTGCATGGAGAATGCATGGAGTTGCATGTCGCATGCAAAGACAATCATTTCTTGTTGAGAGGGAGTGTTGAAAATGGCAACAAGAAACAGTGAAAGAGGCCTCCTAAAACATCTTTCCTGATCCTAGTTGGAAAGTGATCACCTAAACTAGGTGGGGACCACACATGTGATTTTTGTCGAAGAGTCTATTTTTAGACTATGTCTATTTTTAGACATATGGAGCATGGTCTAGGAGTTGCGGGATGTTATTCTTGGATGATTGGTCAAGTTGGTAAAAATAGATGGACAGTTATTTTTAGACATACAGGTCGAAGTCTATTTTTAGACTTCCTGTCTAAAAATAGGTCAGTCAAATATTATTAACCCTTAATAATATTTGGACTATAAACATTATCTTATCCTCTTGGAGCACTTCATTTCGAGCTACAGATGTGGCACATGCAGCTGGCAGAAGGAAATTCGAATTTCCTAAGGGTTAGTTGAGCTATTGCATGGTTGACTTCAGTTAGAACTCATGTGGCAGAGTTTGGTGGAGTTGATGAGACAATTGATGGAGTTGTGTTCGATTTAACTTAGTTGAACTAGTTGTATTTAGTTAAGCTGAATAATACACTAGAGATGAGTGGTGTGAATTAAATATTATTTAATTCACTAATTATTAACTCATAAATCAGCTAAAGAACACATCAGTTAACTCAGTGCATGTACAGTTCAGTGAAGACCAGTGGAAGAGGTAGGAGAAAGGGTGGAGTCTACTATCAGTTGTGACTATAGTGTGCATGAGATTTGAACAATCATTGGAGGAGATTGCCAATGAGCATTGCACAGTTAAATCCAATGGAATTCGAATTTATTCCATTCATTCTCTCATCTTGGATTGCGCAGTAGAGGCAGGCAAACAGTGGAGGAGTTTTGAACCCGTGACTTGTTCAAAACTGAGCTAGTTTGTGTGTAACTTTTGGAGACAGTACTGAGTACTTGTGAGGAGTATTGTATTGAGATTGTTACATGATTCTTCTTCATTATAATATACAGACAGTAGGGGGTTTTCAGCTATAAGCTTTCCCCGGTATACATACTGTGTTATATGTGTTGAATTTCTATGTGCGCATGTGAATGTTTTCAATACCGCTTGTTGTTTTTATTTCCGCATGTGATGATGAATGCGTACAAGAGGTTATGTGTTATGCATGAAGCTCAAATAGTGTGTAACCAGGATAATCTCGGTTGAATAAGTGATTTATTCAGGAATTTCTACATTTAGTTCTGGGGAAAGTGCATTATACACACTATTGAATCTAGTGCAGTAAGCTTGCACACTTTCCCCAGTATTTCTATGGAGGTTCTTGTAGTCGGAAAGGACTTGGAGAGGGTTTTTCTTTACTTCCCATTTGTTTAAGAACGTTTGATGGAAGCCTTGGAGATCATTAATACTATGGGGGGCTAGACCTTTGAACCATTTTCTTACTTCTCCCCCTAGGCTCTGAGCAAATAACCTAAGCTTGACCGAATCATCATCAATTTCATTTCTGTCAAAGTAGTCATTCATTTTATCTACATGTTGTGATGCAGTTATAGCATTGTTAGCATCATATAATGGAATTTTGGACTGATAGTCCTGTGGAAAATTAACTAATGGTACATGAAGGACTAGGGGAGCATACCATGCTTCCATGATAGGTGGTGGGGGTGGATTTATAACGGGAACAGTGGGCTGAGGTGAAGTGGTTTGAACAGTGGATGAAGGGTGAGCAAAAGTGGATGGACCAGGAATAGACTGCTGAGTTGATCTTGGATAAGAGACACCTAAGTTGTGAAGAAAATGTAAGTCAGGAGGTGTTGTTTCTCTGCTACCAAGAGGTTCACTTGTTTCAGGAGATGATAGTGAAGACTCAGAATCTAACTGATCTAAATCACCAAAAGACCTAGTTCTAAATGGATTTACTAAGTCAAATTTAGGTTGTTGTAGAGCTGAAAGATTTCCAGGAACTGAATTAGCTCTCAAGGGTGATCTGAAAACAGTTGATAATTTTATCTTAGGAGACTTCCTAAGGATACTTTCAGGGTTGTAAACTATTCCCAGTGGGTTTGGGTCAGGGCAGGCTCTAGTATGAATCTTTTTAGGATCCACTATGCTATGTTTTTTAGACCCGGTTAAAAAGAAAAGTTTTAACCAAATATGACAATCTTTAAGAGGCTAACTGATCTTTTCATAAGAAGGAAAAATTTAATCTTAAAACCTTCTAGCTGAGTTTATATGATGCTATCAAGACTTGGGGTCTTCCCAGTGGAGTCTTAAGGTCTGTTTTTAGGATTGTGGAGTCGCCAGGTGGAAATTTTTAGCTTGTTTGGAGTAAAAATTTTGTAGTCCACCACCAAGTTTATTATGAAGCCAAACTGAAATGTTTTTGGGTTTTCCTGAGTTAATTTGGTCTTATAGGTTAAGAGAGTGTTCTAATTCTGATATAACACTTAGCTAGGGTGTCAAAACGTACAGAGTTTACTCTTATGGCTTGGTAACTGAAATCTTCAAGGTTTGACAAGGCTTTATGAGAATCCTAAGGGTTACTTAGTTTGTCACTGATTCAAAGGTCCTATCATGATTACCATTATGCTTGGTAGTGCTTGAAGAAGGTTACTTATGTGATACTAGACAGTGAGTGTTTAATTTTAAAGATTCCACTCAGGGTCACTAGATATTCTTGAAAATAAGGGATTTCTGGAGTTCTAAGGGGTGCTTAGATTGTCACTGACTCAGAGCGTCCCACCGTGATCGCCATTATGTTGGTGTCCCATGTTTTGATAGTTTGGAAAATCAAAAGACAAGGCAACATCAGAACCAATCTTTAGAGTTACAGGATCTAGTCCTCCTGTTCTCAGAGAGGGATCTCTCAAATATTTGTTTGCAAAAGTTTATCTTGTGTGCTTAAAATATTGATTTTAGACTAGTTATTAAGTGCAGGTGTTGTTTGTTTGTTTGGTTGGATTGAATTGATACAATAGAACATGAAAGGTCTAGGAAAGATACATAGAATGGAGAAACATCTGGTTCATTGGGAAATGGAGTCAAGAAAAGGTCATAACAAACTCATCAAAGGATATGGGATATCAGAGGGCAAATCTAACTTGGCCACAGGATCATTTTGTTTTTGGAATGGGATGAACATTAATGATTTGAAAAGAGAGTTTTAATTCTCAACAAAGGGAACCTGAAAAAATAATTTAAACAATAAAGAAATATTTGATAGACAGGGCTAACCATAAATTCTACAAACATTCTTTAAGAAAATAATGACTTCAAGACAACTTTCAAAACGAAATCTAAGATTCGGGGAACACCCTATTTCCTCAAAGATTTTATTTCAAATGACTTAGAAAACATAAAATATTTACTGACAATTACAGTCATATAAGAGGGAACACCTAAAAACATCTATGATCATAATTATAACGACTTTTAAACCAACTGTTTAAGTGAGGAAAAAGGGCAAGATCAAAACAGACCTCTCTGATTCACTATAAGCAAAGAACTTTAAAGGGAGACTTCAATAACAGTTTTTAAGTGGCAGTAGACAAGCAGGGAGAACCATAAATCATGCTGAAACCAACTATTCAAAATATTAAGGAAATAAACGAGCATGAAAACTAAAGAGAAAGATTAAAGCCTCTAAAATACTTCAGCAGAAGAAAACATAAAACAGTGAAGGATGAACAGGTCTAAGGTGCTTCCAGGAGTCATTTCTTAGCCTAATACTTTCTATCCTACTGTAGTAAGAAATTATGGAACATAATGAAAACAGGGGAAAACATAAAACAGTTCAGAATACTTCACCAACAACCAAGCTCATGGATCCAATGATAGAGCCTTCTCAGGAACACGCATGAAACAACATCATCAAGATCTCCAAGACTTCAATTTGTTCTTCAACTTCAATAGACTATGTATTTACTTTAGAGAGTTTCAGTATTACAACTTGTGATCAAACAATAACCAACCAACCAACAATTTCTTATCTTCTACAGAAGTATTTATAGAAGAAAAGAGGAGGTGGAATGAGACAAAATATATTCTAAGTTCAATTAATACAGCTTACTGTCTCTCGGACTTTGAGGGGCTCGATGGAGAATATTTTGATATTCCTCCTGTATTAATTGGTTACATTAACTTTTTAAGCTCGTTGGGAAAGAAATGTTGACTTTTAAGGCTCTGTGCTCTGTCTGGAGTAACTCTGCGGATATTTTTCTATTAAACTCCTTTGGCAGAATTAACTTCTTGGCAGCGCTGGAGGCAGATATTTCTTCAATCAATAACTTCGGCCTCTGTTTTGAATGGTTTGAGGCAACAAGTGGCTCTTGTAGTAGCTGAGGAATCAATTCGCCTCAAATGCAGGTAGTGGAAACCTTTCTGTCAGTTTAAACCCTTATGATTTTCTTTTGACTGTGTTTGGATCCAGGGAATTAGGTTTTTGATAATTATTTTTAACCGTAATTCCCTAAATTTGTCTTCAATCTTCATCTTCACTGCGTTCTATTCTTCAAACTTATACTCTTTTAAATCGCGTTTAAAATACAGTGTCTTGTCAATGTGCAGAGCCGTGTTGGGCCTTTAAATGTATCAATGCTCATAGAGCATCGACAAATGATGAATAGAGCCTGGCAGACGGTCCTTTTTAGTAGCTCAAAGGCGCAGGAAATGTCTTTCCCGGCCTTTGGCTTTCCTTCATTATTTCAACGGAACAACTGCAAAACACAAAGACAAATTAAGAAATCCTGCATTTTGGGTTAAACTGCTTCAGAAGGCGGGAGAGGAGCGCAGCCGTTGGATGAAAGCATCCAACGATGGAGATCTCCAAATAATAGGCAAAAGAAGAGCGAGAGAAGAAATAAAACGGAGAGATCCTAGACCGTCCGATCTGGACACGTGGACGGTCCAGATTTAATCGGGAAATTGCAATCGACAGGAGGAGGAAAGGAATGCGATGAAGAAACTCCGATGCGATTGCACTATCGGAAGGCCTGAGGCGATTAAGCGATGGCCGTTGATCTAAGAGCGAGATCAACGGTGGAGAATGAATCAGGCAATTGCAATCGAAGGTCGAGAATGAAGGGATGCGATGGAAATAAACAATACGATGGAGCGCAGGCCGTCGATCTATAGATTAGATCGACGGTGGGTAATAAATCGGGGAGATGGCTGATCGGGGAAACAAAACAAACATATGCGATTAAACTTTTGCGATGCGATTGGAGACTCCGATGCGATTGGAGACTCCGATGCGATGGAGCGTTGGCCGTTTGATCAGCTGTCGATCAACGACAGAGATGAACCGGGAGCAAACCTTTATAATACATGAAAAAACAAAGATTTGAAATAAAACAAAGGTTTTTTCGGCTTCGGGGGCGGAAAATGTGCATAAAATGAATAGGCGCCCGACTGCAAGGCCTTTAATTATATGGATGATAATATGCCCAGGGCGTATTTGAAACAAGGGCCAATCGCAATCGGAAATCGGAGATTGGTCTTTCGATTAACTCGCTAAAACATTTGCGATGCGATAAGCGCCTTGGGACCTTTAACTCTCGGTCCTGGGGAAAGTCATATGAAACAGAGGTGGGGGGAAAGCTTTAACACATGAGACCCAATCGCATCGGAATTTTGATACGGGTCTTTCAATCTAACTATTGTGTTTTCTCCAATTGCGATTGCGCGATCGGCTCTTTTCAATCAACCCATTTAATTTATTTCAACACGTGACTTTAAGTTTTTAAGTTAAAACTTTGGATAAGTGGGTTTTGGGTTTTTACAAAGAAAAATATCGATCGGGAGTGAAATATATAGGGGTTTAAGTGCCTGAGGCAGGCTTTATGGTTATATGGAAAATAATGTAATCGTGGGTTTTAGATACAAAGGCTAATCGCAATCGGAGTTTTCAGAACATGGTTTAAGACTTGCGCACTTGTTTCTTTCCGATGCGATTAGCGCTCGGGGTCTTTAACACTTGGTTTTTCAAAAGAAACATGAGACTTGGAGTTATATCAAAAGGGAGCCGATCGCATCGGAGTTTTTTGTGTAACGAAATATATGCACTCATTTGATTTACTCTGATGCCGATAAGCGCCAATGGGACTAGCGCTTGGTTCCGGGGAAAGGGCATGTGGGGGAAGTGGTTTAGGACTTAGCCCAAAGGGGCTTGAGTCCATAGTAAAACTTGTATTTTCATGAATCTTTCATAGTTTTCAATGGAATTTTGATGGGTTTGAAAATAGTTAAAAAATGAGTTTTTAACATATGGAAGGGGGTTTTCATGAAAAGAAAACATGAAAAATAGAGGAAAATTATGGGGAAAAAGGGAGAGCAAATGAAGGTTAGTTAGGAGTGAGAGAAGGGGAAAAAGATGGTTTTTGGTAGCAGTTTTTTCTCTTTTGTTTTTAGCAGAATTCTCAGAGTATAAAATGGAAACAGCAAATGAAAATTTTGGACAAAGGCATGAGGCCTTTCAAGAGTCTTCAAGAGCCAACAATTTTTTAGCAATAAAATTGTTCCTTGAAGGCTCCAAAATTATTTAGCCACCATTTGGTATGACAAATTTTATAGGTGGCTAACAGAATGAATATTTGCAAATCTAATATGTTGATGTTGTTCGATGCTCGATTCATGCTGCTCTACTTGGTTACCCAACATGATGTATTTGGAGAACTCTGCCCTGCTCTTCCCAATGTATAAAGGTGGGTTGTTGATGTTGCAAGCTTTATCTATGTATTCTTGTAGAGGGCTTCTCTGGAACTCTCAATCGTACTCCTCTCGCTGCCTTATGAGGGATTTGAGTCATTCTTCAACACTAGACAACTTGGTCTTTGATTTGGCACATACCCCTATGAGTTCTTCAAGTTTTCTGTTCTCCTATAAGGCAATGTCTCGGACTGTCCAGAATTTCTGCTTCAACAACATAAGATCTATCTTGAAATACTTGATCCTTTCTCGAAAGTCTTCTACTGGCAATTCTAGTACCGTGCTGACTGTCTCTGTATTTGTTTGCACTCGATGCCCAACGACCACATCTTCAACTTGAGCCTTTAACCAACTCTCTAGGAATGGTCCATTTTGCACATTATGTTTTTCATGTTGCTCCTCGTGATCATACTCATCATGTTGGTTCACTATGGGTGGATCCTCACTCAAATCTCCCAAGTCTCCTTCACCTGTGGAGACCATCTGTTCATCCCTTTCAACTGTCGAACATAGATGCATTGGTGGAATTTTATCTATACTTGATTGTTCATATTCTTCATGAATATTCCCCTTGGGATCTACGAACTCCATTATATAGGAATCAACCTCATCAATGGCATTAGGTAGAATTTCCTCATGCACTTCCAAATGTTTGTCGTCTTGCAAGCCTCCCTGAATAATGTCACGATGTTGCTCACAATCTTGAAGATCAATAGACCCATCTACAAAATACTTCCCATGATTTGAAGTAATCTCCTCTTGTTTTATCTTTGTTTCTTTCTTCTTATCACTTGGACAGGAATGGTTAAGGGCCCAAGGTCCCTTGCAGATAAAGCATAGTCCTCTCCTCCTTAGTTCATTCTTGTTGCAGATTTTGTTCTTGCTTTGATTATCATTTTGGTCTACGGAGATATGGCTACTTCAAGGACCATATAAACTCACTAGTACATCAAGGATTTTCTGGTTGTTTTTCAAAATTTCTTCAAGACGATCCATCTTCTCCCATACCCAAACAGGAATATATTAATTTTTCATAGGAAGATTTTGTCAATGACACCTTCAAATATTTTCACAAATTTAACCCACAGACTTATAAATAATTTTCCCTTCACTTATGTCTCCCAATAAAATAATTTTATTGAAAAATAAAAAAAATCCAACTAGGGTGATAAATATCACCGAAGTGAGAAATGTTGGCTAGGGTGAAAAATAAATTTCACCGAAGTTCCTTGCATAAAACTCTCACACTGGCAAGATGCACAGCTTTGATACCACTGTAAGATTCCAAACAATAAAAATTTGGATAGATCTAAAACATCTTAGTGTTCTCATTTAATACAATATTTCATCAAGAACCAGAACACAAAAAATGCAGCGATTTTACTTATATTACTCACTGAAAGTAAAATACATGCCCAGATCATAAAATCCTGCAAATGGCATGCACAACTGCTTGACAATGACAAATATAAGAAACTGAAGCCCACTTGTGAATCCTGGATGGATTCACCACATAAACATCACCGCGGGGTTTTTGACTCGGGATCAATAATAGCACTGGCCATGCCAAGTTCTCAGGATCAATAATAGAACTGGCTATGCCAGGGTTTCAACCCAAACATAATAAGATAGATAATACCAAAATACTCTAAGTACCTAGCTTCTCCGGGATCTCAAAGTAATGTCTTGAAATCCACACCCACGCCGGGGGCTACCGTTCCCTCATAAGATCCTCTTAATCGTGTTTTTTCTGCCGATTCCACCCCTTCGGGGGGCTGGCTTTGGCGGCGGTTTTATGCAATACTGTGGATGATCTTATCAATAATCCGCTTAGGCCTTCCATGGATCCAAGATATGTGTTGGCCGGAAACTTCGCTCCAGTGCAGGAGACTGCACCAGTGGCGTGTGCCAAGGTACTCGGCACTCTCCCTGCCTGCGTCAACGGAGTTTATTTCCGCAATGGCCCCAATCCCAGATACGTTCCAAGAGGCGCCCACCATCTTTTCGACGGCGACGGAATGCTTCACGCCGTTAGGATCAAAGACGGCCGAGTAACATTCTGCAGTCGTTACGTCCGCACGCACAAATTCGTCCAAGAAGAGACGGCGGGAGGGCGGGTAATGCCCAACTTTTTTTCCGGTTTCTACAGCCTCGGCGCCGAATTAGCCAACGGAGTCCTGCTCACCGCCAGAGTGGCTTTCGGCCTCTTTAATCCCTTGAACGACGTAGGATTGGTCAATACCAGTCTCTTGTATTTCAATCGCAGACTCATGGCGCTCGAGGAATCAGATCTGCCGTACGCGATGAAGGTCACGGAATCCGGCGACATCGTCACTGTCGGCCGGTATGACTTCGACGCGAAACTCTCAATGGCCATGACAGCACATCCCAAGATCGACGGTGAGACGGGAGAGCTTTTCGCTTTCCGTCACGATGTCATTCCTCCGTTTCTCAATTATTTCAGAGTATCAGCTACCGGAGGGAAAGAACCCGACGTCGGAATCCTGTCGATGTCGGGGCCGTCGTTTATTCACGACTTTGCGATCACCAAGAAGTATGCCATATTTCCCGATACCCAGATCGTGGTGGACCCCATGAACATGATTGTCGGCGGCAGCTCTCTTATAAGCTGCGACAACGCTAAGGTCCCGCGGCTCGGCGTTCTCCCGCGCTACGCAAATACAATATTCATCTACATTCTATATATGACTTTTCAAACCACAATAATAACTTATAATGCAACCCGACGTCGGAATCCTGTCGATGTTGAAGCCGTCTTTTATTCACGATTTTGCGATAACGAAGCAGTATGCCATATTTTCCGATACCCAGATCATGGTGGACCCCAGGACATGATTGTCAGCGGCGACTCTCCCATGGGCTACGACACCGATAAGGTCCCGCGGCTCGGCGTTCTCTCGCTCTACGCAACAGAAGAGGGCGAGATGAAATGATTGGAGGTCTGCGGATCTTATTTCTTCCATTCACTCAACACGTGCGTGGGACGAGGGCGATGAGATCGTGTTGATTGCCGCGAATTTGTACTCAGTAGAGCACTTTCTGGAGAGAACCCATCTCGTCCCTTCCCATGTACTAGCGTATGAAATTTCATGACCTTCTGATGAAAATTTAAATCTATAATTTAATATTAAGTAAAAGTAGTGTTCAAATATAAATATTTTATAGTTTGGAATTTTTAAGTAAAATTTAATTAAATGTGTTTTTGTTTAAATTAAATTTTTTTGTTATTTAAAATATCTTTCTGATACCAAAATGAATTTAGTCCTTTGAAATTAATTTAAATTGTACATAGTCCACAATTCAATCTTCTAATTACAGCCAATTCTATTTAAATTTGACCAAATAAAATTCTAAAAACATATTACACATCCATTAAATTAAAATGTAAAAAAACTAACATGCCCTTTATAAATTAATAATATCATGAAAACTTTCCTAATAATTATTTAGAAACACAATTTACTATAATATAACGTTATATTTCCTCCTAATTATTTAAGGAACACAATAATTACAATAATGTAACTTATGGATGATTGTGTATATACACAATTGAGTCACATGGTATACACATGAACATATATTGTCAAGGATGATTAATATTTATACGTAAATTGTCATGAATGATTAATATTTATACGTAAATTAAATTAATCATAAGTGCTAAATAATAAATAAATTTGATTATTTAAATTTTATAAATTAAATTTATATATAAATAGGAAAAAAAAATTATCTAATTTTTTTTTTTAATTTCAATAAAAATATGAAAATGAAAACCCTGCAAATTGCAAATTTAACCTAAAGAGTTATACATTATAATAATGGAATGCAAATGGATAGAAATATTGTAAAGTAAATAGGATGACTCCCTACTCTTACATTATCTTTTAAAAGTGATATAAAATAAGTACTCTTGTATTATCTTTTAAAAGTGATATAAAATAAGTACTGTGTAATGTGAATTTTACCATAGTTTGTGTTTTTTTGGAAATAGATTAATATTTATTTCTATAATATATATGTTAAAAGTGATATAAAAAATATTTTGTAATGTAGATTTTAATGTGAAAAATATATTATTCAAATAGATATGTCTATTTTGGTATTGGATTTTTAGAATTATAATTTAATTTTTAATAATTATTACATAAATTATAGGGATCTAACAAATATTTAAATGTTGATTTATTTTCAAAGTGATTATGTCTTTTTTTATAATTAAATTGATCAATTAAAAAAACTCCATATAAATAAGTATAATATAAAATGAGTGATGGTTTTTATGGCAATGTGGTTTTGATAAACCATGGTATTAGCCCATGGTATTGTAACAAAGTAAAAGTAAATCTCCATGAACAAAAAAATTGTTTCATGTTTTTGCATTATATATAACCAACCTAAGTCCATCTTAACTCTGAATCTATCAGGTCCTGAGATGGATCAAATCTCTTTTCACTCTAAAAAGATATTTGCATATGAAAGAGATTTGATCTCTCTAGGCACTTGGTATATCACGAGTTAAGACGGATAGCTACCAAACAGTTTCACATGTATACCATGGGTTCTCAATGTCATGGGTCAATACCATGAACCATTTTTATTTTTATTTTTATGTTATTTTTATATAGTTATTTATATTTTATTTTGACCAAGTTAAAATCTTTACATTACATTTTTTTTGTAATTTTATTTTATTTTTATTTTTAATGTAATTTGATTTAGTCAAAACATTAAACATTACATTACAACATAGCTACTATACTGGGTGAGAGCGCAATAATAATAATAATAATAAAGTTATAAATTATATATATATATATTAGCAATTTAAGATGTATCATGAAGTTAGTGCTTTGATGTCCCTTTAATTTATATAGCTGCACTAGTTTTAGCCTCATCAATTAATGGTAGAGTAGTTATTGTTTATTGTTATTCACAAATGTTATTTGACTCATCATCATTACTATTATCCAAGAAAAATCAAATCATATGGAACAACGAGCTAATCATCATCATTATTCAAGAAAAAACAAACCACATGAAATGAGAAACTAATGATTATTAAATAAAATAAATAGTATAGCAAATATTTTTGGAGTATTCTAATAGAGAAAAAGACTTTGTTTTTAGGGCATTTTTTGTGATTAATGTTAATTAAATTTTGGTAAAAGTTTTTAAAATTTTGAGTTTAAGTTGTTTAATCTATAAAATCTACGCGTTCAATTTATTTATGTATTCAAAAATGTAATTTAAACCAAAAAAATTACAATTTTATTTAAAATTATATAACTAAATTTTAATGAAAATATTATTTCATCTATAGATTAAATTATATTATATTATAGTGTGATATTTTTTTGGAAAAAATGATTATGAGATAAAATGATAACTTTCCCTAAAATCCCATTAAATTTGAAATAAATTTAAAGGGAAGGTTAAAAGTAGTTTACTCTTAACAACTATAATTTAATAGCGTAGTTTAACTAATAGTCTATTAAAAACCAACATTAAAATTATTTATATTTACGGTAAATGCCTGGAATTATACAACTTGTCTTCGTAATAGTTTAAATGACGTATCTGGATATTTTCACTGGCGAAAAACATGCTATTCCGGTTTTTTAAAAGCGTTAGAACCACATGTTTGAAACAGATTTAACGTGTGGAATTATGGAAATAACTAAATACTTCCAACCTCTTACAGTTGAAACACCATCCTATCCAATTATCTTTATCGTCACATCTTTCAATTTAAATCCCGACATCTATCAATTTATATGTAAGTGGTGGGGCCCAATATGTTTTAAAAATTCATGAATCTGGACATTCTTACATTAACTGAAATGCTTTAAAGGTTGATCAATATAATTTCCAAATAAATTATTTCAATTAATAAAAAATGTTTTTATTTAATTTATAAAAATATAAAAAGATTTGCATAAGCTTAATATGTTAGAAATGTAATATAATGTCTTGTAAATATGTTTATGCTTTAAAGGTTAATGAATATTGTTGTTAAATAAACTATTTCAATTAATAAAAAATATTTTTATTTAATTTATGAAAAATACAAAATGATTTGCATTAAGACTCAAGTCTTATAAGTTAGAAATATTGTAATGTGTTAATATTTTTTATTTGGTTGAAAAAATATATATAATTATATTTATAATTAGGCAATAAGTTTTTAGAAAAAATTCTTTAAGCTATAAATGCTTACACCATTAATTTTGGTGTTAGACGATCAAATTATTATGATTTTGGTTTTAGACGATGAAATTATTATGAGTTATTGGATCATATTTACAAGTGTTAAGTGGTTTGACGGTTTGAAAGAGAGTACAACTATGGCTATTGAAGGACGAGGAGTTGTGTAGAGCTGATATGGCTATTGAAGGACGACGAGTTGTTCTCAGCCAAGAGTGGCATTGGATTGGAGGACAACCATGGCATCTCATACCAATTTAGGTGACACATGTTCCTACTAACAAATGGGCCCACACATCCTTATTGGAGGGGCTTCCTGCCTTAGAAGGATTAATATATCTTATCACCTTATTGTGTGTGACATTAGATCATGTCTTTATACATTGATATTAATTTTATGCCGTCTAGCTAAGAAATGGTTGCTATGTTGTATTTTTGGGATGAAATGGCTGCTATTTTGTATTTTTGGGATGTCTTTTGTCATTGTACAATTCCTCCATCATGTAGGCTCATAGTGATGATAACAATAACATGGATGATATTTAAGCTATAACTGTATTTATATACCTGTGTGTTAGCATATTTTTCCATTCTAACAAATTTATATGCAAAAAATGGCAATCTTAGATTTATATACTAATAAATCATATTTTCTGGTTTTGCACGTCTTTCTACTAAAATAGTTCTCTAGACACTTGTTGAAGAATCTCTAGTGCAGGTGACTAGACATTGACACTTGCAATTTAATAGGTAAACTATATACTTGCTAACGTTTAAAGTTGGATTGACATAATAAACATCATCATGTGTACATCATCTCAAAAATAGAAATTGACATTTGTCTTAGAAAAGAATAACGTGTTTTAGTTAAACAATTTATCATATGTAATTGGAGACTGTTTGTTTCATAGTTTACAACTTTTACTGCATTGTACATAAACATCGATAGAATTAAGAATAGGAGCAATGAATTATTTTAGAAAATGTTTAGTAGAAAAGGATGAAGAAGAAATTATGTCTTATCAACATGAGCTCCATGAAGAGTCGTTAACAAAAATGCATAGCATCAATAATCACGGTTTGTATTTAGTAAAAATGTCTAAATCAACTTCAATTAATATACCTATAGAATCTCGAGGACTATGGGGAGACATTTTTTGTATACATTGGTTGTCAAATTGGTTGAAAATTCCAATTAGAATTTGGTCCAAAACGAAAATGAAAATGCATTTGCACATAATACAACATTTGCAACAAACACTTATGATATACTATTTCATGATGAAGATCCTATAAATGGGCACTTTGAACCATTGCTATAAAAAAAAAACGCAATCTAGGATTCTTCCTTATGCCAACAAACCAACATTTCATATGAAAAAATTGATTTATCCATATTTGAACATCAAAACTTTAGAGCCATGACCAGCCTCGTTAGGGTGCCCATGTTCAATAGCATATATGGTGAAAGTGCATGTGAAACAATTTGTTATCTTCTAGATAATGAATATAGTGTGCCACGCCTTCGACTTATCATTGCACAAACATTTTTCAACGAAGTTGTTCAAAATGAACCATTTGCAATTAGATGTATAACAGAGTATATATACTTTAGTTGTATATATAAGTACAAAACAATAACTACTTGGAATCAATACATAAAACAAATAGCATTGCCCTATCACAAAGGAACTATTGAAGGTGATGTATTTGTCTTTTCTTGGTTAAGAAAAATGCTAAACATACATCTCGTTATTTGGTCTATAGTTACAATGTCCATATTGAAGAAAATAAGTAATTTAGAAACAATTCTTAGAACTTTGAACATATTGCAATTTGAAACAAGTATAGGTCATGTCCACTATGAACACTTACAACAAATAGGCGAAATTGAAAGTCAAACAATAGGTGAACTTGGTGCAACCGAATATAAAAACAAAGCATGTGAGGCAATAGCTAACACTTGTGTTTTCTCTTTGCATTTTCATAGGTCTACCAATAAAAAACATGTTAACTGCTAAAGAAAATAGTGCAATAAATAGAAATGAATCCAATGATAAAGCAGGTAGTGTAACAAGAAGGAATGAATCTAGCCATTTTGATAAACGGTTTGGTATTTTTCCTTTCACAATCAACAACAAGTCAACCAGTCTTTATACTATACATTATTTAATTTTTACTTTTTATTTTTCCACCTTAGTCTCTTTAGTATTCATATTTTTACACTAATTAATTTTTCTTTTTCCTTTTTCCATTTAACTTTTTCTAAAACAACAAAGAAAAAATAGAAAAGCAAGAAATAATGTGATTGCCCATATTAAACATTTGCATGGGAAGTGTAACAAATATTTTTGAAGGTGACTTGTTAGTGTTATATGGCCCTTCTTCTAATCCAACAAACTTCTCACAACCAAGGACGCAAGTTGTACACGCCGACCTTGTTGATGTCCATGGCCAACTTACAATAACCGTCAACATAAGTGATAAACTAATCTCTCAATTTGTCTCATTTTTATTTGTTGGGAAAAGTGTCTGCATCACAGGATTCAACGTGGCCAAAAAAAGCAAATATGAAAGAGGTGATGCTAGCCATTGCATCTCACTGACTTCAACATCTGTCGTTGAGGAAATACCAATGCTTTGCTCTGAACGTCGACTTACTCTAGACACTACAATTGTGATGTTTTTAGAAGCAAGTACAGATTATTCAGTTGGAAGCTTCATAGAACTTATCACAGGATTCCAGCAAAAAAATCACCAATTTGAAATATATGTCAAAGCAGGTGAAACAAACAACGATCGTGCCACGTATTTTGTAAAATTTTGTATTTTATTATGATTTCCATCTCAAGTCTCCATATTTCCTTTTTGTTCCTAAAAGGATCTATGTTTTTATGCTTTCTTTGTTACAACTAATCAAAATTTTAACCTATTTTTTTACATGTGTTTTTTGTCGAACAACAGAGACAAAAGTTTGTCAGGCTGCAACAAGATATAACAAAGGGAAAAAAAATCTTTCTACAATTCAGAAACATGGTTCGAAATGGACCAAGAGAATCCCAAGGCATACAGACGTGCTTATCAAGCTTCTTTGAACCACTTAACGATCAATTGGCAAAATTTGATCTACAAACTCTTGCCAAAACAAAGCTCCAGGCAAGTTTTCAATTGAATTTCAACTTTTTCTTATTTATATACAATTGCAGTGGTCAATAGCTGCTTCAACCTCTCAAAACTGTTCTGGAACTCCACAATCCACTTAAAGACTTTTCCTTTTCTCTGTAAAGAGGTGATTGGAAAAGAAATTCTGGAGAATCCTTCAATGAATCTTCGATAATAACCAGCCAATCCCATGAAGGAGCGGATATCTGCTACATTTTGGGGAACTTTCCATTCCATGATTGTCTTGATTTTCTCTGGATCAACCGTAATCCCCTCTGCTGAGATAACATGGCCTAAGTACTGGATTTTTGTTTTTAAGAAATCACATTTGCTGAACTTAGCGTACAACTGATGTTTTCTTAACATCTCCAGCACAATCCTTAAATGTTCTCTATGTTCTTCCTGGTTTTTAGAGTAGATTAAAATATCATATATGAATATAAGTACAAAGTTATCCAGGAAAGGATGGAATACTCCATGAATTAACCTCATAAATTCCACTGGTACATTGGTTAACCCAAAGGGTAACACCACAAATTCATAATGCCCGTACCTAGTACGGAAAGTAGTTTTGCAAATATCTTCATCCTTGATTCGGATCTGGTGATACCCAGATCTTAAATTTATTTTTTAAAACACAGTGGGCCCCTTTACCTGATCGAACATATCATCAATTCTTGGTAGAGGATATTTATTTTTCACTGTTAACTTGTTGAGTTGTCTATAGTCCATGCACATTCACATGGTTCCTTCCTTCTTCTTAACGAACAACACTGGTGCTCCCTAAGGGGACACACTTGGGCGAATATATCCTTTATCCAATAGTTCTTGTAACTTCATTTTTAATTCAGTTAATTTTGGAACACTCATTCTGTAAGGAGCCCTTGACACAGGTGATGCTCCCGACATTAATTCAATGGTAAAATCAATATCCCTTCTTGGTGGTAATCCGAGTATGTCTTCCAGAAAGACATCCATGAAATCTTGTACTACTAGTATATTCTCCATCATAGGAGACATCTCCTTGGAATTAGCATATCCTACTCGGATAGCATAAATCTGACATCCCTTCCTTATACATTTGTTCATTTGGGATGTTGTAATAGGACATAGCTATAGCGGTTTCTTGATCCCTTGAATCTCTTTGTGTGTACCATCTTGCATCCTGTAATAGATAATCTTTTCTTTGCAATCCACTAAGGTCCAATTTTTCTCTAGCCAATCCATACCCATCAAAACATCATAGGACCCTAATGGCAGTATGTTCAGATCCACATTTAACTGATGTTCTGCAATTTCTAATGTGCAGTTTGGAATTTTGGCAATTACTTTTCTTTTTTCTCCTGTGGCTAGTTGTACCAGCCAAGGACTTTTGAATTTCTAACCTTTTAAGTTACATACTTCCACTATTTTGGGATTAACATAATTTAGACTTGCACCTGGGTCTACCAAAATAGAAATAAATTGGGACAGTAATTTACCTTCCAACTCTATAATTGTTAGCTGATAATCTGCCTGTCGATCCTCCAACGCTGCGTTGATACAATGAATGTTTCAGGCCACATCGCCTACCATAGAAGCCTCCTACAAATTGGAAATTGTTTCACTTCTTGCTCGTTGTGGGAAAAATTTATAATAATGTGCCTCACCACACCCCCAACACTATAGAGGGGGTTTGGTAGCTTGCCCTTGCTCCGATTTGCTAGATGCCTCTGTAGGCTTCTCTTCAGCTGGCCATCGGGTTCTCTGATGATTTCTGCCAAACTGCTTACTTACAGAACTTCATGCATAATTCTTAAAATTCTTATTTTTGGCACCTTTGAAGTTTAAGATGCTTTTCTGTCCTTTCCTTGGCTGCCAACTTTTTCCCACTTCCCCTTTTTCCTTGGAATACTGGTAGCACAGTCGTGCCTTACGAATGGCTTCGTCCATGGTTCTAGGATTTACGAATTCAATTCGTTCCTTCATATGTGTTGGAAAACTACTCAGAATTATTTGTACCTTAGCCTTTTCATCTCTGAGGTATGGAACATATCTTAAAAAAGAGGTGAACTTGGTGATATACTCATCCATGGTCATCTGTCCTAGCTTCAAGTCATGAAATTATTTAGATTTCTCATCGTAGAAACGTTCTGTTAAATACTTGTCACTAAATTATTGTTGGAACGATTTGCAAGTAACATCTTGGTCCTCAATGCTACAAACATTCTTTACTTCTTCTCACCACATAGTGGCTTTCTCCCTTAACTGATATATGGCCAATCTGGCCTTCAGATTGCTGCTATACTCGTACACTTGAAAATATTTGTTCATATTTATCAACCAAGCCTCTGCCACTTCCTCAGCTTCACCATCAAATGTTGGTGGTTTTATTTTTCGAAACTCCCCCTGAAGCTCCACTTTTTGCTTCTTAACTTCTTGCTGATCCGACAAATTGCCAGACTCTGCCTCATTATAGTTTTTGTTCCTGTTGCTTCGTTGGAAAGGGCTTCTTTCCACTCTGATAGTGGTGTGGTCCCTTGTTTGTCGCTCATTACCTTCTTGCATGTCTCTATCAACACTGGGTTGTTCCATTCCCTGATTCTTCTTGTCTGACAGGCGCTTGAGTATCTTTTCTTACTCTTGCATTGTGAAAATGTGAAGTTGGGTTACACTTTTTGCCCTTTTTTGAGAAAAAAATTTCATTTTTTTTTTTTTTTTTTCTGTTCTTCAACTTTCTGCAAGCTAAAACAATTTTTTTGTGTAGAATTTCATTTTGTGATAAAAATAAAAGTTGTCAGAAAATTTATTAGCTTTCTATTACTTATTTTTTGGAATTTGTTTATACACATTTGATATGTCAACTTAGCGTTTCTTTGAGTGTGTGTTTTTTAGCAATCAAAGGATTCATAAGAATTCATGTTAATACGCAATGTTGTATTCTTTGAAACTTTGTGTTTTTGAGAAACAAAATGTGTTACAACAACCTAGATAGAGTCTACTTCGGTTTCGTCATATTTACAAAGCCAACGGATGCATATCATAATTACTATGATTTTTTGAACTGGTCCAATATGAAAATACTGCATATTTTGAATGTGTTTCACGATGCAAGAAATTCCTTAACATATAAGTTATAAACTAAAAATCTAAAAACTACCCATTAGAGATGATGGACCAATGTAATGCACCATAATTTTTTCAATTTCTTTTACAATGTATTTTGGAAGATACAAAATTATGATTTCACTAAATCATAATGACCTTCAGAAATTGTTTGTACCCATTTCATTACAAAATTAATTAAAATTAGTAAATATTTATGAAATTCCATAAAAGTTATATTTCCTAAAAGTAGATTCAATTCTGAAAATGTTAGTCTTGGTTCCGATAGTTAATTCAGAATGTTTCATGTAGTTTAATCAGTCCAAAGTTGGAGATACGTATTCAAAGCTTGGGCCTGCGTAATTGCTGATGCATTAGTTCAGCCGAACTCTTAAAAAAAGTTCGACCAAATTCTTTTTTGCGCCGACGGCCCGTCAAGTCTAACGACATAAAAGTTCAGCCGAACTTTTTTTCAAAAATTCGGCCAAAATTTTACCCAATTTTCCATCGGCCAGAAAATACCACGGAACCCCTCCAAAAAAACATTTCGCGGCAATATAAATTGTCACGAAATAGTTCATTATTTTCGCACATTTGGTCTAATTTTACAAAGGTCTTGGTCTGATTTTGCAAATAATTTAATTGTTTTGGTTTAAAAACTTTTCTTGGAGGTACATTCAAAGATCATTTTTGCAAAATTTTGTTTTGGGTTTAAGGACTTTTCTTGGAGGTACATTCAAAGAACATTTCTTGGGACATTTCTTGGAGGTATGTGATACATTTTTTGGATGTTTTTTGGGCTTCATTTTTTTTGATAGTATGGATTTGGGCTTAATTTCAAAAGGACATTTTTTGGAAGTATTTTTTAAAGTGATATTTTTTGAAGTATTTTTTAAAGTGGCATTTGGTCTAATTTTACAAAGGTCTTGGTCTGATTTTGCAAAGAATTGTCTGATTTTGCAAAGAATTGTTTGTTTTGGGTTTAAGGACTTTTCTTGGAGGTACATTCAAAGAACATTTTTGCAAAAGATTGTTTTGGGTTTAAGGAATTTTCTTGAAAGTACATTCAAAGGACATTTCTTGGAGGTATGTGATACATTTTTTGGATGTTTTTTGGGCTTCATTTTTTTTGAAATTATGGATTTGGGCTTCATTTTTTTTGAAAGTATGGATTTGCGCTTAATTTCGAAAGGACATTTTTTGGACCTTTTTTGGAAGTATTTTTTAAAATGATATTTTTTGAAGTATTTTTTAAAGTGGCATTTTTTAAGAAGTTGGAATTAATTTTCAATGGACATTTTTTGAAGTGACATTTTTTTAGAGTACGTGTTTTGGGTTGAAGTAAATCTTTTATAATGATTTTTTTAAATGAGTTTTTATCTAACTTTTTAAATGAATTTTTTTTGTAGGACTTGGAAGTAAATATTTTGAGTTTCGTTTCATTTTTATAAGACATTTTTTTCTCGGATTTTTTAAAGTAAGTGTTTTGGATTAGAGTATGTATTTTTTGCAAAATTTTTAAACTGATTTTTTTTTTAAATTAAATCTTTTGTGATGTTTTTTTTTAATTGTGTTTTTGTCTAAATTTTTGAAGGAAATTTTTTGAACTTTATACTCTACTATCATGGGAAATCGGAGGAATTGTACGAGAAAATATGATTGAAAAAGAAACCCTGAAGAACGTAGAGAAGAGACGAGACAATTTCGCAAAAGAAAGATAGAAGCACTCTCGAATATTGAAGTGGAAAATCAACCTCAACTAGAAGTTGAAGAAGGTATGTAAATGTAAATATTATGATTTTGATATATTTAAAAATTTCCTAGTGTAAAATGTGAAGCTTAATTTTTATTTGATGAACTAATTTGAAAAATATTTTGCAATGTAAACAGAGAGAGATATTCCTCAAAACATTGATAATGAGATACAAAATTTTGAAAGAGAAAGTGAAAGAGGTATTGAACCAACGATTGAAGATGGTGAAAACGATGAAAGAAATTCAAGTGAAGAAATTGAATATATATATATATATATATATATATATATATATATATATATATATATGTTGAACACATGCACGCATTATTGAAATTATACATATATTTATTAATTTAGTTATTTATTGAATATGTAAACTTATTATGTACTATTCATTCGAATATGTACAGATGAAATCAATGTCAATGACGAGATGTTAGAAAATGTTGACACTCACACATATGGAGATAAAAAAGCTGACCATTATATACGATATCGTGTTAACCGCATTTTTGAGAAGTATTTCATAAAGGAAAATGTGACAGTTCAAGCCCAAATGTTGAAAGGTCTCCTATCATTAAGGAAATTAAAAGAAGCTATGAATTTATTGGGTATTCGAAAATCAACCAAAGATAAAAAATGAAGGAAAATGTGATACAAAAATATAAATAGTGCTATAAATTCAATTAGAAGATCTAGACAGAAAAATGTTTTAGCTGTACATAGAGAAATACATATGGCAAAGGTTTCATCAAGTACTAAAGAGAATCGCTTGGTAAAATCTATGGCACGAGCATTAGGAACCTCACGAAAAACTTTGCACAAACATCGGAAATTTCAGCTGCAAATAGATGTAAATGATGAACTCACTTGTTGGAGAGCTATTTGTAGGCAACCATACAAAGATAGACTTGGAGAAAATGTTAAAAAAATAATATATGAATATTGGAAGAACAATTCATGTGTTTCGCCAACTGCAAGGCATGTGATGCGAAGAAGAATAACACGAAATCAGTACGAAGAACATGAAAAACATTTCTTGGAAACCACTCAGATAGAGTTGTTCAACAAGTTCAAAGAAGAGAATCATGAAATTCATGTTTCAATCAGTGCTTTTGTTCAACAAAAACCATGGTATGTAAAACCTATCACCGTATGCGACACTTGTTGTTGCCGTTATCATGTGGAATTTGAGTTATATTATGACACATTCCTTGATTTTGGTAGAACATTATGGAAGGATTCACCTCCTCCTTCCACTATCCGCGATTTCATATCTCAAATTCTATGTGAAAGAGAAAGCGATGAACTATTTTACAAAAAGAAATGTGTTGGTGGTAAAAAATGCGATGATTGTGGAAATTTGACTAAATTTCAAAAAAAATATCGTATTGATATAAATTATCAATCATTGTCCAACATGAAAGTGAAATGGAAGAGATATGAATATATCCATACATCGATTCAAGGTGCAAATAGTGCTAAAAGAATTGAATTACGAAAGAAGAAATTTTTGTGATAGACTTTTTGAGAAAGTTTGAGGCAGAAATTTATAAATACACCAAGCATTCCCATAGAGCTCGATGGCAAGACTTGCAATTCAAAAAATCCCGTGAAGTTTTTCCACCAGGGACCATTTTGTCAGTAATTGATTTTGCAGAAAACTACACATTTGTTCCACAAAAATAAATTCAGAGTGAATACTATCATTCTGACCAAGTCTCCATGCTCATCCATATTCTATATAGACATGCTGAACAAAACGTCGATCATATAGAAAGCACCAGTGAAAATCGACATGTTATTAAAGAATATCACTTTTATATCAGTGACGATCGTACACATGATACATATTTTGTACAACACTATTTTGGAAAGATTTATGACTCCTTGAAAAGTCATGGAATAACATTTAATGAACATTGGATATGGTCAGATGGATGCGCAGGTCAATTCAAATCTGCGCGATCATTCTTTTGGTTGTGTTTTCTTCATAAGAAAACTTGCATTAAACATTGTTGGAATTTCTTCCAGACTGGTCATGGAAAATGATAACATGATAGTGCAGGGGCATGCATGAAATGATCACTTCGAAGATATCAAATGAATCCCTCTACAAGTCGACTTGTGGATGCGAAAGAAGTTGTTCAATGGTGCATCGCTACTCTAAGCCATAAGACTAATCGATCAAGGGAAGTGTGAATGTACATTCATTTTAATTTTTATTGGATATCTAATTTTAAACAGTGTACATTTATCACAATTTGATTATCTCTGATTGATTATCTTTGATTGTATTTTGATATCATATTTACATTCTTCTTTGAATTTTCCATATAAAGGTTTTTTTGGCATATTGGGATCAAAGATGTAGATAGATCAATTGGAAATGACGTTGAAACAATAAAAGGGACTCGAAAATTGCATTCAATTAAAACAAAGTCATCCAGAAATGTGTTTGCATTGGATAAAATAAAATATTCTTGTTTTTGTGATGTTTTCATAGACAACACAAAATCCAATGACGTTTGTGAAAACAAAATGTATGTAAAAGATTGGAAACATACAGAGCTAAATACAAAGGGAAAAATGTCCATTGCAATGTTTGAAGAAATGCAATCAGAGGAGACTACAATATCATCCGATGGTGATCGAGTTTCTGATCTTGTTAGAGAAGATAACATTTGAATTGCTTTCAAATGATAAAGATCTAGAAATAAATTTAAATACATTTAAGTTTGTTAAGTTTGTTTTATTGTGCAGGAGATGTTTTTGTTGTAATTGCACCTACTGACAACGATGAAAATGTGAAGTATTATTTGATGCGTTGCACTGAACGAAAAATGAAATGATTAGAAAACTATAATGATCACGGGTTTCCATATGAAAGAGGATCTATTATACTGAAAGGATAATTTTTTCAGACAAATTAATCAAAGTGGGGATTTTGTTTACTTTGAAGACTATGAACTTGATGTCATAAGTTGTCAATATAGTTACTTGGTGTGTGCAACACGCATAAATTTGATATAGGTTCAATCAAAGAAGAAAACGAAAATTAAGAAATGGAAAATGCCAAAATCTGATCATGAACGGATCATTGAAGATGGCATTCCATTGGATTTTTTTTTATTGAACTGGACAACAATTTCTTCTCTTTGGATTATGTTTTAGAACTTCTAGAACTCAACTAAAAATCGAGTTTCCTTGTTATGTTATCTGTGCAAGTGTTTGCACATGTACAAATTGTTTTGGTACATGCACACTAGGATCAACTGAAAGTAGCTTTTCTGTACATGCATTGATGAAAAACGTTGCATGTATTAGATATGTGTGTGTGTGTGTGTGTGTGTGTGTGTTCTATAATGAAATTAACTGTTCAAGTAATTTTACTATTTTTGCATTGATGAAAAATGTTTCATGTACTGAATATATATGTTCTAGAATGCAATTAATTGTTGAGTGCATTAATGACATTGACCCCAATTCAACAAACATATATCTACTTCTTATATTTCCAATCAAAATTAAAGGGATTTATATGGGAAAGAGGCAGAACATATAGCCCATGAACTACTTTTTAGAGGTCAATGAATGTATCATCATGTCGGAAAATGTTTGGAACACTTGATTGTACTTGAAAGTAATCTTAAGATTGTTTTTTATCTCTAAATACTCTTGTTTGAGTGAAAAAATTTCCAATGAAAAGAACATAGCTTTTCAATCCAACTAACCATATCAATTGAGCTCTATTTGAAAAAAGAAGTTAAAAAAAAACCAAAAAGCCAACAAAATAACATCCTTGGTTGTTATTTTTATTGGAATAAATAAATCATATTAATGGTTCTCTTCATTGAAATTGATTTTGGATGGAGAATCCTTAAAATATGATTTAGCTATTCCAATAAAAATAACAACCACAAATGTTATTTTGCTGACATGTTTTGTTGGCATGCTAACTTTTCTTTACTCTTTTTTCAATTAGAGCTCAATTGATATGGTTAGTTGGATTGAAAAGCTATGTTCTTCCCATTGGAAATTTTTTCACTCAAACAAGAGTATGTAGAGATCAAAAGCAATCTTAAGATGCCAAATGTACTTCAACCATCCAAAACTTGAGTTTTAAAAACTTTTTGATTATATCAAAACATTACTTCACATGTCATGCCAATTGTAGTTCAACTATCCAATAAAAACATTTAACATTATATCACATGCCAAATGTAGATCAACCATCCAAAACTTAATTTTAATTTAACAAAAAATTATAGATCACAACATTACTTCACATGCCAAATGTACTTCAACCATCCAAAACTTGAGTTTTAAAAACTTTTTGATTATATCAAAACATTACTTCACATGTCATGCCAATTGTAGTTCAACTATCCAATAAAAACATTTAACATTATATCACATGCCAAATGTATATCAACCATCCAAATCTTAACTTTTTTAATTTAACAAAAAAATATAGATCACAACATTACTTCACATGCCAAATGTACTTCAACCATCCAAAACTTGAGTTTTAAAAACTTTTTGATTACATCAAAACATTACTTCACATGTAATGCCAATTGTAGTTCAACTATCCAATAAAAACATTTAACATTATATCACATGCCAAATGTAGATTGAAACCATCCAAAACTTGGGTTTTAAAAACTTTTTGATGATATCACAACATTACTTCACATGCCATGCCAATTATAGTTCAACTATGAAATAAAAACATTTAACATTATATCACATGCCAAATGTATATTAAAACCAACCAAAACTTAACCTTTAATTTAACAAAAAATTATAAATCACAACATTACTTCACATGCCAAATGTACTTCAAGCATCCAAAACTTAAGTTTTAAAAACAAAACAAATTATAACACATCATTACTTCACATGCCAAATGTAGTTCAAAAGCAAAACATTAATTTATATATGACAACATTACTAGTAGTTCAACTATCCAAAACTTAAGTTTTAAAAACCAAACAAATTATATAACAACATTACTTCACATTCACATGCCACAAGTACTTCAACCATCCAAAACTTAACTTTCAAAAACAAAACAAATTATATTAACACAATAAAATATGTCCAAAAATTGTAGATCTCACAAGTATCAAGTTATATATATATATGACTGTGCATCTAGATAATATATAAAAAACTAAATTTAAGACTAGAAATCTCAATCAAATCTACAAATCATGTCCATAAAATACAAATGGATGTAGTGTCTTTCCTAGCAGAGTCTCAATCTGCGCGATATCTTGCGAAGCATGGGGAACCTGTACACAATGCACGTACAAACATTAAAATTTGATGTTTTAAAAATGAGTGAGAATATATATAACTTCATGTAAAAAAAAATCATGCAATACCTCATGAGGTTCCCTCTCCATTTGTTGCTCGCCTGCTACAACTTCCCCCATCGAAACATCTCCAACAGTAAACTGTACAATATACATGTACAGTTATATATATATATATATATATTAAAAAAATTCAGATGAAAATGCATGTATATATAAACTTATTCTCAATAATATTAAAAAAAAAGTTAGACAACTTGTTCAAATGGTTGAAATGGTCTGGATGTTCCTATCTCTGTCGCTAGAGTCCATGGATTAAAGAAATCTTCTATAGAAACCTAAAATTCAAAATTTTAAAAGTATAAAATAACTCAAGATCAAGATCTCAATTTATAATAAAACTTTTAAACTTCAATTTATAAATTATAACTTTTAAAAAAACATATATATTTAAAAGTGAAAAATTGAATACTTCTGCAGGTGAATTTGGGACATCTCCTAAGAGAGGCTCCAAAAGAAAATCTCCAAAAACCTAAAATTCAAAAAATTTAAAATAACTCAATATATAGATATATATCTCAATTTTTAATGGAACTTTTTGAGGTGGAATATATATAACTTAAACACAAATTTTAAAAGTGAAAATTTGTCCATATTTGTTGTGGATCTAGCACATCTCCTAAGGAAGTAGAAGGTACAACTCCCAAGGAAGAAGAAGGTACCTCCATCCCAAAAACATTGGACGGAATCAGAATCTGTTAAAACATTTTATTATTATATATGTACATGTACATGTGTGCACAATTATTTATTTTAAAAATATCACTTAAAAAACACTAACATTTGTCAACATATCTTGATGGTGAGACCCATCTTGATTGTTTGAACTAGAGGCTCCGAACGTGATATTAACATTTTCGTCATTCATCATGTGTGACAACTTTAAATGGTGTTTTAACATATAATGATACATTTTTGTTAGATTAATGTACATACAAATAAATGTATACATATACATGTGTATTTATTACAAATTGTACATGTATGTGTTAAAATAATTGAACCCTAACCATTAACACATACCGTTCCCGTCCCCTCTTCCTCATGAAGAATTAGGTCTTGCCAACCATTGTGACAATTATTTGCATATATTTTGAGATCTTCAACACTCATGTTGTCAATCTCTTCATCTGTCCAATACACAAAATTGGCGCGTGCATTCTTATGTGCTCTTTCTCGATTCAGACAAACATCGACTCCACCCAATCTAACGTAAACATTGTCGATGATGGCATCCCTTCCTTCTCGACTAATTTGAGAAGTGGCATCCATCTCTGACCACAAAGTTTCGACCCAAAAAGGTCAACTAACCAATGGTGGCTCAGGGCGAGGCAACTCAACATCACGCCTAGCTCCCCTACGGTCACACAATCGACCTTTCCCAGGACCAAAAAATTCAGACAGAGGGTCATTGTAATTGGGTTTCATTTCCAAAAAGAATTCTACATAAAACAATTTTTTAAAATAAAGAGGAACCTCGTCGTTCCATGGGAGTCTTCCATAGGCCGCAAGGTGTCTATCATACAAATAGTGAGCTATATTGGGGTGCCTAAAATATTGTACCTTCAACATCTTTGTTTTCGGCCCTTCTTTGAAATTAAACATTGATTTCGCCATTTCTTTTGTAACTTTTTGTTTTACATCCTCCCATTTATCGGGACCCATTACTGTTTCCTTTATTTTTCCCAGGACTTCTACAAATATATCAGTCGTTGGCCCAAGATTTCGGTACACAGCTATTAGTTCGCCTAAAGAATGTGTAACTATTTCCAAGCTTTGTCGACTCTCAACAGGTAGAGTCAAAGCCACGAGATCTCTCTGCAATTTTGCATAAAGTTGTTGACACCTTTCTAAGGTGCATTGCGCCATGTTTATTTCCCAAGGTATATCATAAATGTCAGCCAGATAAGTCGTGGTGGGTGGATAACCTTCTTCTTGAATGTAACATTCTACCCTGTGTCTTTTTTTACTAACATTTGGAGCATTTTCAGCCTCTGCATCAATATATAAAATTTTGTATATTAGAAAAAACACATGTAAACAAATGTGTACAAATTAAATGAAAAAAATATTGAAATTGATGGCAACCTCGACGTGGTTGGCTAGCATATTCCCCGCTCTGAAACTGTTGAGAACTAAAACGACCCTACTGAGAACCAGCACCACCAGCCGTTGATTGGCCTCTGGGGGAATAAATATCACCACCTTCACGCAACCTGCTAGCACTTATTGATGGTACATATTCATTTATTAAATTGCGTTCAAACCATACCACGACTGGGTGAACCATGGGCATGCTCCATGGATGGAGTAGAGACCCTTCTCCTCTTATTAGCTCCTAAAAAATAAAAAATGAAACTTATTAACAACTAATTTAACTCACAAAGTTGATAAAAAATCAATTCCATATGTACGCACATGTATGGAGATTTAAGATTATATTTAAATACCATGAACGTCCCTCGATCCTTGATCCCCCCCTCTCATAGAGATATGGGATTCTGTTGATCTTCTTCGTCGTTCATCCTCCATGATATGTGTGTGTGTGTATATATATATATATATATATACGGTGGACATTTACAATTATTTTTTTAAATGACTGATTTAAAATAAATTCAAAATAAATTTCAAAAAATTAATTTAATTTAGTGTACACAAATTATGTAGAACACAACTTTCAAAGCATTAATTGATGTGTGAAACTCAATTTAAGCAAAAAAAAATTATAAAAATGATAATTTCACCAAATTGTGCTTTACATGGTGGGAGCACACTTCATATAAAATTGAAAAAAACACATTGTCATTAAAAAAGAAGTGAAACTCCATTTAAACAAAATTTGTTGAAGTCCCCGCATTTTAATTTCATAAAAATGTGAAGTTCACCACTTGTTGCAAATGTGAAGTTCACCAAGTTGCGCTTTACATGGTGTGGTGGGAGCACACTTGGTATATAATTGAAAAAAGCACATGGTCATTAAAAAAGATGCATTTATAAGTACACAACACACACATATCCAAGATATGTTACAATGTCGATCAATAAATTTTGAAGGAGAGTGTCTCAACACTAATTCATTTTTGAGAGATGAATCTTGAATTTTTGAAGAAAAGCGTCTCAAAACTAATTCATCTTTGAGAGATGAATCTTGAATTTTTGAAGAAGAGTGTCTCAAAAATTATTCATCTTTGAGAGATGAATCTGGCATTGGCATTGCTCCATATAATTCTAATTCAGCTATTAATTCATCTTTAATAGATGAATCCTGAATTTGCATTGCCCCACGCAATAGATCAAAATACATCTTATTCACATTTGTACAATGTCTTATACTAAAAAAATGAAATTTGCTAACAATATTGTTTGTTATTCCATGCAGTTCTTTTAGTCTCTCCTTCTTAACTTGGCACACACCATTCATCTGGTTGCACACAAGTTCATAATTGGTGAAAACTACATTTCCATTTGATCCATACTCCATAGTTGTTCCCAAGTCTTCTATCAATCCAATATAATATGCCTCATTGTTTGTTGTTCTTCCCGGTATATTCATTTTTCTTTGGACGACTTTGCTAGTCGCAATATTGGAAAGGACATATGTAATCACTTCTTTCCCTGGATTGGGATAGCAAGAAAATTCTATGCATAATTTCCATTTTTCAACCATATTTAATGGTAAATTATTATCCCTAAAAAAAAACACATGATCATGAGATAAATGACATGTGCATGGTTTATCTTAGAACCTGTATAAATTAACACTCAACAAGTAGACTAAAATACTATGGAAGTGCAAAATTCTATGAGTTCAAACTTCTATTTAGATCTTTTACAGAGATTGACTGTAGGGGAATTTACTGGATATGTCACCTTTGAGAAAAGATGAGATCCAAAGGCTACCTGGCCCTTTACAGACTCTGCCTATAGAACTTGTAGAAGTTAACACTACCTGTCCCAATTATAAAATCCTATGGAAGTTTAAAATTATATGAGTTCAAACTTCTATTTAGATCTTTTACAAAGATTGACTGTAGGGGCATTTACTGGATATGTCACCTTTGAGAAAAGATGAGATCCAGAGGCTACCTGGCCCTTTACAGACTCTGCCTATAGAACTTGTAGAAGTTAACACTAGAAGTCCCAATTATACCCTATGAAGGGTGTAGAGGACCCGTGGAATCACTCACTACTTTACGTAGACATAAGGGTGTATAAGAATGCATGTGTTTTACATTGAATATTTTTCATTTTAAATTAAGAATCTATTTGAAACAATTACCTATATAAGGGAAAATATCACAATTATATGTTAATGTGCATGTGTTTTATATTGAATATTTTTCATTTTATTTAAAATCTATTTGAAACGATTAACTATATAAGGTTAAAACCTATGTTTTGTATCAAATTACTTTTGGTTTCAATGGGAAACTTTTATGGCTAATGTGTTTTTTTCGAAATGTGATACACCCCATTAAAATGGGAGATATATCGAAATGATTCATATGGTGTAATAAAATAGTTTCACGTAGTTTAAATATATAGATGCATAAATTCAATGAGCATAGTTTTGAGATATATAGTTGTTGGTTCAAACAAATATCAGTGGATCACTATTGATATATTTGCTTCATTAAAAGGAATATTTCTAGAAGGATGGACTAAGTTGGAAAGAAGGGAAAATATCACAAATATATGTTCATGTGCATGTGTTTTACATTGAATATATCTATTTTCAAAACAATTAACTATATACTTGGTTAAAACCTATGTTTTGTATCAAATTACTTTTTGTTTCTAAATACTATGTGTTTTACATTGAATATTTTTCATTTTAATGAAAATGAGAAATTGGTTTTCATTCTTAAAACTAAATTAGAATAATCAAGGATAAGGGTGTATAAGAATGCATGTGTTTTACATTGAATATTTTTCATTTTAAATTAAGAATCTATTTGAAACAATTACCTATATAAGGGAAAATATCACAATTATATGTTAATGTGCATGTGTTTTACATTGAATATTTTTCATTTTATTAAAAATCTATTTGAAACGATTAACTATATAAGGTTAAAACCTATGTTTTGTATCAAATTACTTTTGGTTTCAATGGGAAACTTTTATGGCTAATGTGTTTTTCTCAAAATGTGATAGACCCCATTAAAATGGGAGATATATCGAAATGATTCCTATGGTGTAATAAAATAGTTTCAAGTAGTTTAAAGATATAGATGCATAAATTCAATGAGCATAGTTTTGAGATATATAGTTGTTGGTTCAAACAAATATCAATGGATCACTATGGATATATTTGCTTCATTAAAAGGGATATTTCTAGAAGGATGGACTAAGTTGGAAAGAAGGGAAAATATCACATTTATATATGTTCATGTACATGTGTTTTACATTGAATATATTTATTTTCAAAACAATTAACTATATACTTGGTTAAAACCTATGTTTTGTATCAAATTACTTTTTGTTTCTAAATACTATGTGTTTTACATTGAAAATTTTTCATTTTAATGAAAATGAGAAAATGGTTTTCACTCTTAAAAGTCAATTAGAATAATCAAGGATAAGGGTGTATAAGAATGCATGTGTTTTACATTGAATATTTTCATTTTAAATTAAGAATATATTTGAAACAATTACCTATATAAGGGAAAATATCACAATTATATGTTAATGTGCATGTGTTTTACATTGAATATTTTTCATTTTATTAAAAATCTATTTGAAACCATTAAATATTTAAGGTTAAAACCTATGTTTTGTATCAAATTACTTTTGGTTTCAATGGGAAACTTTTATGGCTAATGTGTTTTTCTCGAAATGTGATACACCTCATTAAAATGGGAGATATATCAAAATGATTCCTATGGTGTAATAAAATAGTTTCAAGTAGTTTAAAGATATAGATGCATAAATTCAATAAGCATAGTTTTGAGATATATAGTTGTTGGTTCAAACAAATACTAGTGGATCACTATGGATATATTTGCTTCATTAAAAGGGATATTTCTAGAAGGATGGACTAAGTTGGAAAGAAAGGAAAATATCACAAATATATGTTCATGTGCATGTGTTTTACATTGAATATATCTATTTTCAAAACAATTAACTATATACTTGGTTAAAACCTATGTTTTGTATCAAACTATTTTTTGTTTCTAAATACTATGTGTTTTACATTGAATATTTTTCATTTTAATGAAACAGAGAAAATGGTTTTCATTCTTAAAACTCAATTAGAATAATCAAGGAAAATGAAAGTAGTAGTAAAAAGTAAGCTGGAAGAAAAGGAAGGACATTGTGAGAAACTCAAATTGAGATTGTTTCCCTAAGATATAATCTTGAAAAGGAAATTGATCAACTGAAGTTTGGAAGGAGTTCTGAAATATTGTATAATATAATCAAACGTTATAGATCCTTTTTTATTAAAGTAAGCATCCATTATCATGAATTTGTTAAGGGAGAATCAAGTGTAAACACATCAAATATGGAATAACCTAAGAGTTAGGTCAGTGTGTTTAAAGGAAGAAACAGTCACTCAAATAGAGTGACAAACAAAGCTAATGATAAGCGAAAAATTAATCAAACCAACCACATAAATAGAAGGAAATAAAGTGAGAATTAGTTTTAAACAAAAATCAAATCAACCCCACAAGTAGTGATGGAGTAAGAAAGCAACAAAAGTGTGAACTTCCTCTAGAAAGCATCAAAATCAAGCCAATTCCTTCAAAATGAAATTTGGAAGGAGTTCTGAAATATTGTACAATATAATCAAATGTTATAGATCCTGTTTTATTAAAGTAGGCATCCATTATCATGAATTTGTTAAGGGAGAATCAAGTGTAAACACATCAAATATGGAATAACCTAAGAGTTAGGTCAGTGTGTTTAAAGTAAGAAACAATCATTCAAATAGAATGACAAACAAAGCTAATGATAAGCGAAAAATTAATCAAATCAACCACATAAATAGAAGGAAATAAAGTGAGGATTAGTTAAAGAAAAATCAAATCAACCCCACAAGTAGAGATGGAGTAAGAAAGAAACAAAGCTGTGAACTTCCTCTAGAAAGCATAAAAATCAAGCCAATTCCTTCAAAATGAAGTTTGGAAGGAGTTCTGAAATATTGTATAATATAATCAAACATTATAGATCATGTTTTATTAAAGTAGGCATCCACTATCATGAAGTTGTTAAGGGAGAATCAAGTGTAAACACATCAAATATGGAATAACCTAAGAGTTAGGTCAGTGTGTTTAAAGGAACAAACAATCACTCAAATAGAGTGACAAACAAAGCTAATGATAAGCGAAAAATTAATCAAGCAAACCACATAAATAGAAGGAAATAAAGTGAGGATTAGTTAAAGAAAAATCAAATCAACCCCACAAGTAGAGATGGAATAAGAAAGCAACAAAAGTGTGAAATTCCTCTAGAAAGCATCAAAATCAATCCAATTCCTTCAAAATGATAAATTCTTATAATAAGACTATTCACATTAATGTACTCATATTATCTGAAGAAATATCATATTTTTTACAAAAAGTACATAGAGCAAAGTGTTACCCTTTGGAGATCATGGCAGCCACTGTCTTTCTAGGTATAGGTCCATCCTCAATCTCTCGAACAAATAAAAAATATTGAGAAATTCAAGCAATTAATTTAAAGGACCACATAGCCATGTAAATGTTGAGTGAAAAGAGAACATACATATACCAATAGAAAAACTACGATGGTTGTTAAGTGAAGAATTAAATAGAAAATTTCTAATGGATTTAAAAAAAATAAAACATAAACCAATCATTATTGATACTAATTATGTAAAGTAAAAAACTAGAATTACAATAGTTGAAAAGACGGAGGAACCCAATAAATTATGGGTTAAATGTAATATGGACAATAGCTTTTAAGGAAGACAATGAATAATACAATTTATTGTTGATAGATAAATATCCGAGTGTTGAGGCCTATTATATGGAAGGAAGTGTAGAGTACCTATATACTAGAAAAAGAGATACATTACGACAAACACGAAAAAGAGTGTTTCGTATAAGGGAGGGGAGATGTAATATCCCCAAGTTTATTTATTAAGTTGTTTTAATGTCATTGTTTTACTATTTTATTTTTTACAATGTTTTGTTCCAACTCAAAAACTTAAAATACTTTTACAATGTTTTGTTCCAACTCGGAAAATTAAAAGACTTGTGGCTGAAATATCCCAAAGTAATTTTGAAGTGAATATATAATGTTATTTGTTTCTAGAAAGGAAGACAATTAAAAAAAAAACTCCACAGACAATTATTGGTAGTTATGCATTCCTTTTTTTTCTGTGAAAGGTGATCCGAGGAAGGCAGTGGACTGGAGAGGGCTGGAGAATCGAAGAGAGGGAATCTATTGAGAATATGGAAGGCTGATAAGGAGAGGGAATGGATTGAGGAGATGTAATGTTGATCAACAAAGGCATGACGTTGCCAGAAAGTTATGGTTTCTTGATCTAGGTGAAATAAACTAGTGGAAATCCTTGGGAACAATCATGGAAGGCAGAAAACTCAGAACTCAACTTATAGTCTTGATGTTAAGAGTTATTCAATCCGTTTTTAATTGCCACTGTCTGGAGGGGAAGATATTAGGTGGTGAGATATTCATGACAAGGACATAATACAGTGATTCAAAGAACAAATAAGTGTCTAACATAGTACAATGATTCAAAGAACAGATAAGTGTCTAACAGAACATCTTAATATGATTTTGTCTAGAAAGCAAGGTAGATCATATTAGAGTACTCCTGTAGGCAAGTATGCACTACAATCCAGAAGCAAGGAAGGGATCCAAGCTATCATACTGGAATCAAGCCTCTTAATTCAAGATATCCCTAGTGGACGAGGTTCAGTAGCTTAGATAGAGATAGAGCTACGAAAGAAACAAGCCAGAACAGAACAGATTAGTGTCTAACATAATACAGTGATTCAAAGAACATATAAGTGTCTAACAGAACATCTTAATATGATTTTGTCTAGAAATCCTGTAGTGTATAACAGAATATCTTAATATGATTTTGTCTAGAAATCTTGTACTGTATTGGGTATTTCTACAGGAAAATTTTATGAATGTATTTTTTTATTAATCCAGTATTCCTTCTAAATTTATTTACAGGAAAAATTATATGAACTACTTTGCTTATGAGCCCAGTATTATTTTTTATTTTATTTATAGGATATTATGAATTTCTTAGTAGTTCTCTATAGTTGTGAGTCTTACTACAAAGGGATTGTGCCAATCTGGTTATGGGAATGGGAATATATCCAGAATGTTGAATAATAACTTTGAAGAAAATAATTCAAACATTTAAACTTAGAAGTTTAATCTGTACAGGTAACCGATTAAATTAAATCATCATATATAAGTTACTGGAGTATAGGAAAAATTTAGTAGCCATACAAATATTACTGAGAATTATAGCCAATGATGAACATGTAAATTGTATTCCAATAGCAGAACCAATAATGGACATGTAAACTCAAACGAGAAAGAAATTATTTTAGATTCTGATGCAATTTCTTCGCAGAAACTTTCATATTCCAGTAGCATAACCAATAATGGACATGTAAACTCAAACGAGAAAGAAACTCTTTTACATTATGATATAATTTTTTCACAGAAACTTGCGAGAAACGATACGGCTCTAGGTAGCAAGAAAAGAAATTTTATCCAGTGGAGATATGCAAACTCCAGTGGAGAGGGTAAAAATGTGTGAACCTGGAAGACGTTGAAGAGACGCTGAAGATGAAGACAGCAAACGCGCGTGGGCCGAGCTAAAAATATTTGAAGATGAAGACAACAAACGCGCGTGGGCCGAAAACAAATGTGAACAAGAAAATTGTATCACTTTGCGAGCGATAGATTTATAAAATAATAGTTCGGCTGAACTATTTTAAAATTTCGACCGAACTGAACTTTTTTAGCCAGTTTTCCAATCTCCGGCCCAAAATCTATTTTCCATTGCCGTCAGTACGTCGTCAATGAAAATGAAAAAAAGATTTCGGACGAACTAATTTCAAAATTTTGGCTGAACTCATGAATAGTTCGGCTGAACTTTGACGAATGTTCGTTCGAACTATTGAGGAAAAAAGTTTTCTGCCCCCGATTCTCACAAAAGTGTTACCCATCTTCACATTTTTACCCATCTTCAGTAGTGAAGCAGAAGACATGGAGGTGGATAATGATGATGATGAGGCAACTGACAAAGAAATAGAGGATGATCCTAAGGACAACAGTGAGACTAAGAGCCCTAATGACAGTAAAAACAGTGAGGCTCCTAGTCATGACAGAGATGATGAAAAATATGAAGAGGGCAACCAAGATGAATATGAAAATAGTGAAATCATTGAAGAGGCTAAAAGTGAGGCTGGTGAAGAAAGGTAAGAAAGGTAAGCATGAGATTGACATCATGGACCTTGACAGTGAAACTGAAGATAAGGAGAGGGCCACTAACATACTGCTCCAAAGCAAAGATGCAGACATCAGAGATCTAGAAGGATTACTTGGCATGGAAATGTATAAAGTTGATTATTATAAATATGAAAACAATCAGTTGAAGAAGGTGAAGAGGGACCTTGACCTCCAAAAGAAACTGACCAAGCACTATGAATTGCAAAACCAAATTGTGAAGGCTAAACTCAAAGAGGCCCATGCCCAGCTACAGGCACTCAAAGAGGCAAAAGACCAAGTAAACCTTGGAATCTTGGCTCAATATTCTCTATAGATCTCTCAAACCCCATGAAGAACACATCCACCAAATTTGAGGAAATTTTGACAAATTTTGGTTTTTTGTGAATTTGGAGGCCTCTAAGCGCAACACCCCTGGCGCTACGCTTTCATCTCAGGCACCCTTAGCAGAAAAAAATTGCATTTTTGGAATCCTAACATCTATTACAGTATTCTCACCAAATTACAAATCATTTTGAGCATTTTTGACCCCTCAAAACGACACAAAACACCTCATTTTTCACCTTTCTGTCTCATTTTTAAGCCTGCCGTTGCGCCTAGAGTAGTTTTGGGAATTTTGTATTTTGTACAGGTAAATGAAGCTTAATAAATAAATAAAAGGTATATTTGGAAATTATACTTAGAAATATTTCCAACGGGACATCACGGAGAAAATTCCAACATCGGGAAGGTCACCAAAACTAGGCTGCAAGTGGACCCAGTTCTTGAGGTCTCTCTCTAAAGTACCATTAATTAGGTTTGCCAAAGAGGCTATGTTTCGATCATACCCTTTGTTCATGCTTGAATAATTGTTTTGGAGATCTTCATAGCTATGATCAATGATGTTTAGGCGTTCCCTCTTCTTTGATTAAAGTTATATGTGTATCTTGAATTTTTTCTAACCTTGAAGGTGAAATCACTAGAAGTTAAATGAGTTTCTTGCCTTCTATAATTCATTGGATTGTTTGTCTGAAATTCTTATTTGCTTGAGTTGAATCAAAGAGTTATTGGTGTGCCTTGTCTATTGATTACTTCTCTATGTTAAATGGTGTTGAAGTCCCTTCTTGTTTAATTACATGACAAAGGTTTCTTGATTTCCCTTTGCCTTACTTTGTTTCACAAACTTGATGTTCATTTCACTTTACAAAAACCTTAAAAATCCATTTGACCATGCTAGATTTGCCCTGTGATCCACCCCAATTTATTGTTGAAACTTTCCATGAATTTATTGACTCCATATCCCAATGATTTGAAGATTCCTCACTCTATCTATTCTACTTGATCATCTTACCCAACCAAAACAAACAAACAAACCCTACACTTAACAACTAGCCTAAAATCAAAACCCTAAAAGCAAACAAGTTCACATCCTTTGCACAAAATAGAGAGAGCCCTCTTTGAGTCTAGGAAGGCTAGGTCCTAGGACTCCAAAGACTGGTCTGATGTTACCATGTGCATTTGATCTCACCAATATAACAAATCACGAGACCATAACAGGTGTCATGGAGGTTGGGATGGGGGACAAGGAATGAGGGTGATAACCAAGGGAGGAGCAGAGGAACAATGTGATAGAAGATCAGAACCAATTGCACATGAAAAAAGAGATGATGAAATAGGGAGGGAGGGAGGATTACCCAAAGATAAATTAGTAGTCACCGCGCGAGATCAAGTGATCTATAATATTCCAAAATGGAAAAGACTGGAATATAGAACATTTATAACATTTCAATATAGGAAATAACCAGAATGTAAGCACAAAACTGTAAAATGATGGAAATGTCGGAATATAACATTAAGACATTAAACATTATCAGAAACAGTTGAGCCGCATATCATTATACATAAAAAACAATGAAAGTACATAGTGCTCCCAAAAGGAATGCACTCAAGCCACAAGATGGCTAAAATACACCAAAGAAACCAAGCACTGGAAATGTTGTGCTGCTACTGCTGATGCTGCTAGAAACTGTTAGCCCCCCATAAATTTTTGACAGGAAAAGTAGGGGGCTAATTTGTTCCCGAGCCTTCAATGAATGCATCTCCCCTTAGACACATCATCCTTGAAGTCTCCTGGGCCTTTGCCTTTGATAATCCCCTCTGCTGATTTCCATTCTAAAGACCCTCTGATTGCAAGAATTTGTGCTCCTAAAGGCCTTCATTTACCCCCCCTTGTACTCCTGCAAAATATCCCTTTCCATCCCTTTTTCCCTTTGTCAAAGTCCCCCTTTATTACCCCCCATTTCCCCCCTAAACCTTCCAAATCATTCCTATGCCCCTCTAAACCACACATACACCCTTGGTTTAGTTTTATAAACCCTCTTTCTTTCTATCATTACCTTTGCTTGGCCTCGAATTGCATTCAAAAGGGGTTAAAAATCCACTTTTAACTTTATAATAGGCCTTAGCCCCTTTCAACTAGCCCCTGCACCTTTTTTCCTCCACGTAACCGGCCGCTAGAACCACCGCTAGCCCAAAGAGCGCCTATCTCATACGTTCATCGGGCGTTGTTTCGACCGTTGATCTTGGTTGACCGGACGGTGATCGTGGACTCCACAGTGCCTATGCTTCCCCGTTCAAACTCCTGACCACGCCATCACCGTCCATTTACACGCAGATCCGACGGTTCGAAGTTTACCCGCCCCTGTGGACCCCGTGCACTGTTTCAAAAACTGGCATGTTTTCATCGCACCGCCTTTGGGCAGAGGGCGGTATTTTCCGATTGGCCAGCGATTCCATACAGAAATCGACACGCGTCCTCCTGTACGATTTTAAAACCGCCATCCCCACGCGCTAACATCGTCCATCGCGCATTATTTTTCGGACACGGATGCCCAACGATATTGCCGTGGACCATCCGATCTGGGGCGGGCCATCCAACGGCTATCGCTCGCCGAAGATGCGCGGTAGTTAACCCATATGCGCACGCAATAACTCAGGGTGCGGCGCGCCATCCAGTCAATCTCCGCCGTCGATCTGATCTGCAAATCGATGGTCCACATTCAATCGCCCTCCATAGTTTTTCACTGTCGATCTCCTCCTGGGATCACACGGTCTGCATTTTTCTTCCCCCCGCTATTGACTATTCCACCATCACCCGATCCCGCCACGTCACTGTTCCACGTGTCTCCTCCGTACGTTCGTCAGCCCCGTGGTGTATATCCATTCTAAGGTCAAATTTCATTATTTTTACGTTAAAACCTCCGCCCCAACGTTTCTCATACTTTCTCCACGGTGTCGTGTTTTCCTCCATTGTTGCCCATGCAGTCATCATCCTCGTCTGCACCGCGCTGCCACTGTCATGCTCGTCCATCCACCACCTCTGTACATGGTTTTCTTAATTCGTTTTCGTGTTTTGCAAGGTTTCGAGGGGCCATAAAACTCCATAATTCACAGTCCCTGTCACAGTGACAGAAATACAGGGAAGGACCATTCTCGGAAATTGGAATTATGGAGAAAGGCCGGGGAAAACATGCCGGCATGACTTGCACTAAAGGAACAGGGTTTAAACTCTACAGAACCTGTCCAGGGCATTTAAAGCACAGTTTTCACAATCAGAGGAAATTATGAGAGCAGAAAAGAGTATCAGTGGGAGATTAGCACGTTTGAGGCTTGTAATTGCAGATTTTGAGCCTTAAGCCCATTATTCAAAGACAAGGTATCAAAATCAAAGACCCAGTGGATTGTTCAGATGGTTCAATGCACAGAAATTTTATACTATCAGGGTTTCCGTATCAGCAGAACGTTCTTCGATGAAAGGACACGGTACACATTATTGTTTCAGTTTACTTTGTGTCCAATTAAAGATTTCCGCCCTATCAGCCGTCCTGCACCATCAAAAGCATTTGTTACACGGTATGGCAGACTTTAACATCATCATTCTGCCTGTTGTGCAATTTACCAGAACACTGCAATGAGTACCAAAGATAAATGCTCATATTAAAACCAGATGGGGCCTCGGCCCTCCTACTGCTTCAGATTGTTAATGCTGCATTTAATTTTACAACTACCATTGTCTTTCTTTCCTACTATAAGAATCCAAAAGAACAAATTAAAAGGGGTTGTTTTTGTTATTGGGCTGTTGTTGTCCAGTTTCTGTTGTTGTAGATAGAGGGATTCATGTTTGACTGTTAGAACAGTTTTGGGAGGGAGTAGCAGAGTAGTTATTATGTAGTAGGCTGGGAGGATAAATTTGGATTGTATTTCAGCCATTGAGCTCTAATGTATGTGACTGGTTTTGCATCATTAATCAAGCACATTTCACAGGATCCTGGTCTATTACTATCGGTGATGTTTTTCTTACTCTGTTTATTACATTTTCATGTTGTTTCATTTTCTACTGGCTCGCATCAGAATATTGGCATAGGATTCACCCTTGTCAGGTGCCCTATGTTCCTGCTCTCCTTGCCTTCAGTGTTTTATGCTATATGTGTATTTGAGGATTTATTTCAGTCAATTCAACCAATGTAGTGGATGTTATTGCCTGCTCTCTGATGTATGAATTGAATGGATTAATTCTTAGATGTTCTTGTTGGGTTCATGCTAGAAGATTTGGGAACACTGGGGATTATAGTTAGCCCTGTCCACTAGGATCCTTGTGCGACCAGCTGGCCTTTCTAAGATCTCTTTGTTAAGCTTACCTCTATTATCTTTGGAGCATGCTAAAGCTGACCTGGAGTTAAATGACCTCTGGTCCGATCTATAAGCTGCCCCTGTGTCTCTCCTTTGAGAGTTGCCTATGAGTATGTCCAAGCAGGCCTGGAGTTAAATGACCTCTGACTTGATCTATAGACAGAAATTAGGTTGCTTTCCTTCTTTCACTTTCAATCCTTAATGTTCCATCCCACCATCTAATCTAAAAGATCCTTAGTATTAGATGACTTGCCCTTTGGAAGTCTTGGCTATTTGTTGTAAGTAATTCTCCTTTCATGACTCCATATCCTAATGGATGGCACTTTATTGACCTATCCTCTCTGCTGAAAACATCCTGCTGCTTTGTTCCTTTTCTCCCATTGCTTTCTCAGTCTATGATCTCATGACCAACCCAGCAACCAACCAACCAAATCATTTAAAACCCCCCTTTTTGTGCTTCATACCTAGCCTAACATCTCATTTGAGCTTCAAAGATATATCAATCTTTGTTTTAATGGAGAGATCCCTCTCCGGGTCCAGGAGGGGTAGATCCTAGGGCCCCAAAGCGGTTCTGATGTTGTCTCATCTTTTGGTCTTGCCAATCTGGCCAAAACATGGAAACCCCAACAGAAACTACTGCTAATATGAATAATATCTATGTGTGAAAGGCTACTAGAGTGCTCAGAATGATCCGGGATTTTAACCACAGATTCTACTCAAAAAACCAAGAAATTATTTGGCCAAATTTTAACTTTGGATTTTCGGCCCTTTTTGGGTTGCACACTACACCCCTGTTGGCTGAGTTACGCACTCACTGAAGAAGATTGTTGATATGAGGCTAAAATAATTACCTATCAGCCGCAACAACACCCAATCAACTCAACACATGAAGGGTTGGTCCCTTCTCTTGATCTCCAAGCTAGAATCTTGAGACCTAGCTCCTCCTTCTTGTGCTCAAGTTGCATCTGCACACTACAAAACTGTTGGAATGAAATGTGTTTTCAACAGGGCTGAAGTTGTAGCCTACTGCTAGGTAATGAAGTATAGCTCATAGCTGATGGAAATGATCTCTCCAAAGTGAGTGAAAGAACCCTCACAGTATTCCAAGCTGAAATACTTGGAACTTCCTTCCTCCCTTAGATCTGCCTAACTGAATTGCGTAATTCCTGAAGGAACTGCTGCTGCATGGAGGTGTAGAAATGATGGCCTGATGCTGGATGTAGCAATGTTGATCTTGGAAGACTGAAATGAAGCACAAGATTAAGGGGAAGATCCTTCCACCAGTTCCTTAGCTAAAATGCTAAGAACTACCTCCTCCTCTCAAACCCAAAGACAGGAATGCGTAATTCTTGAAGTTGTATGTGCTGTAGAGAGGGGATGGATGTGGCACCAATGCTATGTTGGAAATACTGACAGGGGAGGTGAATCAGTATTCCTTTCAATTAGAGCATTGTTTAATCTTCAATTATTATCAATGTTTGTACAATGATAGCAGAAAACAAGAAGAACACAAATGCACACAGTTTTTAAGGTGGAAACCCACTCCGGGACAAAAACCACCTAATGCTTTTCTAATAATTCTTTAATATTCAACTCCAATTGAAAATAAAGCTCCAACTTCCTAGAATCTAGAAAAGAATTCTTCTCCAGCTCCCACTAGATGGACGCTCCAACGCTCGAGATTCTTCAGTCGTCAACTGAACGGATGCCCCAACACCCAATGAGCTACAACTCACCCTACCACCCTATAAAAGAATAAAAGAAGAATGGACTCCCGTACCAGGGAAAATGGTCCACTTGAAAATGATATAGAATGATGCGGAAGAAGAAGATATACTAGAACATAACCCCAACTTTGACACAACCACATAACGATGATCCTAGACCTCCCAACATTGCCTCTTTAACCCTTGGCAGATAGACACTAGTACAATTTGTACAATAATGTATTTACAATGACTAAGTACAATGATACCTTTACAATGATTGTATGCAGTGCTGCCCACTTGAAGACTTCATATGATGAACTTCTTGCTGCTGTTATGCACCTTGGTTGCTGCTCTTGTCATGCTACCCTCTATTGCACCTTGCTTTGCTTTTTCTACCATAGAAATTCTGGTCCTTTGCAATCCTTGACAACACATGATCTAGCTTTTTCTTGCCTTCTAGGAGCTCGATATTGAATCTGGTGTATCTCTGTTATTTCAGATCCTTAATTTCTAATTTTTGGTCTTGTAGTAGTCCTCTGAGTCGTCTTTCCAGTGCCATAGGTCTGACCCAATTTTGATTCTTCAAGAGAGAGTTATACCCAATTTCTCACAATGCCCTAGTTATGGACTGTTTCAGAAGAGCGCACTTGTACGACGTGCCACGTGTCATTGTTTCTTCATTTGGCTCTGAAATTGATAAAGAGAAAACTACAGATTGTGTACTTTCTACCACTTTTTTGGAATTCCAATCCGATACTCAGAGAGAGAGAGTTATGAATATTTTACCAAGGTCACTTCTTTGAGATGAATTTCAGGAGCCTGCAAAAACCCTGACTTCCACAGATCATATCTCCAAAACTATTGCGCACCTTGATCTGAAATTTTTACTGCAGATTCCTCAAGATTTCAGCTTTGTCTCATACAAATTTCAGCTTCTGAACCTTCGTAGAAAAAAAATTAGAGCGAAAATTCCACGATGACCTATTTCAAATGGCCGAATCCCTTGCATAAGGAGGAAATGAGGATCACAATTTATATAAATGTTTAAGTTGAGAGGGGCTTCAACAAGTGAACGTGGGAGGGATTTTAGGAGCTTAAAAAATATTAATTATGACTTTTCAATGACCCATGCCCTAACCCCATGGGGTTTTAGCCCACTAACTGGGGGTACAAACTTCAAACATGAATATCTCACAAACCGTGGAGAATTACTTGGCGTGCCATATATCAATGGAAACACCTCGACAAGTAGAAACCATCAAAATCATTAATGACCTAGAATATATTAATTTGGTAGGTCAAAATTCCCATGCAATATTTGGTTAGCCCCTGGTGCAGCTTGGGTTGACCTCAATGACAACCGCTAATCAACAATCTCCCCCTTTGGCATCGATGGCAACACAAGTACTCCCCCTGATATCATGACACCTCTTCCCACAACATTCTCTCCCCCTTTGACATCAATGGAAAAGGGTAAATCCCCCTGAAACACAACCATCCTACGGACCTGTATACACTTCCACTCCCCCTGACACACAACCATCCTGCAGACCTGTAATCTACTTCCACTCCCCCTTTATATTCTGAAAAAGGAAAATCTAATGGGAACTTGGGAAAATCCCAAGATTCTCGCGAAGATATTCCAATGCTGGCGAATATTTAATATGTGATTCTTTTGGTGCTGCTTGGAATATTGCTACTTGTCCAACTGCTTGCATAACATCTCGTTGGGAGGCTGTTACATATAGACGACTACTAATCATAGATCTATACAACCTTTGATCCACGTCCTTAGATGAGTCGTCTATGCTCAATTTGCAACGTGTTACCATTAGAGTAAGGATGGGTTTGCAATCTTCCATTTTAAATTTCCTGAGCATTTCCTTGATGTACTTGGCTTGAAATATAAATATTCCTTTCTCTTGCTAAGATATTTGAAGCCCTAAGAAGTATGTCAGCTCACCAATTAAAGACATCTCGAAATCACTTTGCGCCTTTGTAGCAAACTTCTTACTTAGTCGATCATCATTGCTACCAATTATTGTATCATCCTCTTTAGCTATTAGACATGAGTTAGTTGCTTCATCCAGAACATATATGTCATTTGGAGCTCGACTTGCTATAGCCACAATTTCACCATACACGCCTTTCCTGATTTCACATTTTGTGGAGTTGAATAGTATTGTGTGTCCTTGATCACACATTTGTCCAACACTGAGCAGATTGTGATTCATGTTTTCAACCAATAGAACATTATTGGCTAGAGAATATTTGCTTCCGAGAGTGACAGTACCTGATCCTATAACATTTGAAGATCCATCATTTCCAAAGGACACAGTTCCATCCTTCTTCTCTTTCAGAGATACAAATTTATTTCTATCTCCGGTCATATGCGTTGAGCAACCGCTATCAACATACCACACATCTTTGTTCTTTTGAGCCTTGAAAGCGAGAGCACAATTATCATTCTTCTTCTTCTTCCATGTTCGTTCGTTCTGTGGCTTCGAAGATTCTTTTGGAGGATTTTCAAGTCTGCAGTCTTTGGCTATGTGTCCAAAGTTTCAACATTTGTAACATTCAATATTATTTCTTAAATGTTCAAATCTATTGATATTTCGCTGAGCCCTGGGAGGTTCATATTTGAGAGATCTCCTGGAATTGTATTCGTTCCTAGGGTATGTGCGACATTCTACAGCTTTATGACCAAATTTTCCACATGAATAACAATAGCCATAAAACATATGTTGGTACCTGGATGGAAATTTTCGTCGAGGAATTCTCTTCCAAGGTTGTTCTTGCGAATCTTGTCCAATGAAGTCTACATGCATGTCATATCTCATAGGTTCATTGTATTTTGTTGTAGAAGGTCCTGCTTCTTCTTCTTTGTAACCGATGCCAATTTTGTCGTTGTAAGATCGTTGATTGTTGATGAGTTCTTCCAATGCCCTTGAGCTGTTGGCATAGTTTTGGATAGTTTTTCCTTTCTTCACTTCCTCACACAGCGAGACTACTTCGGCTTCTAATTATTCCCTTTCTTGGTTTCTTTCTTCCAACTTCTTTTGAAGTGACTCTTCAATGCATTTGTGTTCTTCAACTTCAATTTTGAGACCTTGAACTTGTTCTTCAAGAGTTTTGGAACGGATCTTCTCCGCCTTGAGATCTTTTATAAGCTTGATTGCTTCCTCTTAAAATTCGTCTATGGTCCATCCTTCTTCTTTGTTGTTTGATACCTCTTGCTTATTGTGCTTGGGTTTATTGTGCTTGGCCATAAACAATACTCTCTCATTGGCTTCTTCTTCACTATCATTGTCTTCATTGGATGATGAGCTATCTTCTTTAGAGAGAAAGTTCCTTTTGGATCCTTGCTTGTTGAATTTCTTAAAGCCTTTCTTTCTTTTTGAGTTTCCATTACTTTTGTTTGGACATTTTGCTGCAAAATGCCCAACCTCATTACAGCTGAAACATATCAATGGAAGTTTACCTTTGAATTGTCCCTTACCAATTTGTAGTTTTCACGTGAATTAAGCATATTCTTCATCTGAAAGACCTTCTTCATCATCTCCCTTTTCTTCACACTTGCAGGTGCATGTCTTTTCAATTGAAGTTTGTTTATCCTTATTGGTTTTCTTAGATGCAATGAACACAATTTCTAGATGCGAAGTACCCTCTTCTTCATCAAGTCTCATTTCATATGCTATGAGAACTCCATGTAATTCCTCTTTGCTGAGTTTGTCCAGATTTGCACTGTATTCTAAGACCGATACCTTTGGGTTGAATCTCCCTGGTAACGTTCTAAGAATCTTCTGTATAATAGTCTTCTTGTCAATTGGCTCTCCCAATCCTTCCAGAGTATTGGTTATTTCATCAACGTATTGGAAGTATGCAGCAATGTTGCAATCTTCTTTCATTCTGAGTTGCTCAAAATTTTCTCTATAGATTTGAAGCTTTGCTTCTTTGACATTTGAGTCACCTGCATATATATTCTCAAGCTTGTCCCATACATTTTTGGCAGTTTTACAACCCAACACCTTATGATAAGCAGATTCAATAAGTCCACTAATAATAATATTCTTTGCTTTTGCATCATTTACCAAATTATTCTTACCTTGTTCATCCGCGGTTGATGTAAATCCATTTTGAATAGTGTCCCATACTTCGTAACCTTGCGCCAAGAGATAGACATCCATTATTCCTTTCCAAAGTGCATAATTATTTTCATTGAATAGAGGTACACCATTCTTGGTATGCTCCACGACCTCCTTCCAGTTGTTAAACTTCTATTGAAGGAACCAAGCTCTAATACCAATTGTTGGAAATACTGAGGGGGGGGGTGAATTAGTATTCCTTTCAATTAGAGCATTAGTTAATCTTCAATTATTATCAGTGTTTGTACAATGATAGCAACAAACAAGAGGAACAAAAATGCACACAGTTTTTAAGGTGGAAACCCACTCCGGGACAAAAACCACCTAATGCTTTTCTAATAATTCTTTAATATTCAACTCCAATTGAAAATAAAGCTCCAACTTCCTAGAATCTAGAAAATAATTCTTCTCCATCTCCCATTGGATGGACGCTCCAATGCCCAAGATTCTTCAGTAGTAAACTAAACGGATGCCCCAACACCCAATGAGCTACAACTCACCCTAGCACCACCCTACCACCCTATAGAAGAATAAAAGAAGAATGGACTCCCGTACCAGGGAAAATGGTCCACTTTACAATGATATAGAATGATGCAGAAGAAGAATATATACTAGACCATAACCTCAACTTTGACACAACCACCTAATGATGATCCTAGACCTCCCAACACTGCCTCTTCAACCCTTGGCAGATATACACTAGTACAATTTGTACAATAATGTATTTACAATGACTAAGTAAAATGATACCAATACAATGATTGTATGCAATGTTGCCCACTTGAAGACTTCATATGATGAACTTCTTGCTACTGTTATGCACCTTGGTTTCTTCTCTTGTCATGCTACCCTCTTCTGCACCTTGCTTTGCTTTTCTGCCGTAGAAAGTCTGGTCCTTTGCAATCCTTGACAACACATGATCTAGCTTTTTCTTGCCTTCTAGGAGCTCGATATTGAATCTGGTGTATCTATGTTATTTCAGAACCTCAATATCTGATTTTTGGTCTTGTAGTAGTCCTTTGAGTCATCTTTCCAATGCCACAGGTCTGACCCAATTTGGATTCTTCAAGAGAGAGTTATACCCAATTTCTGACAATGCCCTAATTATGAACTGTTTCAGCAGAGCGCACTTGTACGACGTGCCACATATCATTGTTTCTTAATTTGGCTCTGAAATTGATAGAGAGAAAACTAAATATTGTGAAATTTCTGCCACTATTTACAAAATTCCAATCAGATACTCAGAGAGAGAGTTATGACGATTTTACCAAGGTCACTTCTTTGAGATGAATTTCAGGAGCCTGCAAAAACCCTGACTTCCACAGATCATATCTCGAAAAATTTTGCGCACCTTGACCTGAAATTTTTACTGCAGCTTCCTCGGGATTTCCACTTCATCTCATAAAAGTTTCAGCTTCTGAACCTTTGTATAAAATAAGTTAGAGCGAAAATTCCACGATGACCTATTTCAGATGGCCGAATCCCTTGCATAAGGAGGAAATGAGGATCACAATTTATATAAATGCTTAAGTTGAGAGGGGCTTCAACAAGTGAACGTGGTAGGGATTTTAGGAGCTTAAAAAATATTAATTATGACTTTTCAATGACCCATGCCCCAACCCCGTGGGGTTTTAGCCCACTAACTGGGGGTACAAACTTCAAACATGAATATCTCTCAAACCGTGGAGAATTACATGGCATTCCATATATCAACGGAAACATCTCGACAAGTAGAAATCATAAAAATCATTATTGACCCAGAATATATTAATTTGGTAGGTCAAAATTTCCATGCAATATTTGGTTAGCCCCTGGTGCTACTTGGGTTGACATTAATGACAACCGCTGATCAACATGTCGGATGATGAGTTGTTTCTCAAACAAACATTCCCAGAGTAGGCACTCGAAGTCCCCCATGGGTAAGGGTGGGATTCCCATTCGAGAAATCTCGTGTGCTAAATAGCACAACAGACTTAGATAAATAGCTAAAGCATGCAAATAATTTCAAACGATAATACAATATCAAATTCCAGACTGATTTTCTTTGTTGCCTTCATCTTCCTTATATGGTTGTGAGCTTTCCCTAGTCTTGGCCCACCTTATAACTGTGTTGCACATGTGGCCACTAGTCTCCATGAAGACTGCATTGTCTCTCCATGATCTCCATCATCTCTGCATTTAGTTTCCACTCTCTCCACCATGTGTGCATTAAATGCACCACTTCCTCCTCTATTTCATCATTAGTGCTCTATGATCTTACTTTTATTGCACTATGATCTTACTTTGACTCCTCCACTATCTAGATGATATTATCATTAATGTTGCATGATCTCCACTCTTCTTTCATTAAGAAGCTGCTCTACTACTCCATAATGTATATCCAATATCTAATTATCCACATACACACACCAAAAGTGGATTTTATTTATCTATGGGTTTTATGGGTCCCTCCACCCTTTTATTTACTTAATTAAGTAAGAAAATCAAGAACTCTAATATTCCAACTATCTGGTGGAAAATTGGGAATATTACAGTCCTCCTCGCCAAAAAATTTCTTGTCCTCAAGCAACTACAAAATTGAATACTACAGCAATCCTCCTCCCTCCAAATGGCATCCTCATATGGAAGGTCTCCCCATTTTCTCCAATATGCAATGAATGCCCAGCTCCAAAGCTGCCTCACTAGAATTTCTAGAAGGACCTCCAACTGAATAGTTAAATGCCTCTCCTCATCAATAATTCCCCAAGTGGCAACCATATATTGTCCAAGGATCTCCTCTATGTATGAGATATATGAAATGAAGTGGTTTCTCTCCAAAGTGGAAAGTCCCAACTCATGAACTATCTCTCCAACCCATGCTACATAGAGTAGATTGTATATCTCCATTCTCTAACCCTTGGCCCTATTGGCCTTGCTTGCTCCAAGCACCATCTCAACACTGTGAAAAATAGAGAATAGAGATATATGGGGTGACATGTGAAATGTCAGACCATAGTCTCTTAATAGCAGTCACCGCAACAATACCTCTTGCTGCCATACCACCCCATCATCATACCAAGTATGGTGGCCATACTTTCCTAACAGAAGCCAACGTAGTAAGGCCTCATGTTGCCAACCTACATCATCATTATGCAAACTATGGGAGAAAGTCAACCCATACTATCCCATGAGTAACCAAAGAAGCAATGACTCTTGTTGCCACCTCACATCATCATGATGCATATCATAGAGCAACAACATACTGATTGACATGTAGAATGTCACATCAACCAATACAACCAAGCTCCCTGCTGCCATATCATGTGAGTGCTAAAAAATGTACCAAAAAATACTCCACTCATTGAAATAGGATACATCATGAGATAAAAAACTCTCTCCAGAGTAGCCACCACAGCTATGCCTCATGCTGTTTCATCTCACCAGTAATATACAAAACATGGATTATACAAATATGAGATGTTGGGTAGTAACCATACTCACCCAAAAGCAACCAGTGCAGCCATGCTTCTTGTTGCTCCGCGTCATAGATATGCAAGTAGCTCACCAACCAATTTCTCATCATCTTCACCCATCCATCCAACTGTGGGTGATGACTCTTATCATCCTCCTGCTTAGTATCCACCCAATGGAGAATACCATCCTCCTGACTCTGATAATATTTTCACTCCATGACATGTTGAAGTGCACCCTCCTTGAGGTTGCTCCATGAGAACCTCTCATCGATGACCCAGTAGAATCCATAAGATTCTGAATATTTTGTAGGTAGAAACTTCTCTTTGAGTTGTGAGATGATCATCAAGAAATATATATCATAATAATGGAAGATTTTATCCATCACAAGATGTCTATCATTGACCATCTGCCCATACAATGCCTCATAAGTGAAGCGGTCATCAGAATGCTCCAAGAATAGTTGGGCCCCCAACTCATCCCTGATCCTTAGTGACAACACTGCTGATCTCCATGATGGTGCATCTATTGTTTCATGGCCATGCACAATGGTGAACTCATAGCTCGGCATTGTACTGATTAGGACTATGCTCATCCCATCCTCTGAAACTCCACACTTCAACACAAAGTGTTGTGTGTAGCTTAACAATGAAAACTGGAATGGATATACATCTTCTCCTTGAGCAAGTCTAAGTTCCTCTATGCAGTGATAGTTTGTTTCTCCAAGTCAGCAAGGTGCTCTAACCATTAGTTATACAATTTCCCTAATGACGCGATACCACAAATCTCAAACTGAGGTGCTGAAATAATAGGGACTAGAAATGTTTGCAAACCTTGGATCAACTGAAACTTGGGAACATCTTGCAAAGCTACAAGAGTTCCTCCAATCGGTGCAATGGCTTCTCCAACTACTGGGGATGGTGACGGATGCTCCTCTATTTCTGCACCAGCGTTGGTGTCTTCCTCCTCCTCCTCATGCATCTCGTGAATCATGCATGGGACTCTCAATTTCAACTGCTCAAGACCATCTTGCAAAGATGCAAGTGTTCCTTCACTTGATGCAAGTACTTCTGCAGCTGGTGATGGTGGAATTTCCTCCTCTTCCGGAGTGATAGTGCTAACATTCCCCCTTTGTTCTTCATGTGTGTTGGGGCCCTTTTTTTTTATGAGTTTTTGAAATATTGGCTAAGACATTTTGAATTTTAACCTTTTTGAGTTGCGGCATGAAGACACATGGCAACCGCGACGGCGCCGCAACTATCAGGAGTCGCGGAGCTATCAAGGTGGCGTGGAGCTATCAAGGTGGCGCGGAAGCATGCGATAGCTGGAGATAGAACAGGGACAAGTACAGATGAAGGAAACACACAGTAGAAGACAGAAAGTGGAACACGTAGATAACAGGAGAGAAGCCGGGAGAAGCTGAAGTAAAGACACAGAGGAACTGATAGTCGCGAGAGCGGGTGAATAAATAACAGTCACCTGGCTGAAAAGAAGGGGATGCTGAAGAGGTTGCGAGGCTCGTGACAGAGGAAGACGCACAGAACGACTGCAGGAAGAAGCATGCATGACCTTCCTATGGTTCTTCTTCTTCTCTATTTTACCTTTCTGTTCCGAAGACCATCTGTACCAGATTTGTAAGCTATCATTGAGAATGCCATGTAATCATGTGTTTGGCCAAGAGATTAATACAATGGAAGATTGTTGTCTCAATAAGATGTGTATGTGCCTGTAATGTGTTTATGCTGGTTTAAAATTTTATTTGCGAATATCTGAATGCTTATTAAGTGATCTTGCGTATATAACTCTGTCTATGTAATCGATGCACTGTCCTTCATGAGTTGCAAATTTTTTCCTTGCCATTGATCTTATCCCCTTCTACATGTGGTTGCGGCACGCCTCGGGTGAGACTCACTGCTCTCCGGAGAAGGGTGAAAATGCCGGCGTGTTCCTAGACTACATCAGACCCCTTTGTTGGCCACAACTCTTGAACCTGGGTCTTGTTCGCGAGACCTGACTTCTCGCCAACAAATGGTTCCATTGCCGGGACCTGCATGTAAATTAGGGATTTTTTATATATTTTTTAACCATTAAAATGGCATACGCGGAAAAGTCTAGCTGTACTAGCGTATACACGCGAAAAAACACGGGCATAGTCGCGTATGAAGGATTTTCCACTGTTTTTAAGTGAATTTGTCCAAGTCTGTAGGAATGGGTGCCCATAAAGCCATGTAGCAATCATGAATCATGTCAAGGTGAGAAATGATGCTATAACAGATGCCCCCTAATATATGAGGTCAGAAGGGGTACATGATGGCCCAAATGTATTATGCACATAGAAAGAACTTCGCAAGGACAAGAGAGGACTTCACCAGATTTCAGCCTGCCAAAAACCAATGAAAGAAATCAGAGAGTCAACACATGCTGAGGCGGGCATACCCATGCTCAGTCAAAAATACATCATATATATAGAAAGTACTGAATAGATCCAACATGTATACAAGTATAACTGAACCGAAAGTACATAGTGAATCATCTGAGCAGGGCCCGGAAAGACAAGTCTGTATCAATGTCCAAGTATCACATATAGAAAGCTGATCAAAGATAGTGCAACTGGATGTCTGATCAAGTAACTGAATCTCCAAGTACCGGATCATAAGAGGCGGATCAAACGGTACAATCACGCAACTCGGGGATCAACATATAAGATGCTGCTGTGCTGAACCGCAACATATAAGGGTGGACGGCAACACTGGCAGAAACTGAGAGAACTGTCAACAGTGAACCGAGAAATGCTGATGCAACCCAAGGTCTTCACCGATCACAACGGCACAATTCTACACACTGGGAATAAATGAGCTGAAGTCGACCATGTGAGAAATCGTTGGATTACCGGGCAATGATGTTTCCCGTTAACCAACGCGAGACGATCCACCGATAATGATAATGAGTGTCAAGGTGCCCCAGTACAATCTGACAAGTGTGAATGAATGAGTTGAAGTCGAACACTTGAAAGAATCTACCAATCAGGAGGCAATAATGAATCCCCACTGTCGATAGCGAAGAGTCTGCCACTGATGACCGCAAACCCTAAGGTACTGACAAAAAGACTCTAGATCTTGTTCCCAGAGCAATGAGTCGGAGTCGATGGGAAAAGATCTGCTGGAAGGAAGGCATTAAGGCACCCCACATCAGTCCAGCGCGAGTGTAACCCGCAGGCCAAGATTTGGAAGGAATCGGACGAAGGAGAGTGATGGAACCAAAACCGAAGTACGTTTCCGACGTGCAGAAGATGAAGCTAGCGCACGGAAGAAACCCTCTGAACCAACCAATAATGAAAGCTGACACAGAGGCGAGAAATCCACCGATAGGGTCAAATGGAAATCCAGGTACTGCACGAATCCCAAGTGTGATAATGTGTGCTGACGTCGAACACAGGGAAAACCACTCAGTCAAAGACCCATGATGATGATCAAATGCTGAGCACGAGGTCACCTATCAATAATGGAAATAGGCCCAAGGTGCGGCTCTAGGCTTGCTCTCAGAGCAATGTGTCGTAGTCGATAAGAGACAAACCCGCCGGCAAGAAGTCAATGGAGACCTTCTCAAACCAGCACGAGCAGAAGATCAAAACATCTGATGTGATAGAACATGATGCTGACAAGACCGGGAAGGCCGACCGAATAATGAGTCAAGAGACATCGCAGAATGGCCGACTCAGGCTAGACTTCCCTTGAACAAAAGCACGACTCTGTGATGACCAAGGCAGTAAAAAAGTGACACTGTATAAGTCTGTCTTGCAGGAGGCAAAACAAACTCTCCATATGATTGGAAGAGATAACCAACCGGGGGAGAACTGACAAGTGAAACATGGTAAAGGCTGAACCTAGGTCAAACTAGAATCATCCCAAATGAAGGAAATATATATAAGTATATGTGCTTTGTTCAAGGGCGACAAACTGACTCTGTACTGCCATCGAAATAACGAAGATACATCCCGTTCCCGCTCTTTTTGTTATATTTAATTTTTTTGTCTTTTTCATAATAAGCCTGAAAAAGAATAAAAGAATGCTATGATACAATGGACAGAACGAGTATCAAGAAAGCAGATGCACTAGTTCCTGGGTTTGGAACAATCCTATGCTCAATGCAAGGTGGCGAAAACTGGTCAGTGATACTCAGAGGAACGTTCCATCCATGGGTACAAAGGTGTCAAGTCGTGATAGCTAAGTGCATGCAATGGTTAACTTGTACAGAAAGTCAAGGTCAAAAGTTGGCTTAAACATCGAGTCCAAATGAAGCCGGCTAAAGGCCAGGATAACAAGTAGCCAATATGCAATGCAGTAATACAACTTAACGACACCAGGGAGCCTCTAGGGTATAAGCCAGAAAAATGATAAGTGATGAAGGAGAAGAATGAAGCTTCAACACGAAAGACATGGCGGGACTAAAGAGGACTCCCGAGCCTACATAAAAAAGCAGCATGGGCAACAAGCGATAGCGAGGAACTAACTAGGAAGCCCATGTAAAGGAAGGCTCTACCATCAAGTCATGATTTTTAAAAATCGGCGAGTGAAAATGGTATAATACTCATGACCTGATGGGATCGACCCTAAGGCAAGTGATCAGTATGGAGGCTAGAATGCAAGATGCAACGGAAAGTGATTCCCTAACCTATATGCCAGTGAAGATCATATACCTGCCGTGAAGAGTCCGAACACATGGGCCAAAAACCGGGAAAAATCTCGAAAATGTCAAAATGTACCTGAAATATACCAAACTGGGCACTTCCAAGCAATCGAGTTATACAGCATAAGACAGATCGAAAAAATAAGCACAAGGAAATTTTTGCGAAAATTTTCAATTTTTTAGCCATAAATACACAAATTACCTCTCAAATGGTTCATTATTGCATAGCTGATTTGGAAAAGAGCTCTGGAGCTAAAAACTTGTTTCGTCAAATCAGCAACAACCGACCGTCAGAATTCAGCGAAACTTCAGGTAGGCTCCTTATTCATCCCGTTGATTCATTTTGTCCGTTTAAAATTTAAAATTAAGTGGATTTTTACCTGGAAACCCTTATTAAAAAACGCGTACCTGCGCATACGCGGGTTCAAAGAAGGAAAGCCGCGTGTACACGCGACTGTGCACAGCGAAACTAGCGTATGCGCAAGTCCGAATTTTAAAAATGAGTTTCTAATGCAAATTCTAATGAATTTCTTCAGGATGACAATTTCATGGAGGGAACGCGAGCATAGTGCAGTGGACCAAGAGGTCATGGAAGACCGCGCAACACAAAATGTCCTCCGAAACTGTGGATTATTCAAATTTTTCAAAATGCCCAATATGAAAAGTAATGTGAGATTGCTTGAAATGCTGGTAAATTATTGGGAACCGGATCAGGATTGTTTCATCATTGATCAAATGCCACTACGCATAGAGGTGGAAGATATATACTCCATCACTGGACTCTCCAGAAGGGGAGACCCAGTGGATTTGCACGGAAAGCCCCTGGGAGGGTTAACCGTGGAGGACTATGTCCAACTCTATTGCATAGAAGATTCCAAAAAAGTAGGCACACAGATTGCAATCAGAGATATCAGGGACTTGCACATGAAGATCCTCCTGTTCACCATCGGCAGAGTGGCAGGATCTGCCTCACCGCATCAGGCGTCCAGGGCGCACATGAGCATAGCTGTAGAGTGCTTAATTCATGTGTATGATTGGTGCACTGCCCTGCTACTGAACATGAAACAACAACTGACGTCGATTCGCAAAACACATACAAAACACTTTGGCTATGGAACCATTTTGACTACATTCTTCTTCGAGAGAGTTCCAGCCTTGAGACCCAAAGTCATCTCAACTATCAGCAGCCCTCGGGACCCAAGAATTTCCCGTTGGGCAGACATGATGAAGAGACTGGGGGGCAGCGAGGTACCCCGAACTACCTGGGATGATGAGTTCTTCTTATGGTGGAGAGAACAGATCATCGCAGTAGATGACTATCCCTATGCCGGGATGGATTTCCGAGGAGATCCAGATCTAGTACTTCCACCCGGTGCAGCATGGGGAGCAGTCGGTAAGTTTTTTCAAAAAATTTAACTTATATGATTTTTTTTGGTTTTTTCAAATATGTATGAAAAATGAAAAACAAACATGTTTTTGGATTGGATTCATAATGACTGACAAAAAATGATCATGTTTCAGATGTTGGACCAGTGCGTCCTGAGGGCCTAGCACGTCACAAGCGCCGCAGAGGTGAGGCAGAGACAGCGGATTCTGACAGAACCCTCCAGGCCGTGCAGAGAAACTTGGAGGGACTAACCCGCCAAATCCCTCTGGCTGCTGTGGAGGACTTGCCAGAAGCCGTCCAGAGACGGGTTGTAGGAGTACCCCGGGACTGGGTTAGACTGGTCCGCCGTGTGGCCACTGCAGTGATGTTCTATAGGAACGCTGGGCAGGGTCCTCAGGATTAGACAGATTTTCATATTGGATGACTGTATATTTTTGAGACTGAACATGATGGGGCATAAGCCCAAGTTTTGTACGGCATTGATGGATCCAAAATTTTGTGAAGTTTTTTGACATACTGATGATATATATATAGCGATATTTTGATGTGATGTGATAAATGTATCAAATGTATGATGTTTTTGATGATTTAGATTTTATTGTATTGAATGATTAATATGCCAATCTAAAGCTTGATTAGATAATGAGTCAGCAAACCAATTGTCAGCTCGAGGAATATGAATGAATGTTAAAAATTGAAATGACCTTTGTAACAAACGTACCCTCAAGAACAATCGTAATAAAACTGGATCTCGTACCCGATAAGTGTTGTTCAACTGCGACACCACCAGCTGGGAGTCCAAGAAAACTACCAACGAATCAACACCCAAAGATATTGCCTCCGAGAGTAGATGAATGACTGCAGTGTATTCTGCTACGTTATTGGAAGTAGGACCAATGCAGACCCCTCTTGATACCAACAGTTGACCGGAAGGATAGTGTAGAACCCAAGCCGCGGAAGCTAAGTTCCGGGTGTGTCTACTAGCACCATAGGCGAAACCATAATGACTCATGACATCAACACAACCTGCCAAAGCAGATCAAAAACATCACCATCCCATCAAAAATCGAAAATCAAACAGATATGTACAAGACAAAAACTACTATATACAAAGCAAAATGCCGGGCCAAAGCCTAGGCATAATACTTCTTCAGATAGAGCCCATTTCGGGGCTCCGACAACTCATTTCCTTCAAAGTCAACCAAGGTATACGCTCCTTTCTTAAGGACCTTTTTAACGATATAGGGGCCATACCACATCGATTTAAACTTTCCTGCCCCCAAGGCATCCTTTTCTTGGGCATAGACCAAAACGAGGTCACCTTCGGAAAAGACCCTAGGCTTAACCGCCTTATCGTACTGGACTTTGACTCGGTTTTTATGCGCTTCGTTCAACGGGGCAGCATCTCGACGCTGCTCATCAAGATGTTCCAGATGAAGAAGCCGCTCTGCCAGACTAGAAGTGTCGTTGTGGGGCCTGGCCGAAATGGGCTTAAGGGAAGGAATCTCGCATTCAATGGGAAATACGGATTCCACCCCGTGGACTAACTGAAACGGAGTAAAGCCAGTTGCAGTTTTAACTGACGTCCTGTATGCCCAGAGTGCAAGATATAGCATAATGTGCCAGTTGGATCTATGTTTATCAATCGTCCGTTGAAGAATTGTCTTCAAGGACTTATTCACGGCTTCCACCTGGCCATTGGCCTGAGGACAATATGGAGATGAATGCTCCTGCCGGAAACCCAATTTAAGAGCCAACTCAGCCATCATACTGTTCTGAAAGTGACTGCCATGGTCAGTGACAATCTCTCTAGGTATACCGAAACGAGCAATGACTTGATTGAAGAAGAAAAGAGCTGCAGTCTCACCATCGTTCCCAAAAGTAGGCATAGCTTCGACCCACTTCGTAAAGTAGTCTACTGCTACGATAAGGCGGTTAAGCCTAGGGTCTTTTCCGAAGGCGACCTTGTTTTGCTTTAACACCCTAGAGGTTGGTTGGGATTCAACCTCCACAGAGCAGGGGCGTACTATTTAACAGAGACTCACACGATCATGCACAGTCATGAAAACTAAATAGAGCAGAACGAGAGGTTTACCCGTTGGTCCTACGTTTGAAGTAGATCCACGTGGAGTTCAAACTCCCCGCAACCGTCCTTCCTCTTTCACCTGAAATACAAGAAGAAACCAGCACAAAGGACAAGTTGTACAGTATATTTCTACTCTATATGTTAGCGAGATTCACATAAAACATTAAATAAATCATCATAAATGCTTGTATAACAAATATTCTTCATACATTAAAGCATACACTAACACGTTTACTTCGGGAACAGCATGATACTTCTGCATTATAAAAATAGTACGTACAAAAGTAAGTGGAGAGATCACCTGATCCTTCCAAGGCCTTCGCAGACCGTCGTCCGGATCCGTCCAGCCCTTGCCTCGCTAAGACTCCTTCCAAATGAGTGCATACGAGATAACATATAAGGGGATGTGTATCTCAAGGAAACAAGGGTTTCCTGAAATGAACTGGGAAAGTGCAGGAGGCACGGGGAATCAGACTTGGATAGGGAACCAACAGAGTATAATAATCATAATTCTCTCTCTCTCCCTTAGGCCATACATATGAGGTCCTTTTATAGTCCCTCCAAGTAGTTTCAGCAGTTGGAAACAGTTGGCCACGGGCTGGGGTAGTTGAACTACCTGAGTAACTATCAACCCAGTGCGAAATTAGGGATTTTTATATATTTTTTTAATCATTAAAATGGCATACGCGGAAAAGTCTAGCTGTACTAGAGTATACACGCGGAAAAACACGGGCATAGTCGCGTATGAAGGATTTTCCACTGTTTTTAAGTGAATTTGTCCAAGTCTGTAGGAATGGGTGCCCATAAAGCCATGTAGCAATCATGAATCATGTCAAGGTGAGAAATGATGCTATAACACACCCTCTAGGTGCAACGCTGC